>LNAC01000123.1:3592662-3626791 GCA_002007465.1 Ailurus styani
GCGGGGTGGGGGGGAGATGGATGGGAATGCAGGCACTAGGATGGACCAGAATCTATCCCATGCTCTCCGCATCTCCTGACTGAGAGTGATGCAGGCGTGCTATGGGGTTCATTTCAGAGGGTTCAACATGCACACATATGGACGCTGTGGCCAGTGCTAGAAACTATAGGGTCTTCACACCAGCAGGAGTCTAGGATCATTCTCTAAGCACTGTGTCCCATTTCCTTTTCAGGAAGGAATTCCCACTTCCCTTCCTGAACTGCTCAGTTTGCCACCCCCAGCATGGCCCTTCAGTGGGGCCCCATCTCTCCAGACTCCCCCTTGATGCCCCTGCAAAAATCCAGCCTAAAACTTCTTAAGAGTTTTACTAGTTATCATTACTGAGAAACAGAAGACACAGAGAAGCCAACACTGAAGTTTCTTCTGGAAGCTTGGTTCATACAGCCTCTTCGACCCTGGGTCTCCAATCCTTTATTCCTAAATAAAGCCCAGGGAGCTTCTTCAATTCCCACTAACACCTTCCTAACAGAACGCCTCTCTTCCCAGAACATCATCATAATAAGGAATAGCTTTACTTCTTCAGCATCTACCAAGGGCTGCCAGTAAGCAAGACACATGATGGAATGTTATCTCCTTTAACCCAATCAACAGCCCTATGGCAAAAGTATTATACTTTCCACTTTGTAAGATCAGGAAAGAAAGTTCAGAGAGGCTAAGCAATTATCCCCAAGGTCACACAGCTAGTATGTGGTAAGCCTGAGATTTGAGCCAGGGTCAGAAGGACTCTAAAACCTGAATATAAACCTATTGAACATCCAGTCAGAGCAGAAGAGTGGGGCTAAACTCAGGGGACAAGTCCTGTGACGTGTGTAATGCACACTTCTAGCGTCTCAACACTCAGCCAAACCTCCTTTCTTCCAGCTCACCCCAGCAGTTCCACCAGGTCCCTAACGCTGAAGTCATAAATTCTGACTTTATCATTTTAAAGTGTGTGCACGGGGAGGAGCGTGCGCACGTGTGATTCTACCCAGAGTTTGAGTCTTCCATAAAACACCTGAATGATCAGCAACCCTAGAAGCCAATCGTAATTCTAGTCATGAGGAGTACCAACTGGCATAATTCAGCTTTGAAAAGGCTCCCTCTAAATGGATTAAGTATGATTGAACGGTGCAGGTTCTCCCCGGGTATAAGCGGGGGTGGAGGTGGTTGGAAAGTTCTGGGAGGTTCAGTTAATTCTTTCCAAGTGTGTCCATTGGATTCCCAAGGATTCTCTCCACCAAGAACTCGGATCAACATTCTCAATCAGAAACAACACAGGATTGGTACTAGACTAGACAAGCCAGGTGTTTCTCTGATGGCCATTTTTCTAAAAGATCTCCGACACTTGCTCACACTTTTGCTTTTCTCTATTATCTGTTAATTGAAGCCCTACACTCACATGGTTTTAAAAACAAGGGAAGTTCACGGTGTAAAGGACCAACACTACACACTGCTCTGCACCCTGTTTTCCTCAACAACAGTGCATCCTGGAGACTGCATCACACCTGTGTGTACCGTGCAGTCTCCTTCTTTTAACAAGCACACTGTGTCTCTCCTGAGGAATTGTCACGGTTTATTTAACTTGTCTCATACTGATGTACACTGAGGTAACTTCCAATCCTTTGCAATTAAAAAATAAAATAGAACTTGTGTACGTGTTTTGCTGCACAAACGAGATTTCTGTAAACTGAACGTAAGGTAGTGTGGCTCTACGTGTGGGTTCATGCCTATCTGTAGAGAGATGGTACTCTCCAACTCAGAAGGACCCGGGGCACCTGGGTGGCTCAGTCATTTGAGCATCCGACTCTTGATTTCGGCTCAGGTCATGATCTTGGGGTCCTGGAATCAAGCCCTATGTCGGGCTCCGTGCTCAGCAGGGAGTCTGCTTGAGGATTTTCTCTCCCTCTCCTCTGTCTCAGTTCCCCACTCTCTCTTTCAAAATAAATAAATAAATCTTAAAAAAAAAAAAAGGACCCCAGATAAGACACCTAAGTACACCCATAGAGAGCATGAACATTTGAAATGAAATCTGTCCCGAAAACTGTGCAATGCGTGGTTATTACATCTACCCTCCTCCTGAGTCAGATGACCCATGACCACAGACGATGCAAAGGTATACAGGATCCAGAAAGCACCATGCAGTGTTAATACACACATCTCCTCTTGGCAGCGGCAGCGAGAAATATAAATGCTAAACCTCACCTGAGGTGCGTGTTGCATGGGACATTAACATAATACAATTTAGACACAATAGCAATCTTCAGTCAGAGATGAGACCGATCGCTGCCGAAAACATTTCTCCCCTCACCGCTGAACGATGCTGTGAATCTCCTCCGTGATTGAGATTCTAGGTTCACTCAGAGAATGTGGTGTCTGTGTGTGAGGGCAAGGAGAACTGGGCATTCCTTGACACAGCTGGCGAGAGTGTAAATATTTATAGAAGCTTCCAGGAGGGAAATTTAGCAATGTGTACTGAAAGCCTTAAAAATCATGCTCACCGCTTACCTTCCGACCCGGTAATTATGTCCCCATGTATGCCCAGGAAATTACCCTGTGCGCGTGTGTGTGTGTGTGTGTGCGCACGCACACGCACACGCATTCTGTATCCATCTATTGACTGCAATGTGGGCTAGGGGAACATGGAAACTATGTGGCATCAATTAAATACATATAGTACACCCAAACCATACCAGGAACTACATAGCCAGTAAAATTCATGTGGTAAAAAAAAAGGTAAAAAAAAAAAATAGTAGTTTTCAAACTGCGGGTCACAAATCATTAATGAGTCCAAAAAACCAGTTTTTGTAGGCCATGGCCAGCTTTTTAAACAGGAGAATAAAAATACCAAGAGTCCATTACACACAGCAAGAGTAAGTATGGTTTCATGAGACTTTTTAAAAATGCATGTATGTTTATGCTAGGTCATTATATAAAATGCATGTCTTACTGCAGGAAATACTTTAAAAAAAAATTGAAAGCCACTGTGGTAATAAAATCTCCTGTAGCATGGTAATGTGTCAACATTCTATGTTTAGGCAGGAAAAAAAAAACAGGTTAAAAATTATATAGTCTGATCCCAAATTTGAGGTAATACTGATAATCAAATACATATGTGTTTCTGCACAGAAAAGAAACAATATTCGTACAGACAAACATTGCAGCCAATGCAAGACACCACAGGATTTTTTCCCCATGTGCTTGTGGTATTTGCTAAATTTCCTGTAATGAACAAGTATTATGTTATAACTGCGGGGGGGCGGGGGGGGAGCAAAGGCTACTTTGCAAATGTCTTTGTAGGAGGGAAACCACCAGCTTCAGCTGGCTCCTACAAGTTGGTCGCAGGTGGCAGAATGAGTGAACGAGACAGACAGACAAAACAGTTGCAGCCTCTAATACACTCCCGGGAAAAACCATCTTTCAGAAGTGCTGCGAACCAGCACACAGGGGCAAGCAACATGTTCCTGTAAAGGGGTGCATGGGAAGATAGTGGTTGTTCAGAATTGAAAGTGTTGTGTGTCACAGAGTAGCCGCACACACATACACACAGGTGACTGCTCTCCCTAGAAAAAAGGAAGGAAGGAAAGGCAAGATGGAGTTGGGGGGTGGAGGGAAGGAAAAGAGAGAGGAAGAAAAATAAAAGGAGAGGAAGAGTAAAAAAAAAAAAAAAAAAAAAAAAAAAAAAGCAAAGAACGTACTGAAAATGCCTGATATCCTAGAAGGAAAGAAGAAAGGAAGGAAGGGAGGGAGGGAGGGAGGGAGTCCTTAAAATCCAGCAGCAAAAGAATATCTGACGAAGCTTCCATATGATGACCATGGGTCTCAGCCACCAAATATCCTTCTGGGGTTATTAAATTTTAAAATGCCCAAGTACTCAATAAATGTTGTTTTAATTCCTAATGAGTTAATGAAGTGGCCAGTGACCTGACCTCTTTTAAAATTAGATAAGGAATTTTATGAGCCAGATCTACTTCCAGTCCAGGTGGTGACAGCACTGGTAAGAAAACATAGTTACATTGAAAGAATAAATATGGATGGGGGGGCAGCTTTAGCATGGAAACACAGTCATTAGTGACTTCATTTCATTTCCTGCTTCACCTCGGTGGTGCCCCAGGGTGGCATGCTCGAACCGCTCAATAGAAATGGAAGCTCTTCTGCGTGCGTTCTATTCCTTCATTTTCCAAATCTTTCTCAAGGGCAGGTATGACTCTGTCCTCACAATGTCTATATTTGTTGTGGGATATGATGGCGGCTCTGGGATGCCTATGTAGTTGGTGATGTGGAGGTGCGGGGGTGATGGGGATGACCAGTAATAAGACTCAAAGCCCCCCTTCCCATGGCCATGCAGACAAGACAGGATTAACCAAATATGCTAAAAACAAGAGGAGAAAGGTGTGCTAACTCAGGAAGAGTCAAATCACTTCCAGGCTGAAATAAAAAAGCAGCGGAATCTCACTGGTCATATTTTAGGAATCGGAAGTGTGAGAGTGTTAGGCTGATGGACAGATTGATCCTTTTGGATCTTCTTGTGAAAATCTGGGGCCAAGCAAAGGTGGCTTCATTGATCACGTATGATTTTCAAAGACTATGTTGATAGAATGCATACCACTTTTTCAAATCTTATGATTGTGTGTGTGTGTGTGTGTGTGTGTGTGTGTTCCTAAGCATTTTGGAAAGTAATGGAGATAGTGGACAGTTATAAAATAACCACTCAATATCAAATAAATAGGGTTGTTTGGTTTTTTAATGGAATCCAGTGAGAATTTGTAGAAAGAAACATTTATGCTTAAGAAGCACAAACATTTTTAAAACAAACTACCAAAGGCACTTGGATCAACTTCTCTGTAATCACATAAGCGACTTCTCACTTTTTTAAATATCTCTACATCATCTTCTTTGCTTATTGCTATTTCCCAGAGCTTTGCATGTCTATCTCATTTAGTCCTGATAGCCATCCCATGAAGTAGCACTGCTAATATCCCCATTTTACAGATGAGGAAACTGAGTCACACCCCAGTTCAATACCTCATTCAAGGCCCCACAGTCAACAGGTCATGCAGCCAAAACAAAGCCACTCCTTTGGCTCCAGAGTCTGTAATGCCCTACTTCCCCCTATCTATGTGGCAGTCTAAACATTTGGCAGATGGTCCCTTATTTTTTCTCCCAAAAGCCAGTTGAGGTAGCTTAAGATGCTGCGACCTTGGGCGCCTGGGTGGCTCAGTGGGTTAAAGCCTCTGCTTTCGGCTCAGGTCATGATCTCAGCGTCCTGGGATCGAGGCCCGCATCGGGCTCTCTGCTCAGCAGGGAGCCTGCTTCCTCCTCTCCCTGTCTCTCTGCCTGCCTCTCTGCCTACTTGTAATCTCTCTCTCTCTGTGTCAAATAAATAAAATCTTTAAAAAAAAAAAAAAAAAGAGATGCTGCGACCTTCCCCAAGTCACTCCATACCCATATGCCCTTGCAGGGTTTGTCTGAGTCACCAAGGTAATTTCCCACAAGGCCAGCTTCATTCCTCCCTAGCTAAAAAGCAAAGCAAAATGAGACAAAAGGGAAAAATGAGGAGGAGTGCTCTGGGTGCACTGTGTATTGGAGATACACAAATAAAATGATCTTCAATAATGAATGGTAAGTGAGCATATATCATGAGTTACCTGGTACTTTTGGTAAACCAGATAACCCTCCTTGTGGATTGTCAGACATATGGTACCTTTGGTAGACAGACAACCCGCCTCAAGGATTGTCACAGACACAGAGAAAGATGAGCCCTATGTTCTAGGTTCTATAACCTCTGACATCTCATGGAGGCTTGGAGAGTTTAATGCAAACCATTTACACTGGAAAGTGCACAGCAGTATGTTAATTTTGGGGGTGAACACAGTCAATTAGTGTTCTTCTTCCAAAAAGCCTGGTTACGTCAACCCACTTCCAACAGAACTCCCTCAAGCAATCGTCTGATAAAGCAAGAGTTTCCTGGAAGGGCCACACACTGCCAAACCACCGTGCTGCTGGTGAAGTGTTAGAATCTTCCTTTAGAATTAAATAAAACTGGGCACATTAAAGAAATGTGGTCACAAATGAGCAACGGGATGCATATAAGCTTCCCCACATACTCTATGCCTCCCTTCCAGTTTGAGGTTTCTCGTTAAGAGAAGGAAACTTACGAGGCACCTGGGTGGTTCAGTCAGTTAAGCGTCTGACTCTTGATTTCGGTCAGGTCATGATCTCAGGGTTGTGAGATCAAGCCCTCAGTGAGGCTCCGTGCTGACCATGGAGGCTGCTTGGGATACTCTCTCTCCCTCTCTCCTTCTGCCCCTCCCCTCACCACACCTTCTCTCATAAATATGTAAATAAAGAGAAGAATCACACTATTTCACCATTGGACATTTATGGACCATGTCTTCTCCCTCCTCCAAGCCTTTGCACACTCTCTTCCTTATGTCCCAACACTTCTCCCTGACCCCCTGCTCTTGCCCTAAATAACTAACCCGATGGGTCCCCCCCAACTTCTCAGCTTACATCTCTTGGGAGTCCCCTTCTTATATTCACTCTTATATTCCATTATCTACAACAGTGCCTGGCACACAGTAGTTAATGAACAGATTCTTTTAAATAAATGAATAATGTAATAAAATGAATAGGACTCATTTATGGCCAGTGGGGTATAGAGAAAATACACTGCAGTCTTCTGGAAGGAATTTTCTCCCCAACAAAAGGCAAGAGCTGCCTGAAGAATAAAACCCTTTTGTCACTCCTCCTCTCTTCTCTTTTTCACAAGGATCTGATGCCTACAGCTGCAGCCACCATCTTCAGATGACAATGTTATGGGCATAGTTGAAAATCTAACAGAGCGGGCATGGCAGAATGGAGGAATGGAAACAGCCTGAATGTTTAATATGCTGATAAACCACTGGACCCATCTCAGGACCACCTGTCTGGGTTCCTTGCTAAGTGAAATTTAAATATCCCGAGTCACTGTTCATTAGGCTTTCTCTTGCTTACAGCCAAAAGCATGCCAACAGACACATTCCACACTTATTAACCTAAATTGTGATTGGCATTTGCTTGTCTATCTTCCCACCTAGACTGTGAGTTGCACATGAATAAAAGGTGCCTTGTTATTCACCACCTCCCTAGCACCAGTGCAAGTGGAAAATGGGATGCCTTAAACATCTCTTAAATGTGCAACTCATTTCTCTCCCTTCTGCCTCCCCAAGTTCCCAAGAACTCGATGCTGACCCATTTTTACCTGAACTTTTAAAGATGCCTTGGACATCGGATCTGGCATACCTCAGCTGTTGGGAATGCTAAGACACATCTTACAAAGTCAAATGTTTCTCAACATTCCTGAATCAAATGGACGTTTTTCAGACTTCTATTCAGAACCATTAGTGACACTCCACCTGACTGACCGCTTCCTTTAAAATGCTTAGTTCCCTAAAACTGCATTTTTGTTTTCTAAATGTCCTCCTACATCTTCACTTCCTTTCCAAGCTCAATGTTACATATTCTCCCCCCAATTTTATTTACTTTTTTTATCTTTTTATGTTAAAGTAGGCCCTACGCTGGGCATGGGGGCTGAACTCAAGACCCTGAGATCAAGACCTGAGCTGAGATCAAGAGTTGGATGCTCAACCAAATGAGCCACCCAAGTACCCCTCCTCCCAATTTTAAAGGCTGATTCTAAGCCTTCTTCTCTTGCCGTCATATATTTGCTCCCTGCGCAAGATCGTCACTGACCATGGTTCCCATTATCACCTTTACATTGATAACTCCCAAATGTTTATCTAGCCACATGCTCTCCATTGATCTCAGATATATATATATATAGATATAGATATAGATATAGATATATATCTCAAACTACCCATTTGATATCTATATAGAGATGTCTCAGCATCATCTCAAACTCAACATTTTTAAAACTGAGCTCATTACCTCCCCTGACTGATCAGATTACAGATGAAGGGATCAGAAACCTGTCTCAAGCTGGTTTACAACAGGAAAGGAAATGTACTGGCTCAAGTAACTAGAGACCTTTTGGACAGAGCTGGTCACAGGCATGCCTGGATACAGGAATTTCAACAACAAATCAAGTCCCTCTCCACCTCTCATCTCATCCCCTGTGCACGATTTGGTCACTAAGCCAAAGCCTGTACTAAGCATGTTGCCAGGGGAGCTGGGTTTTCTGAAGGAAAAACTAACCCCAACCCATATGATGGCACAAACATCTCTTCCGAGGAAGAGGTCTCAGGGTATGCTGGCCAGATGAACTAGACACGTGTCTTCTATCTACCTAAGTCTGCTCTTCTTGTGGTCACTCTCTTGGTGAGCAGAATGCTTATTCTCCAATGTGGTCATACAACCCAGAAACCCAGGAGTTTCAGGCTGATTTCCCTCTCTCCTAGCCCCTAAATGTGTAAGCCAACACCACATCCTTGCAATTTTATCCCCCAAATACCATCCAACATCATCCAGTCTTTTCCATCTTCACCACCACCTCTCTAGTCTAAGGCATTGGTCATTTTTTTCCCTGGCCTCTATATAGACTTACCCCTTGTCCCTCCAGCCCAATTCCCTACATGTCAACCAGGCTGGTCACTTCCAGGTACAAACCTGGCCATGTCAGCTCTCTGCTAAAGCCACTGAACAGTCCTTTGCTTCTCCTAGGAAGAAGAGCCAAGTCTTTAGCGTGTCCTCTAAGTCCTAGCACAGCTGTCTCTTCCAACCTCACTCCAATTAAGGCATCTTAATAGCTTCGATCTCTTGCTATTTGTTCAAAGCAAGCTCAGTGTTGTATTATCTTACAGTGCAGGGTACTTGCTCCTTCATAGCACTCCCTATGCCCATAGTTTAACGTCAGTTATTTACCGTGTTTGACTAGATATTCTTCTTCACTGGAGGGCAAGTGCCACAAGGGCAAGAATCAACTATTTTTACTTAGTTCTGTATGTCCAGCACCAAGCACAGTGCCTGGCACGTTGGCAGGCAATTGGTATGGGCTGAGAAACCAATGTTTGAATAATTTCTGGAAAACACAGAGATTACAAGTACAGATTCTGGAAATCAAAGAGGTCAACATCTTGGACCAGTCAAAATATAAGGGATGTCACCTGGGACAAGTCGCTTGTAATGTCCCTTCCTGCAGTCTGTTTCTTCGTCTGCAAAATAAGGACAACAATAAAGGTTCATAAGATGACTTATCTATGACACTTAGTACAATGCCTGGGATGCAGAAGGCAGATGCATCCACTCTAAGTTTAGCCAAGAACAACTGAAAACCCAAAATACTATGGCTTACCCAATACAGCAATTTATCTCTGTCACGTCCAGAAGGCTCCCCCTGGGCCCCTTCTATCTGTTGCTCCATCATTCTCAAGCTGGGGCTTTCTCACCATGGTGCCGATTACTGTTCAAGCTTCAACTACGGTCTTCCCATTCTCGTCCACACTAAAGACAAGAGTGATCCCATAAGGAGTATTTCCCAAAAGTCCCAGCCAGGACCTATTCTCAAATCCCACTGGCCCGACCTTCTCAGCTAATATCAAGCAGAAAGAAGGCAGGGAAAGAGAGTCTTGATTCCAGACTGTTGTGTACCCAACAAAAACAGAGAGATGAACAGTGGCCTCATTCACAGCAAGAGAGTAGAGGGAAAATTCTTCCACGGAAACTGGGCATTTTATGTCAAGGAGTGCCTCCATCAAAGATCATATGGGCAGATGTGACTGCACAGTCTCCATCCATGGCAACTCTCCCTGTCACAGTAACAGGTGCACAAATATATCTGGGGAATTTTAAAGACCACCACGGCAGCCAGACCATAGGCAACTCTCCCCCGTCGCCTGTCCCCAATGAAACTGTTCAGCTCTGGTCTTACCCAAGCTCTGCTGATCTCTTCCCTGGTCACACTGTGAGAGAAGCCTTCCAAGGGCCCTCCTGTTGCACACGCATGCCTGCCTCGGGATCTGCCCTCTGACACGAAAAGCAACAGGTGCCAAGCTGGACTTCTCAGCGCCGGCAGAATCCCCCACAGGGCAGGTCAGGGGCAGGAGGACCCCAGCTCTGCTGCACGGGACAGACTAAGGGTCTCCCTATCTGTCACAAACCACCACCTCAGAGTCCAATCTTGCTTTAGAGCTAAAGCAATCCTGTCACTCCACTTCAATTGGCTTGGGAAAAGTTAAAAAAGGAATCTTTGGCCTCCCTGTGAATTCTGAAGTCTTACAGAAAAAATGATCCTGCAGCAGTTCAAAGAGAAAAAGGGAGTATTTACTTCTTTTCCCCTTTCATGCCGAAGAGAAAGGACCACTGAGTATTATTTTGATAATAGAAACTAAACTCTAAATAAGAGCACCCAAGAAGGATAACCACACTCGAACTGCTGATTTTCTTTCATCTCATGGTAATTGTGCATGGAATCACCATCCTTATTATTAAAAGCTTTTATCAAGGGCCAGTAGGTATCTGGGGCACAAAAGGGGCTGAGTTTTACTAAATCTACATCACTACTCGGGGACCACACGGAGGTCTTTCCCAAGAACTTAGAAAGAAGATGGCCTTGGGACAACTTATCAAAATATATCAAATTGTATTGAGATTTTTTTAAAGCACACACTCTATCCATTTTCTCTGCAAAGGCAGGCAAGACCACAGGAATATCCTCTGCAGCCTGTCTACAAAAGCAAAGGATGGAAATCACAGAGACGTCCGTAAAGAGGGGAAGTTAAGTATATCATGATACAACCCTACAAGGAAGTACAATGTCAAGATGACAAAAGAGTAAACCTGGCCTCTATGAAGTGTCATGGAAACAGTGCTCACAGTCTGATGATTTTGGAGTCAGCAGGCCTGGCTTTAAGGGTCTCCCAGCTCTGTGCCCTTGAGCTCTGACCTCCAACATCTCTAAGCTGGAGTTTGCCCATCTGAAAAATGGGATAACAACAGGACGACAGTTGGGCAAGGATGAAACACAGCACTGAGCCTAGGAGGGGGTGAGGAGCTAGTATGGGCTGTTAAGAAACTACAGTGCCATGGGGATGTGAATAACACCTGTAACACCTTCCTGGTGTCACTGAGCTGTACCAGGGACCACTCCTTACTCTACCATACTCATCACGGAAGGAAAGACAGCCGACCCACGGTATGCAAGGGCTCCCTCCTGGGAACGCAATGCAGGAAGGGGGATGTGAGCAGTGGAAAGAGGAAATGTCTTTCTTTTTCTTTTTCACGTATTTATTAGTGTTTCACTTCTAACACCAGCTTGTGTTACTTTACAATAAAGTTATTTTCAAGATTGGCCTCTAAAAAGTCAATTTTAATTGCATCTCATAACAGATGAGAGCAAAGATATGCAAAGTCCTTGGAAGGAGACTCTGAGCCTTGGGGACTTGATATAACTCGACTGCAAATAGTAACGAATCCAAAGAAAGTATATGACTCCCTATGAGCTGGGGGTGGGGACGTCCCAGAGACCCAGCAGCAGTTTATAAAGAATAGGGACAGCAGAGGTGGCCGACGTATCCAAGCAGCCGGTAGGGGAGAGGGAATTTTAGCCCTCAGACCCACATTTGCAAGTGTGTTCTCTGGGCTCCTCACTTGGCTTTTGCTCTGTGTTATGAGCTGAACTGTGCCCCCACCACCACCACCACCACCACCACCAAAATTCATGTGTTCAAGTCCTAACTCCCTGGACCTCAGAATGCGACAGTATTTGGAAACAGGGCCTTTCAAGAGGTGATTAAGGTAACCTGAAGTCATCCAACATGACTGTTGTCCTTAGAAGAAAAGGAAATACAGACCCAGACACATGGAGAAAAGACCACACAGAGACACAGAGAGGAGAAGACAACTATCTACAAGTCAAAGAGAGAGACCGCAGAAGAAACCAACCCTGCTGACACCTTGATCTTGGACTTCCAGCCTCCTGAAAAAATAAATTTCTGTTATTTCAGCCTTCCTGGTGTGGTATTTTGTGATGGCAGCTCGAAGCGACTAACATTCTGTTGGTAATTCTTTTTTTTTTTTAAGATTTTATTTATTTATTTGACACAGAGAGAGATCAGATCACAAGTAGGCAGAGAGGCAGGCAGAGAGAGGAGGAAGCAGGCTCCCCACTGAGCAGAGAGCCTGATGCGGGACTCAATCCCAGGACCCTGAGATCATGACCTGAGCCGAAGGCAGAGGCTTTAACCCACTGAGCCACCCAGGCGCTCCTCTGTTGGTGATTCTTTTTGCCATATGTGAACTTCACGTTTTCTAGGTACAAACCCCTCAGTCTTTACCTTTATGGATTCAGAGTTGTCTTACTCATTTATTTATTTATTTACTTATTTATTTATTTATCTATCTATCTATCTATCTATTTAGAGGGGGAGCGGTGGAGGGAGGGGCAGAGGGAGGGAGAAAGAATCTCAGTCAGACTCCATGCTGAGCATGAAGCCTGATGCAGGGCTTGATCTCAGGACCCTGATATCATGACCTAAGCCAAAATCAAGAGTCAGATGCTAAACTGACAGGAACCACCCAGGCACCCCTATCATTTTTTTATGTAAATTATTATTTGAAACGACTCTTGTTTGGGGGCCTGGTTGGCTCAGCCGGTTAAGCGTCTGCTTTCAGCTCAGGTCATGCTTCCAAGGTCCTGGGATCGAGCCCCAATGAAGGGTCTCTGCTCAGTGGGGAGTCTGCTTCTCCTTCTCCTCCCAGTTCATGTTCTCTCTCGATACCTCTGTCTCTCTCAAGTCAAGGAATGAAATCTTAAAAAAAAAAAATGAAAAGACTCTGCCACCCCAATATTATTCAGATACATCCATACTGCCCTCTAATACTCTTATCGTTTTCGGTGCTTTCACTGTATCATGCTCCCTTTTGACTCATTCTTTATGTGCAATTTATTTCTGTAACTTGTGTGTGGTCAGGCCCTAACTTTTTGGAGTAGCCCACTGTCTACCTTACTTTTATACTCATTAAAATGTTAAAATTCTATTATAGAAGTATACAGAAAGCCATGATACACTTTTAGGTGAAAAAAGTCATTTTTTAAAACATATATACATTTCTGGGAGAAACGATTTATATATACTTGGTAAATAATGAAAAATGTATGAAAATACATACACTAAACTACTAGGAATAGTTATCTTGGGCGGCAGAGTTTTTTATGCTTTTGGTATTTTTGAATTGTCTTCTCTGAATATGTATTACTTAAAGAGTAATAATTTAAGTGAAATCCTGGTGTGGATCAGGTGCTACGCCAAGTGCTGGGCAGTCAGGAAGATCTAGACAGGACCATGACCTACATACAGAATTTGATGGCAAGACTCTGGGATTCAGAGCAACTGAACTTTCCCTACCTCACATGTAAAATGGGGATAGTAAGCACAGTTTCTCTCTCCCTCTCTCTCTCTTGAAGGTCATGAGGGCTGTTATTTGGGAAGAAGGTATGTGAAAGTTCTTGGCATAACAAGCATCCAATCCATGGCGCCATCATGTTTCTTACAAACGTGAAGAAGGGCAAGGCCCCAGGAAAAGCAGGAGCCCCTTGGCAGGACGGGAGGAAATTCCATAGATGTGATTCATAAGGTATAGCTGGGGAATAAGAAAAAAGGAGCCAAGCTTCAGAGCTCTTCTGTTCCATGTCAGCTGGCTTGCACTTTTGTTTTTTAAGATTTTTATTTATTTGAGAGAGAGAGAGAGAGAGAGAGAGAGAGAGAGTACATGAGTGGGATGGGAGAGGGGCAGAGAGAGAGGGAGAAGCAGACTCCCGCTGAGCAGGGAGCCTGATTCGGGGCTCTGTCCCAGGACCTCGAGATCATGACCTAAGCTGAAGGCAGACACTTAACTGAATGAGCCACCCAGGTGCCCCTGGCTTGCATCTTATAACGACTGGGGGTGGTCACATCACAGAGCTCTGTAACTAGGCAGTGATAGGATTACCGAAATTCGAGCCAACGGACCTTTCATGAAAATGCTTTCCAAAGGCGGTTGCTAACCTCAGGGGGGAACAAAATTCCTCATCAGGAGCAAGAATGGGGCCATGATGTCACCAGCTCCTCCCCGCAGAGACATCACAGAGCCAGGGCAGCAGGTCAGAAGCACGATGACAGAGAAGAGGCGCTTTCCAGCCCTCGCGCTGCCTTGAAATAACCTAGGCTGAAGGGATTATTTTTTTTCTCCCTTTATTTTTAAAAAAACATACATCCCAGGGCAATCCTCCTACCTCGGCTGCCCCACGTCGAGAAGGGGTAGCTGAGTCACCGGGTCTCGCAAGCTGCCAGCTCACAGCAGGGCTCAGAAAATCAATATCTCTCTCTGAAGTTATCCGAAGTGCTGAGACCTTTAAACCAGACTCCAGTAGGTAGACATCATCAACAGTCTTTCACAGCATTAGAAGATGTGGGTTTATTTCCCAAACAGCCTCGAAAGGCGACAACGAGAGCTATTCTCCAAGATGCAGACGTGGGGAATTTGGCTGCCAGAGTGGTTCCCAGAGAATCACAGCTCTGTCTGCAGACAGACACGGGAGACAGCTGGACTCCGCAGAGGTGTGGACGCAACAATGTCTCAGCATCTCCTCTCTGAGAGGGAGCACGGCATGTGGCTTCGAGAAGGTACACCTCGTCAACATTGCTCATCATCAGGGAAATGCAAATCAAAACCACGAGGGGGTATCACCTCACACCTGTCAGAATGGCTAGGATCAAAAAGACAAGAAACAACAAATGCTGGCAAGGATGTGAAGGAAAAGGAACCCTCGTGAACTGTTGGTGAGAATGCTCATTGGTGCAGCCGTTGGGGAAGATGGTATGGAGGTTCCTCAAAAAATTAAAAACGGAATTACTATATGATCCAGTAATTCCACTGCTGGGTATTTTACTCAAAGAAAACAAAAGAATTGACTTGAAAAGATAGATTCATCCTATGTCTATTGCAGCATTATTTACAATAGCCAAGATATGCAAGTAACCCATCCACAGGTGAATGGATAAAGAAGAGTCAGTAAATATATGCAATGGAATACTACTCAGCCATCAAAAGAATGAGATCTGGCCATTTGCAACAACATGGATGGAGCTATAGAGTATAATGCTAAGTGAAATAAGTCAGTCCTAAAGACCAATGCCATAGGATTTCCATATATGTGGAATTTAAGAAACAAAAGAACTAATGCAGGAAAAAAGGGGACAAATTAAAAAGCAGACTCTTAACTACAGAGAACAAAGTGATGGTCACCAGAGGGGTGGGGGGTGGGGGGAACACCCGAAACAGGTGGTGGGAATTAAGAGTATGCTTATCACGATGAGCATTGAGGAACATATAGAAATGTTGAATCATTATATTGTACACTGGAAACTAATTTAACACAATATGTTAACTCTACTTCAAAAAAAAATTTTTTAATCGTACAACAAAAAAATTACACACCTATGTTCTCCCCCTCTCTGTGCCTTACTTCCTACAGAAACTACAGCATCCTCACTCAACAGGGGTTGTGATGGGGATTAAGTAAGATAATGGGGGGAACAGGAATGCACTGGGGTTCTCTTTTCATCGTAGAAACCCCCAGAGGAAGTTAGCTACAGTTAGTATGCCAAAGCACAGCTGCTGGAAAAGAGACATCACCGAAGTGAACTTCCTGCATAATCTATTCGTGTTTCAATTTTGCCTGTTTCTCAAAAAACAGAATTTGTCAGAAGTCTTCAGAATCTTAAAATAAGTCACGAGAAATCTGGAAGAGAACGGTCTTTCTGAAAACAAACGTTCACAGAGATATGCCTGGCTGAGGCTGGCTGACCAGCAGGAAAGTATTTCTGTGTCTCCTTCTTACTAGTCCCCATCTCTTTCCCATCCAGCAGAAAAACCCTGAAACAGAAAAAGGCCCTGAGGCCTTCTTTTGCGGCGGAGTGAGGGAAGAGCCAGGTTCCCACTCCCAGGACACGAGGAGAGACCCTGAGGCCAAAGGGGGATGTGGACAGTGTCAGGGAAAGTTGGGAAGCATCAAAATTCCAGAGTCACCCCCAAAACTGGCCCAGACCTCATAAGTGACCTTGGGGCTTCAGAAGCTCCGGGTCCCCAAGTTTCCAAGGAATCCCTGCTGAGGAACCTTCAAAAAGATCCTTCGGGATACCATTTTAACTCACAAGAAAACCCCGCTATGCATTAGTGAGAGTCCCCCAGACAATACACAGGTACCCATTTTCAAACAAAGCATCAAGATGATAGATTGACAAAGGAATTTTTCTTCCCAAAATGTGTGCTTATTGTCATAAAAAGTCTACCAAAAGCATGAAAATTAAATCACACTTCATCCCATATCGCAGGCCTTCACCCTTTTTTAATATTTTTATTTATTTATTTATTTATTTATTTATTTATTTATTTATTTGACAGACGGAGAGCACAAGCAGGGGGAGTGGCAGACAGAAGGAGAAGGAGAAGCAGGCTCCCGGTGAGTGGGAAGCCTGATGTGGGGCTCGATCCCAGGACCCCAGGATCATAACCTGAGCTGAAGGCAGACGCTTAACCAGCTGAGCCACCCAGGCGCCCCTCGCACGCCTTTACTTTAAATGAAAAGAATAAAATGACCTAGAATCAGGGCTGTTCCAGAATTTCTGGGCTGTCTAGTTATGTTAAGATTGATCAAATGCCAAATCACTTCTCCTTCTCTTCTTGAAGTGAATCTGAGCAGGAAGACTTCATGTCACTAAACAATTTCATTTGCTATTTGAAGAATTCTCATGTAAGACAGATAGTCCCTTTAAATTTTCTCAGGCAGCTGCTAGGGGTTGCTAAGGAAGTGACAGAAATAGAAAATATTGTAAATAAGTAATTAGTGATTTCTGAGGGGCAGGTTCTTTCGGTATTTTTTTTCAGGATTTCACACAACTTAGGTACAGAGACGAGGCAAGTTTCTCTCTTGTTTTCCCTTCTCTTCTCTCTCTTTGCCTTCCTTCCTTCCTTCCTTTCCGTGTTAAAGAAGAATTCAGAGTCAGGGCGCCTGGGTGGTTCAGCTGGTTGAGCGTATGACTCTTGATCTCAGCTCAGGTCTTGATCTCAGGGTCATGGCGCTGGGCTCCACGCTGGGCATGGAGACTCCTTAAAATTTTTTTTTTTTAATTTTTAAAAAGAAGAGATGCAGAATCTTCCGGCTAGGGGTGGGAGATCTGGGCCACACTGAACCCACCTTGACAGAAAGACACAGAACAGGACCCAGGCCTCCCATCTCCACACAAGCCAGCGGAACTCTCGGTGAGCCTGTTTTATTTGGTTGTACTTTGGTGAAAGATTACATTTGAGCAAAAGAGTCTCGAAACAGACATCTGGTGTTTTGGCACAAGCATCCACTTCCCTTCCTTGATAACCTCATCTGGCTTTCGCCCTGGGAAAACGCCCACATCTCCAACTCTGTGCCCCCAGGGAAACGGACTCCCATTTCTGCTGCAAACAGGCAGTGCCTCAAGCTTTACCCCATCTCTGGCAATGAGGGCTGGTCAGTCACTGGACCTGACGGATCCAGAGACAACATTTAAGCCCTAATTTTGTTTAAAGATTTTATTTATTTATTTGACAGAGAGAGAGAGAATGAGCAGGGGGAGTAGCAGGCAGAGGGAGAGGTAGAAGCGGGCTCCCCACTGAGCAGGGAGCCCAACTCAGGGCTCGATTTCAGGACCCTGAGATCATGACCTGAGCCGAAGGCAGACGCTTAATCGACTGAGCCACCCAGGCACCCCTAAGCCCTAATTTTTAAGGCCGCCCCAACCAGGACTTCTCAGATACAGAAGGCATTAAATTCCATTTTGGTTCATGCTTAATGCAGATTTTACCTGGAATTTCTGTGCACTAAAACCCGAAGAATCCTAACCAGTAGAAATAGTAGCTGAAACCAAGTTTCAAGCCATGGGGAAGGACTTCTTTTAAAGATGCTCTAACATATTTTGATTCGGGACAATGTCTTCCTCCCGGTGGATGAGAGGAGTAGAAACTGGAAAAAGACCCAAGGCCAAGAAAATCTTAGAGCGCCAAGGACAAGAGTTGAAGGGAACCTTAAAAAAAGGAACTGTCAGCACGGTGATACATACGTGAATGAGAACCGGTAAGTATGAAATAAACTCACTCTTTGGTTCTAAATAAGGAACTTAGTCATTCTGGGGGAGGTCATGGGATGTGTTGGTTGAAATCACCGTGCAAGTTTCAGTTGCAGAATGGGAACTTCCCCCATTTAATGTCTGGCCTGCGTATTATAGAGATATTTTCTAATGTTAAATGTCTCAACGTTCCCTTATGGTAAGATGGTATGTTCATGGTTCGTCCATATCCAGATAGTCAGTCATAGGAGAGCTAGGAAGGAAAGACAAGTGCCACCTGGCAATATTCTTTCTGTATCCGAACACAAACGAAGAACTGGCTAAGAGGAGTAAAGAGTTTGTACCAGAGTTTGTTTGTTTTAAACACACTGTAAACATCTGTTTGGGTGTCTGTTTACTGTTTACTGAGAGTGAAACTTTCATTTGTTTTTTAAAGATTTTATTTATTTACTTGAGAGAAAGAGCACGAGAGGGCACAGAGGCAGAGGGGGAAGCAAGCTCCCCGCTGAGCAGGGAGCCCGATGCGGGGCTCAATCCCAGGACCCCGGAATCATGATCTGAGCTGAAGGCGGGCGCTTAAACAACTGAGCCACTCAGGGGCCCCAAGAGTGAACCTTTTATAAACCCTCTTATTTTATAGGGTCAAATATCCAGGGTTAACCCAGGTTGGAAGGAGCAAGGAGCCACACATACCTTTGATCTCAAGACATGCCTTACTTTTAGACTCAGCCGAAAGTGGTGGTGTTTCGTAACCACCACCTAGTGGCAGAGTACTTAAATAACAGGGATAGCCGAGAGTTTCAGAAAGATCTTGTAAATTGACCCCAGCAATGTCAAGGTCATTTTGTGGCACCAGATTACAGACCTTTCTCCAGATGGGGGAGATCTTTCCTCCAGAATGGGAGAATGAAGAACCAGGAAATTAAGACACCAGAAATCTGGGTAGGGATGGAGTAACTATGGAATATAGATAAATATTAAGGGCAATATTATATATATCAGCATTTTCCAATGAGTGGAGTTTTACCAGTGGGAGTGCATAAGGTAAGTACAAGTGGTCCAGGAAAAGGTCATGTTGAGGAGGAAGTGGGGAAGCAGAAGGATCAAGTGAAGAAAGGACACAAGTCATACAAATTATATAAGGAAAAGCAATCAATATGGGTGGCCAGAGCAAGTGCAAAGGTCCTGAGGCAGGCCCATGTTTTGCTTCTTGGGAAGCTAGTATGGCTCAAGCCGAAGAGCAAACAGAAGAGGCAAGTAAATGTGGCTGGAAAGGTGGGCTGGGCTCTGATTCTGTAGGGTCCTCGGATTATGGTCATGACTTAGAATTTCTTTCTAGGTTGACAAGAAGCCACTGGAAATTTAAAGTACAAGAGTGATACATCTGGTTTATCTTCTAAAAGGATTACTTGCTATAGTTGCTATGCGAACAGCAGACTACAGAGGGGCAAGAGCATCAGCAGGGACAAGAGCAGGAGTCTATGTCAGCAGCATGGGGAGGGGGAGGGTGGTACCAAAACAGGTGCTGCCAGATAGACAGAAACATATGTAGATACATACACACATAGACAGACAGATACAGGGGCGCCAGGGTGGCTAAGACAGTTACACATCTGACTCTTCATTTCGGATTAGGTCATGATCTCAGGGTCATGAGATCGAGCCCCTCATCAGGCTCCAGGCTGGGTGTGGAACCTGCCTGGTCTCTTTCTCTCCCTCTCCCTTTGCACCTCCTGCCACTCAAGAAAAAGAGAGAGACATATGTATGTACATAAATACAGACATATTTACATAGATCAATACATACATATGTAGGTACATACATAGATAAATATGTGTACATGTATGTATATCGCCATCTCATCAAACACATTTATAGTAATGATATGGTCTTTACAATTATTTTAAAAATTATTACTTTTTATGTAAAAAGATCAATAAAGTCAATACCTCTATATGGTCAAAAAAAAATCCTGCAAGAGTAATACTCATGGCTGAAGTTTAGAAGACACTATACTCTTTTTCTTAAATTTTAATATTTATGTTTTCGATTCTAGTGTTTTCTTGGCAATTTTTCCTTCTCTCTCTCTTTTTTTTTTAAGATTTTCTTATTTATTTACTCCAGAGATTGAGGGGGTGGGGGAGGAGCACAGGGAGAGGGACAAGCAGAGTTATAGAGCCTGATGCAGGGCTCGATCTCAGGACCCTGAGATCACAACCTGAGCCAAAACTGGGAGTCAGATGCTGAACTGCACCATCCAGGCACCGTGACACTAAACTTTTGATATCAAAATATGCTATCAGAGAAAGGGCTAAATTTTATGTGTTCCTCTAAAATTCCCATGATCACCTAAAATAGTTTGATATTCCAACTGATTCCAGTTGAAAAAAAAAAAAAAGAAGCCCAATTTATTTGTATCAATTCACTTCCCCTTTCCAACCAGATTCATCTCTAGATAGAAGACAGAATAAAAGGAGACACGGGAAGACTGAATTCTTGCACTAGTTACCTTAGCAGCCAGCCAGCTCTCCCCCAGATCCCTTTCCTCCTCCTTCTCGGGCACAGAGACACCCAGTAGGGTCCCCAGACTGCTTTATGGCTGGCATGTGGCTCCGTAACCAAATTCTCACCGACAGGATGTGGGCGCTCAGCGGCTCAAGAAGAAATTCCTTCCTGGACCTCTATGCTCTGCATTACTGCTGGCTGCAAGGTAGCTCACATCATGCAGAAGAGAAAAACCCTCCAAGGCAGGGGTTTTTATCGGAGACAATGTTGAGCCCTGAAGCCACCTCCAAACCCACGAGACACTTGGCAATGACTGGATTTAGCTGCTAAAACTAAGGGTGAGGGACTAATTACTGGCCTCCACCCTACAATACCCAGGACAGTCCCTGCTGTGAAGACTTTCCTGGGGCAAAACCTCAGCAGTGCCAAGGTTGAAAAACCTTACTCCAAAGCCCTGTTTCTCAGCCTTTGTGCATAATCATGACCCAAGTATGTTCTTAAAATGCAAATTCTGCTTCAGAAAGGATGGGACAGGATCTAAGAGTCTGCATGTCTAATGAGCTCCTTGAGGGATGGGAGAGCAACAAGATGGAAGGAATAGAACTTGTGTTTCTGAATGGGCTCGGGGAGCCCCAGCAGTCTAAACTGGCTGGCGTGTCCATGCTGTGCAAATACCTACGGGCTGCACCCCTGAACTCGCTGTTCTCAGCTTATGTCCCCTCCGAATGACTGGTCGCCAGGCAGCACTGACTGCTACGAACTTCAAATATCAGCGTTCACTACGTAGGAGACAAATCACCTATGGTATTCAAGCCACTGTGTGTTGAGGTCTCTGTGCTCCAGCACTTTCGTCTTTACCCTAACTAGTCCAGTGACCATCTGCAGAGTGGATGGTTACATCGACGCTGCTGTTTGGTGAGAGACCAAGAAGAGCCCCAAAGGTGATTATTTTCCAGAAAGGGAGAAAAAAAGCAAGGGAAGAAAAGAAATGAGAAGGGGCCGCCAGAGATGTCCAAGGAGAGCATATTCCTGCGTTAACAGATGACCACAAATGGACTGGCTTCATGGTTCTGGAAGTCAGAAGTCAGAAATGGGTCTCCATGGGCTCATGTCAAAGCATCATCAGGCTGCATTCCTTCTGGAAGCTCTAAGGAAGAATCAATTTCCTTCCCTTTTCCCTCACTTCTAGAAAGTGCCTGAATTCTTTGGCTCGTGGTTCCTACCTCTATCTTCAAAGCCAACAAGAGCAGGCTGAGCCCCCCAAGTTCTCTCCCTCTGCCTCCCTCCTCCACTTGAAAGGATCCTTGTGATTACACTGGCCCTTCCAGACAATCGGGGATGATCTCCATTCGAGGTAAGCCATTTAGCAACCACAATTCCACCTCCAACCTAATTCCCCTTTGCTATGTGATCTATGTGACTCCAGAGATCAGAATGAGGACATTTTTGGAGAGGAGGGCATATTCTGCATTTCACAGGTTAGAACGCGGGCTACTCCCACAGCCAGAAGGTGGGAAGTGAACATGACGACTTGGGAAATGCAGATAGGGTACACAAGAAAATGAGATGATAGGTCAATTGAGAGTAAAGAGAGAGAATCTTCTGGGCACCTCCAAAGGTCACCACCTATGCAGCAATCCTAAGAAGCCAACGTGCCCTAAATATAGCTTTTTATGGTTTTTCAGTATAAAAGAATGATGGGCAGGTAAGAGTAATGCAGAGTGATGTTCTCTAGAATTCTGGGGGTCTTGATGCAGTCCGCCCTAACCAATGTTTGAAATCCGTGCTACACAATAGTTTCTGTAAATTAAACTTAGCCTAACTTTATGATAAGAGTGTCCTGTATCTCAGGTACTCCCTGGAGTGCAACATTCCAGAAAACCAATTACCTAGGGGAGTTCATGAAAACGTGCACAGATTAATAACAAACATGGGTAGACCCCGCCGATCACAGCATATCATCACTATTCTATCCTTGCAAAATCACTGTGTTGTTCTTAGGGCCCATGATTCCCATTCTAGAGATGAGGAAACAAAGGCTCAGAGGCTAACAATGCATCCGTGCACACCAAGCAAGGTCGACACAGAAATCAGACTCGAATCCTGAATTTCTGATTCCAGTTTTGACTTTCTTTTTCAAAACCCCACACAGCTCCAGAGTCAGAGCGTCCTGGGACAGAGGCACATGGGCAGTCTGCCTCTGCTTAACTGTTTGGTTGCTGAACGACAGTTACGTTGTTCTGATAATGCATCCAGAGAAACATAATCCAAACTACTCTCACGAGATAATGGTCCCTCGGAAGTAATCCAAGCTCTTCTACAACATAGTCACCTGGCTTGTGACAACCTGCCTTGTGACTCGGGCACTGTCACCGGCCCTTCTGAAGTCCAACTCTATGGGCAAACGTGGAATAAGGAAGTATCTACTTCCGTGAGGCTGCTGAGGGATACACAGATAGTGTTGTGTGCTGGAGGGAACCTTTTGGGGAGACTGTCTAGCCCACACAGCTGGGTTGAGTGGGTTTCTCTTTCTGGCACCCAAAATAGTCTTGCAAAAATAGTATTGTGAAAGAGCCTAGAACAATTCTTAGCCAGAGTTCCCAAGAAATGTGCTATTTCTTTTCAGAAGCCTGAAGTTTTGCAAGAAAACTTAGCACATAGAAGGTGCTCCTTTTATTCATTAGTTCATTGATTCAAAATCAGTGATTAGGGGCACCTGGGTGGCTCAGTCAGTTAAGTGTCCTGATTTCATTTTTCATGATCTCAAGGTTGTGAGATTGAAGCCCCCGGTGGGCTCCATGATGGGTGTGGAACCTGCTTGAGAATCTCTCTCTCCCTGTCCCTCTTCCCCTCCCCTGTGCTCACTCTCCCTCTCTCTTGCCCTCTCCCTTTTAAAAAAACAAAAACAAAAAACAAAATCAGTGATTAATTCACCACCATTATGGAGCATCTACTGTGTGCAGAGTACTGATCTGGGTACTGTCAAGAAAAAGACAGACAATGGGGCGCCTGGGTGGCTCGGTTGTTAAGCATCTGCCTTCAGCTCGGGTCATGATCCCAGGGTTCTGGGATCAAGCCCCAAATCAGGCTCCCTGCTCAGCAGGAAGCCTGCTTCTCTCTCTCTCCCATTTCCCCTGCTTGTGTTCTCTCTCTCTCTCTCTCTTTCTCTCTCACTGTGTCTCTCTGTGTCAAATAAATAAATAAATGAAATCTTAAAAAAAAAAAAGAAAGAAAGAAAGAAAGAAAAAGACAGGCGGGACCTCTGATCCTTTTAGTTCCCCTTCCAGCAAGAGGGAGATGTGTAATTCGTATGATTTGTGAAAACAATATATTCTGTGAAGAAAATAAAACAGCAAAACAAGCTTAGAAGTAAAAACAGGTTTTTAAAAAACCAGGTAGTTGGGAAAGGTCTTTTTGAAGAGGTGGAATTTAAGCCAACATATGAAGGATGAGGAGACACAGGCAGTTTAGAGTCTGGGGGCAGAGTATTCTGGTGCAGGGAACAGAAAATAAAAAGGCCCTTCAAGCAAGAACAAACTTGGGCCCAGAACAGAAAGGAAGCCACTGCCCCAGTTTGTCGCTGAGACCAGACCCCCACCGACACCCAGCCTGTCCCATAGGCAGGCCAGTCCATCCACACATGGAGATCCAGAGCATCTAGCAGGGAAAGGTGCACAATTATTCACTCCCATGTGGCTGGAAGGACAACACTTCTGGGGAAAAGAGCTTTGGGACAAGTTAAAGGAGATGCTGTGTGTTTGGGGCCAAAGTTGGGTCTGAAGCCTAACTCCACATCCTGAGCCAGTTACTTGACCTCTGTGTACCTCAGTTTCCCTCACCTAGAAAATATGGGTGATACCAGGACACTTGTCCCATGGTTTCCATGAAGACTGAATGAAGCCAGTGCCCAGAGCAATGTGTGGCCATTCCCACCACCACTATGGCCCTTCTTTTCCACCCAAAGTTTCATCTCCCAATCCACTCAAAACAACCATTACTTTCCCTGATTTGTCTTTTCCCCTTCATGAATCTACATCTACTAATTTACACCAATCCAACAGTTAATCCACACCGCAGCGCAGCCCAACCATCTTTGAATGGAGGATATAAAGCAGAGCACCTCCCCAACAAGGAATTATAACTCTGTTCATGAATCTCAAGAGTAACAGTTGTCGTAACAGCTTATTGATCAAACAAAACGCACAAAGTAAGGGAATCTTATATACGAGGTACAACATTTTGGCCATGTTCACATAAACAATATTTTCAGACCACTTTCAAACACACCTGACCTCAATTCAGCAGCTTTAGTACCGTCGCTGTTACTACCATCCCTACTGTGATGACCCCTGCCCTTGAATTCCGATAAAAAAGAAGAGAGGAAGGGGGAGGGGGGCTGGGGGGGTTAGGGGACAGGAGGGGGGAACTGAGGAAAAAGAAAGACATGCCATCCTAGAGAAAGAGGTCTCTCCATTTACTCCTCTCTTCGCTGATGCCCCTCAGTAAAACATTAAAATTTCGTTTTTACAAGTCCCTTGCAATTTATTCCTAGTTATTTTGTCCCTCTGGTTGCAAGTTATTCCTAGTTATTCTGTCTCTCTGGTTGCTTCTATAGAGTATTTCCTCTCATTATATTTTCAAAATGGTTGGCATAGGCATATAGAAAAACTATAGATTTTGCATAGTAATTTCCTTACCAATCCCCTTAATGAACCCCATTATTGTTCCTAATAGATTCATGGGAGGATTCGTTATCTTAGGTTTTCTAGTAAGACATGAAATTGTTGACAAGTGGTAATAATACTACCTCCCCCATTCTCATTCTTTTCTTCATCCAAGTGCATCATCAATTAATTCCTGAACAAAGATAAATAAGAGTGATCATTATGGGCATTCTGGATTTCTTCTGAATTTAATGGGAATGTTTTTAGTGTTATACCATTAAAGATGATGCTGGCTTTGGGGATGATCCTATTTTATCAGCAGGTATTCTAAAAATCAGGAATAAACATTTAATATTATCAGCTGTATTTTTAGCATCCATGAGGTGAATCACAGGACTTTTCTCGTTTGCTTCAGAGTCAATCACATTGTTAAACTGCCTCTAAGATTGAACCATCCTTCCATTCCTGGAATAAATCCCACTTTGTCAGAGCTTTTATTACCTTGTAATGTAATCATTTACTTGTCCATTTCCCTATTTTATAAGCTCTTTCAGATCACTGGCCATAACTGATTCATGTTTGACCCCCACACATAGTTGACAATCAATACAAGTTTAAAAAATAAACGAACGAATAACTAAAGTAACAAGTGCATTGGACCTCCCCAGACTAACCCTTTGTACCTCGTTCCAAGTTAAAACACCCCGAGAGAACAGGTACCTGTCCCAGACTGGATCTTTACATGTTTAATGAGTATGTGGTTCAACTGGCCCCCACTTTTAGCAGCAGAACCCTGGAGCACCTCATTCTTATGTGGAAATTGTTCCCTATAGTTTCAGTAAGACTAATTCTGCTTCCCTGCTCCCATAATTACCCCAACCCAAAGGGGTGACCACATCACCCGAATCTAATTGGAGTACTACACCATGACTGCTTTAGGAACAGGTATATGACCCAAACTCGGCCAAAGGCAACCCCAGGAATGCTTACAAAAACTCTTAAGAAGGGGTGCCTGGGTGGTTCAGTCAGTTAGCCGCTGCCTTTGGCTCAGGTCATAATCCCAGGGTCCTGGGATCGAGTCCCGTATCCGGCTCCCTGCTCGGCGGAGAGCCTGCTTCTCTCTCTCCCTCTGCCTGCCACTCCGCCTACTTGTGCTCTCTATCTCTCTGTCAAATAAATAAATAAAATCTTTAAAAAAAAAAACTCTTAAGGAAAATGATCTCCAAAAGACCTGATAAACATAAAATATGTTTGTCTGGGTTGCTGCTTACCATCTTCCCTAAAATGTGGTGAGACAACCTATCCAAGAATAAAGCAGGGTCGAGAAAACCATGTCAAAGGATGGAGAGAGACAGAGACCTAGTGGTATCAATTGAGCCCCTGGATCCAGCTGTTCCTGAAGTCACTACCCCCTAGATTTCCCAATTATATAAGCCAATAAATTACCTTTTCTATGTATAATAGTTGAAGATCATTTTCTATTACTTGTGACCAAAAAAACACTGTCTAATGCATTTGTTGTTTCTCCACGAATATGCTTCGTACATTCTTAAATAAAGGTTAAAAAAAAAAAAACTTTAAAAGGAGGCAATCCTAACTAGTGAGTGTTCAAAAAAATTCAACCGCTTGCTTTTAATTAATGGCAAAATGGGCTAAAAGGCTCCCTTAGTGAATTATAATTTCAGATTGAAATTCCCAAGACAGTTATAGAGGAGCTTGTTAAACCGCAGAAACCAATGGAATCGAGAGATTACTTTAACAGGGCGGCGGTTCAATCAGTTCCAGAGGTATCATCCATTATGCAAAACCAAAACCTTTAATAAAACTTCCTACCATACAACCCTAGCCATCTCTCATTCACCCAAAATTCGAGGCCTCTCTCCTAACTCAATTTAAAAGTAAAAACGACGGGTGTGATCTACAAAAATAAAAATAAATAAGTCATGTCATGACAGCTGGAGAAAACCAGTGAAAGGAGCCAAATCTCAAGCCCAGGGAGTTTGGCGGGGGTCTTCCCAAACAGTCCTGCCTTCTCAAATGCTCTAGGCTCTGCAGAAAAACTGAAGGCAAGCACGCCTTTGGCATTCTAAATGCCTCTGTAGCTATCCAGGCCAAGCGGCATCAATTCTTACTGTAGGTTCAAGAAAATGTCAGCGCGCAAGCCCAGAGTGCCTGCCTATTTCCCTACCCCAGCCCCTTGGTGGAGAATTCTGGCTGCAACTACTTGGTGAAATCAGACTCTTCTTCTTCAGCTCCAGCTACAATAGACCAAATTCTGGAATCCGGTTTTGATTATTCTCTGGAGAGCTACTTAAGAGCTGCTTCAGGATTTGAAATCCCTCATTCAGACATAATCTTGAAATAAAAGGCTATATTCAAATGAAAAATGCGTTACAGCTTTCCCTTTAGGACCTTCAGTACTGATGGGCAGGGAAAATGAAGAAAGGCAAGGGGAAAATGGAGAGAGAGAGAGAGGAAAGGAGAGAGCGATGTCCTCCATCACAAACTCATTTCATCATCACATAATCCCTTGGAAGGGAAGTTAATATTGAGCCCATTCGGCAGATAAAGAAACTGAGGTTTGGTGATCACACCAGGAAGACGCAGTGGCCTCAGGCTCAGAGACTGATGAAAGAACAGTCTCCGAACACTGTTGCTTCTTCCCTACTAGCTTCCTCCCTCTGAAAAGTCTAACACATAAGTCTATTCTAGAGCCCAAGTATTTCACTGAATGGACCCTTTGGAGACAATATAGTCTCATTATCTAGGAAACAGAATTTTTTTAGAAAGAAACAGAGTGAATAACCTGAGGTCCGACAGAACTAGTAACGTGGCGGAGCAAAAGCTAGAAGNATGGACCCTTTGGAGACAATATAGTCTCATTATCTAGGAAACAGAATTTTTTTAGAAAGAAAGAAACAGAGTGAATAACGTGAGGTCCGACAGAACTAGTAACGTGGCAGAGCAAAAGCTAGAACCCAATTATCTTCATCTCTCGGGTCTTACTGAACCCACCTGACTAGAATCCATTTTACAGGTACAACTTCTCTCTATGGATCACATCGCTCTCCTGATTAATGAGTGAAGAACAACTGAAGAGTTGTCCTGCCTAAGAAAATGTCCACTGAAAACAAAAGGGAGATGCATTTGTGAAGTGGCTATTCCTGCCTGGCGTTCCTGTTTATCTCCAGCTCCTTTTGGTGTCCGCCCCTGGCTGTTGCAAAATCTGTAAAGGGGGGGGAAATGGAAACTAANAAGGGGGGAAAGTGGAAACTAGAATAGCACATGTAAGGCCACAATTCTGGCAACTGCTGAAGAGTCTGGCTATGCCGGTTACTTTCTGAGATGAGTTTAAACCAGAGGTCACAAACTGGTAGCCAGCTGGCTGTATCCAGCCCACAGATGTGTTTTGTTTGTCCCACAGTGCTGGCCCACATAAGGCTTTTAAGAGATTGTAATCGCTTTGCCAACGTTAAAAACCAAGAGATTTCATATCAAAGCCTGGATTTCCAATTTCTCCTACCGAGTGGAGGATGTGGGAACATTTGCATACGGGAAAGGGTAGCTGGAACAGAGTACTGCCTGGGACCTGCAGACAGAGCCGTGCCCCCCGTTTCTCCTCAGCTAGTCTATTTCCCTGGGTTTCTGAGTTGGTGACCCTTGGTTTAAAGTTAGGCAGATGTAGATTACAAAGCCAATCATTACTAGGCTTTTCCCAAAAACCTGCCCAATACGAGACTCTTCAGTCAATATTAGGACTGCTGTGATCAGAGGTAAAACATAGGAGACCAAAATGATTTGAGACATTAAAAAAAAAAAAAGGCGTTGCGCCCTTTTGGATTTCTGCTCTAAGATACTCATTTTGTTTTTGGAAAATACATTCACCTTTATTACGTCATTTATTCTCCAATAATCCAGCAAGGAAGGAATTATTCCCAGATAAACAAGCTGAAAACGAGCAATGTTAAATCAGTTATCTATCCAAAATTATCCAACCAGTAAGTTATAAAACCCGGTTTTGAATCCAATTTTGTCCAGCTACCAACACTGTGCTGTGGGAATACTGAAAGACCCCTTTATAAAGCCACATGGCTTGCTTCTGCCTCAGGGCCTTTGCATCTGCTATTCCTGCTATTGGAAACCTCTCTACCCAGATATCTATGTGGCAGAATTTTATTCTTTCACTTCATTTACATCACCCTCACAGGGAAGCTTTCCCTAGTCATTTGATTTAAAATAATCTAGGCGTGCACACACACGCACACACCGATTTCTCTCTAGACCCTTGCTACTCAAAGTGAGGTCCAGAGATCAGCAGCATCAGCAGCACCTGGGAAGTGAGACATGTAGATTCTCAGGGCCTTCCTCAGACCTGCTGAATCAGAATTCTGCATGTTCACAACATCCCAGGTGACGTGTGCACGTTTAAAGCTTAAAAAGCACTGCTCTACTAGGAGCCCTGCCCAGTGGAAATACAACGTGAGTCACCAGCTTGATGGTACATTTTCAAGGAGCCACCCGAAAAAGGTAACAAGAAAGACTGTTCCCTCTCTCCCCTGTCCACCCCGTAAATGTCAGTTTCAGGACCACAAAGTGCTTAGTCACCACTTTCTCCCCTGTCCTTACAACAGTTCTGGGGACACGGTAAATATTATTAAAATGTTGCTTAAAAAAAATGTTGCTTAAATGTAAGAAAGAGGGAAGGAAAACATCTTGCTAGTATTTTATGTGTGGTGGTGGGATACGAGGGAAGAAACAAAGAAAGGAGCATGGTGAAATTGGACAGATGTGGTCAGCTCAACCACTGACTGACCAGCTGAGCAGCCCTGAGCAAGTCATTTGCACTCCCAGGGCCACCTGAAAAACACGAAGGCTGCTATTCCACTCACAACCCTCATTATGACACTCAAACGTCATGTGAGAGGACGTCCACAAAGCGCCCAACTCCATAAAGAACAGGCATTCCCTTCCCTACCTGCCAGTGCCTTTCTGGCTTCCTCCCTCATTCACTCTCCGGATACCAAGAGGAAACAGTGCTGCGGGCCACCTTCCTCCCGGTACCACGAGCATGACTGTGGGAACCGTTTTCCTGAGTGATTTTCCCCAGTGGGAGGAGCGTATTCACTGTTGGCAGGGCAAACCATCTGAAACCTTGGAAGCTTCCTTCCCATCACCCCGGAGCTGAGGTGTTTCCAAAGCCAAGGTCAGGGTTACTATATACTCTGTAAGCCACGGGGGAGGTCACACTGCAAGGCAGCAGTCTCTTGGATGTCTCTTGGATGAGTTCTGCTGCAGTAGCCAGGTCCCACCCCTTAGAGGAGTATAAGGTCTCTGCCCAGACAGCTTGGAGGAGCCCATTCTGAAAGGTGCCTCGGGGCTTTGCCCTTTTATTTTACTGGTTTGGAGGGGTGGGGAGAGGAGAGTCAAGTCTACCCCCACTTATGAGTCATGGGCCTGGGTCAATTCACCAAGGGAGGTTTGCTTCTCCCATAGCTTTAATAGTCCCATCTTAATCCATCAGTCTATCTTGCCCAGAAATCCGAGGCACACGTTCTAATCTCAAATGTGTTTTTAAATCACATTAGATCAACAGCGTAGGAGAAAGCATAACCCGGATTTAAACAAGACTGGAGTGACACAGGGGAAATAAAACTCCCAGGGCTGTTCTGCTGGGATAGGACAAAAGCCCAAACCAGTGCTACCCGGAGCTGCCCCCAAATTCTTCTCGATTCTCCCTCTGGCTGAAAACACCAAACCCCAGGAACACTTGCAGAATTAGCATTCTCCCGCGGAATCACCTCGACAAGAAAAAAGGAAAGGAAACAAGTGCGGGAGAGAATCAAAACCTTTCATTCATCTGTGGCCCGTTCCTCTGGCAAGGAGAGGAAGATTTTGCAGAGGCTGCTCCATGGACGGGGAGGAAGTGTGACCATTCAAGTATATTCAAGCCCAGATGCCGCCATTTATAAGATGCAGTTGGAGCAGGGAAACAAGAGGTAGGCTTTCCCTTACTGGTTTGAACTGATGCCACGGTTTCCTTTTCTACAATATAATGAGGCTGTCATCCCCTCTCCCTCCAGGGGAGAGAGACAGGAGCCTGAACAGACAGAGCCTGTGAAAATCCCACAAATACCCTTAAAGCACTGCTGTCCCTGGTAAGGATGGACAGGTCTCCAAACAGCCCCAGCACACTCCCGAGGGCCAAAGGGGTTTCTAGAAGTCTTCTCAGCAGCCAGCTTTGGGTGGCTACTGATACCCTCTGTGTCACACAGATTCTTCTCCAGCACTTGCAGTCGGCACCTCTTAGCTAAGCACTGCAAGGATCTGCCATGGGTGAGACGCTGCGGTCGAGGATGGGGGTGCCACAGAAAAACCCCGTGGTCCCCTCAAGTGAGGATCAAGGGAAATCTCCCCACATGTCTTCAGTACAACAGTTCTGTGGATGGTGACAAAATAATCACGCTCAGCCCCAAAGACCACACAAGGGACGGCCAGGAGCATCACTGTGCTGGGATAGAACCTTCCACAGCCCTGTCATGCCTGTCTCCGTGCCTCCTCTTCCCAGCCTCAGCAGGAAAGAAGATTAAGAAAATCTGGCACCTCCTCTCATTCAGAAAATTCTCCAGCCCCACTGACGACAGGACCTCCTGACACGCGTTCCACCATGCACCCTTCATCAAACTTTAAGGCATCTGAATAAAACACTCCCTTCTCTATTTCCAGCTGCTACAAAGCAACCCGAACACATGTTGGAAAGATGTGATCTTTATGCCTCTCTCTCCCCCAAAAGGGCACTTGGCATTTCTCCCAAGATACACAGCTTTAAAATTAGAATTGGAAAAAGCCACTGTTACCCTCCTAGGGCCGAGGTTACCTCACAGCTGAAACCAGAACATCCCCATGACCAACAATTAAACAAGTGAAACCCTCCCAGACATCATACCCCTTCTCTATATTGCTGTTGTTGCATTAATCATCCTAACACCTTTTTAATTATAATCGCAAACTGGAAGCCATGGCTTGTGATGTTATAAATACTGATTTTCCAGTTAAATTAGGCATTTGCTGTTTTATGTTTTGATAGGAAGGGACTGTTTGAAGCCTCCTAAAATATTGCAATTAGTTCTCGCTGTTGAAACAGACAAGACATTAACAGACACATTTGCTGTTTCAGTTTAATGTGGTGGAATGTTTATGCCTAAGTGTACTTCTCTCAAGCTCTGAAAGCATAAGGCATATTTTTTAAAGTGGAAGAAATCAGTCACAATACACTCATTTATTACCTATCTCTTAAGTTAAGCTATTTCTAAAACTTTTCCCAGGCTGTAATTTAAACTTGGAAAGCACATCTCTTCAACAGGAAGGGAACTTGTCAGGAAACAATCCTTGTATTTTACCTATTGGCTCTGTTAAGATGATAACATCACTTTAGCTGACAAAGCCTGTGTTTCTGTTTGACAATTGCAATTAATTACTGAGATGCAACCAAGATGGGGCCAGCCATCCAGATCTATTTTCCAGAGAGATATAAAACGGAAGGGGGGGGGGAGCAAAGGAGGTTTGTTTTTTGGAATCTACACCAGAGCGGAGTTAAATGCTATGGCGGGCAAGAAAGCTGTATTATTAATTTTACCTGCACCTAACTTTCTACTCGCCTCTTCTCCCTTTCTCTCACCACTGGCAGAGAGTGGAAAAGAAGAGAGGTGAACGTTTCAGACAGAAGCTCCAATCTGCTGTGAAGGAGGCGCGGGTTAGAAAGAACACGGGTGCAGTGCACAAAAACTCCTAGGGCACCAACTGTCGTGTAGACACTGATGCTGCGGAGGCAAAACCAACCCAGGGTTCATTCAGCCAAGGGGGATAGAAAGTTCTGGAGATGGGGAGCATCCTCGGTCTTTACTAGAAAGCCAGAACTTGCCAGCATCATCTTTTTAACTGTTGTCTGTTCATTTTGCTCTAACCCGAAAATACTAAAGTTGAATTCCATCCACGCAAATGCGTTTCAGGGAGATTTTGAGAGATTTCAGGGGATCTCAAAGCCCCTAGATCCATCTAGCTACCCTGCTTCATTCCTCGGCGTCCCCAACGCAGAAGCGCAGAGCTCCGCCAGAGCCCTGGCTAGGAAACACCCCGCGGGCACGAAGGCTGGGGATTCCCAGCCCAGGAGCTGGGCAGATTCACAAGGCACATCCCCGGGCCAGGAGCCTAAGGCAGGCAAGAAGCATGGCGACACCTCCACCCCTCGCCCTGAAATAAAGTGATCCTTGGCCAGCGTCCAGCCCTCTCCGCCGCTGCCCCTGAGCGGCCCCGCCAGGGTTGGCAAAGCCCCCCATGGGGCTAAGGGCTCTCGGGCCGGCGGTGCCTGGGTGTCCGAGGCCCCGGAAAGCGGCGGCTCGCCCTCCGGGTGTCCCCGTGCGTCTATCCCATCCCGCCGAGCCCAGGGTCCTACCTGTACCACTCCAGACCCTTTTCGTAGTTCCTGTCGAAGAAGTGCGGCTCTACGCCCACCGCCCGCACGTCCGGGTGGACTCGGATCGCCTCCAGCAGCGCGCGGGTCCCTCCTTTCTTGACCCCGATGATGAGCGCCTGTGGCAGCTTCTTCTCCCCATAGTCTGGGGTGCTGGCGGCGCCGCCCCTCTCGCTGCTCCCGTTGGCCGCTCTCCGGCCTGCGAGCTCCTCGTCGGTGGTGCTGGACTCCTGCGCTTCCCTCTCCAGCAGCGCGCTCTGCGCCGTGATCATCTCGCCGGGGGCCAGCGGGGTCCGGAGCCAGACGTCCCGGGCGCCCCCGCCGCCGCTCGCCAGCCCCCAGCCGTCGGCCCCGGGGGCAGCGGGCTGCTCGGGGGGCT
>LNAC01000123.1:3627847-3647211 GCA_002007465.1 Ailurus styani
CCCGACTCAACACACACGCGCTGGAGGCGGGCCCCGCCCAGCCCGTGTGCTTGCCCTCCCCGGGGAGCCCGGGACGCCGCGCTCTCCATCCCTCCCCCGATACTTTTAGGGACACGGAGACCGACGCCAGCCGCGGGTGCCGTGCACCGGGAAGCTGGGGAGCCCGAGGAGAGCGAACTGTCGCTTCCCCTCTTCCCCTGGGACTCCAGGCCAACTCGGCCCATCCCTGACCCGCCCTTCTCTCACCACGGATATCCTCCTGCCAGGGGCCCGGGAATGATTTCTTCTCTGTAACTGTTTTCCCACCCAAACTTCTATCTTTCCAGCCTCCCCATCTCGGAGCTCCTGGTGGGTGGAGTTTTGACACAAGCCCCCAGGATCCCAGCCCCAGAGCTTTTGCCTCTGTCCCGCCACTGGGTGACTGTGCTTCCTGCCCCAAAAGAGGAGGCTGTCCCCTACCCGACACCCTTAACCACAGGGACACGTGCGCCCCTTGGGGGCATTGCCACTAAAGGAGTTCAGATTTCTCTGGACTGAAATAGACTGAGCCCATCATCGCTTTGAACACCTAATAAGAGACAAGTTGGGTTGCGGGGTGTCTGTGCATCGCTTCACTGAATTTTTTAAAGTATATTTTCTTCGCAGAGAGATTTCCATCCCTCACCTCCCTCTCCTGAGGGGAATGGTAAACATCATAAGGCTCTGGAAAATTCAAAACTAGACACTGCTTCCCTTGGCGTTTTGCTCGGGGGAGGTAGCAGGAATGGGAGGAAGAGGCAGAGTGATCAACTGAGGCACTCTAGCATACTCTGCTTCCTGGGGACTGGGGCTGGCCCTGCACACCCCTCAGGGCCAGGTTCTCCCAGGCGCTGGCTCCGCTGAGTCCTATTTACCCTGCAAGCCACAGCTGGGTGCCTGGTGGGTCGGCTTTCTCCAGGCGGGCTGATGTGGTTGGCATCTCCGGTTTTGTTTGATCACATAATAGAAACAACAGTTGAAAGAAAATGTATATAATGTCTAAATATTAACGAGATACCTAGTGCCAAAGAGGGGGAAAAATGTTAATCAAATAAGATGAAGAACACGGACTTTTCCCTGAGTGAACAAAAGCTCACTGCTGCTCTCAGCTGGACATGAGTTTCCTTCACTGCAGCTTTAGTTCAGATAAAGATTATTCCTTTATAATATATTTTTTATGGTACACTGGAGACCTCTGAAATGCAGAGTCTGGTGTCCTGTAAATCATTCCCTGTAACTAGGGATGCTTTTTCAAACACCACACAACTGCATTACTGTAATGTTAATGGGATGAGGCCAACCAGAGCAGAGAGAAACACAAGCTTGGCCCATCCCTCTTTCCACTCTGAGCCCAGTTCTGGGTGGTCAGCCAGGAGGCCCCGGTTGTAGCAAATCTTGCCACTGCCAGGGCCCATCTTCCTTCCAGTGCCCAGGTACCAGGATACCCAGCATCTGGCCCAGGGCTCTCCGTGCCTGGAGCACAAATTTCTCCATGTACCCTCTCAACGATCCATGTGAACCTGCTCTGTATCTAGCTTTTACTACACATGCGCTTTTCTAATTTGGAAAGGTTTTGATCCAGTGGCTTTAAAATTGAACCCCAAGATGACAAACTGAGAGCTGGGTGTGGCCAGCACATGATATTAAGAAATGTAAACCGGTTGCAATATTTTTAAGTTGAGGGCTTTCCCCCACCCCCCGGCGCCCGCCCCCATAAAATCTGGGTATGAGGTTTCTGTTGAAATAGCAGATTGTCCCCACACCTTTCTCTTACTTGCCTGGGCACTGCCAATGAGGAAACATGCCAGCATCCCTTCTGCCTCTTGTCCCCAAATAGTCACACGTGAGTAAGAGACTCTTGACAGAATACAAGCCATTGGTGAAATGTCAGGCCCCATAGCTGATGGGGAAGAGGTGACTTGGGGGAAGGAGTTTTGTAGACTTCTTACTTAAGCAGTTGCCTATATTTTCCTACTCCTAATCCAGGCTTTTTCTGGGAGCAAGTTTTTGAGAACCCTATAATGAAAAGTAGGAGCCACCTACATAGGGAGAACTCAGACTTCATTCAGCAGTTCCCAATGGGTCTGGAGACTGGATAGATTTTTTTTTTCCACCTGTTTCCACTGCCAACACCCATGCTCATTCAGGCTTCTCAGAGTTTTTACAGTATTCCTCCAGCTGGTCTCCAGGTCTATGGGGTGCCTCATTTCCAAACACCCCAGACACCAATAGCAGATCAATCGATCAATCAGTCATAGGTCTGCTAATGGCCTCTATGGCTCAAAACCTCCCTCTCACTGCCTAACCAATAAACTCCGTCCTCTTTACCTTTGTACTCAAGGTCCCCTCCCACCCTTCGTGTAACTCACAGTTCTGCCAAACCAAAGAGTACCTGTTCTCCTTGCATGCACCCTGCATGGTACTGCTTCACCTCTGAATACTCAGGTGATAGCATCCAAGCGAAGCTGTCCTTTGCTGGCTACGTGGCTTTGGGGCAGGTCATTTCACCTCTCCGAGCCTCAGGGTCTGCAGATATAAATCATGGATAATAAGACTCACCTCAAATTGTTCTCATAAAGAATTAAACTGACTTAGATCACATATGGAAAAAATACTTGGAGTGCTGCCTGGCATGTAGTGGCTCCGGATCATTATTTGGATCTAAACACTGGCTCCTGCCATGCCTTGCTTCTTGAAACCTCATCCTTGAAAAATATGTGTGTGCCCTTTCTTCAAACCAGCCCAATGTGTAAACTGAAGTTCACTTTCCTAATCTGCTCTGTTGCATAAATAATGCCAAGTCCAATACCTTCTATAGCTTTTTTATTTTTTAAGCAATAGAAACCAACTCTGGCTAACTTCAACACAGCTTGGTTTTTTATTAAAGAAATTTACTAGGGGCGCCTGGTTAGCTCAGTTGGTTAAGCATCTGCCTTAGGCTGAGGTCATGATCTTGGGGGTCCTGGGATAGAGCCCTACACCATCATGGGGCTCCCCACTCCGCTCAGTGGGGAGCCTGGTTCTCCCTTTCCCACTGCCCCTCCCCCCCACTCCTGTGCACATGTATTCTCTCTCTTAAATAATTATATAAAATCTTTAAAAAAAAAGAAAAAAAGAAAAAACTTACTAGAAGGATATATGCTAACTCACAAAACAAAAATCAACAAACCAACAAGAAGCAAAAATTGGCTTTGGAATATTGTCAGCTCTCCCGTGGCCCACAGAAGGAATCTGTTTTCTTGGCCCCTTAAAGTTAGGTCTGACTGTGTGGCACTTTGGCTAATGAAGCTTGAGCAGAAGTGAAATGGTATATTCTAGGTAGAAGCTTTGGCAGACGGCGGGAGATGGTGTCACAAGGGGCAGTCGGTGTGTTTTTTTCCCTGCCAATTGTTTAAGAAACTAAATGGAGTCTCTCTTATCTACCATCAACTCAGTCCTCCACACCGAGCAAGGCTGGGGTCATTCCAGCTCCTGATGACATGTAGCCTGATCAAGAAATAAACCTCGATTGTTCTCAGCTCCAGAGACTTGGGGTTTGGTTGTGAACACAGCACAACCTAGCTGATCTGACTGATGAAAGCGTACATACCATTCATTTCCTCTGCTGTTGAGCAGAATGACTTCAGTAAGCCAGTATTAGAACTCCCTTTCACACAGCGAATGAATGGTGCCAGGACAGTAGAGACAGAGCTCTTGTTTCATATCTAGCAAGAGATTTCCCCAATTTGGCTTTTACTTGAAATATATCAGTAGCAATCTGGAGGTAAAGCTCCAGACAAAACCAACAGGGTAACAAAGAGGAACATTATATACTTATAAAAAGAACAAAAGATTAAAAAATAATAATGCCATGACCCTATGGAACCTTGCATTGGAAAGGATCTCACATGGGAAATCAGGAAATACTTAGAGCCGAAACAGCAAAATCTGGCAGATGGAATTAAGCAATACTTATATGAAAGACTGTATCTTCAATATACTTATCCCCCCAAAAAAAGAAAAATTAAAAACAGATGAGCTACATGTTCAACTCAAGAAGCTAGAAAAAAAGAGCAAGAGAGTAAATCAGGAAGAAAGGAAATGATAAAAGATAAATGCCAAACATTTGTTTATGTTTATGAGCTGCTTCTTTACTGCTAAGGACTGAATTGTGTCTCCTCAAAAATCCTATGTTGAGGCCCTAACCCCCAATGTGACCATGGCCAGAGATCGGGTCCTTGAGAAGTAATTAAGGTTAAAATGAAGTCATGATAGCGGAACCCTGATCAGATAGGATTGTGGCCTCCGTAAGAAGTTGAAGAGTTATCTCTGTTTTTTCATACACTTCGCCTCACAAAGACAACCAGGAAGAGTCCTCACCGGAGACCGAGGTTGATGGCACCCTCATGTCAGACATCCAGGCCCAAAAACAGTGAGAAAATACATGTCTGTCATTGAAGTCACCCACTGCGTTATTTTGTTAGGGTAACCCGAGCTGAGACTTAGATCTTTCATGGTTTGTAAACGGGCTCTGGTACCAATTCCAATGTATGTTGGCATTGGGGAGAGGTTCCCACAGTCCTTGGCCACCAGCTGCATGCCCTACAGTCAACTCAGTTCTGATGCTGTGTATCCAGAGAGAGCACCAGATCCCACAGGTTACCGGTCACAAGACTGCCCCTACTGCAGATGCCAAGGTCAAGTCCAGGTTGTCACCTTTGCTTATGACCCACTGGCTATAAGTCAGGGGTTCCCAAGAACCCTCTCCTCAGGCTTGGTTAATTTGCTGGAGCAGCTTACAGAACTCAGAGAAACATTATATTCACTGGACTAGTTTATTATAAAAGTATATAATTCAGTAACAGCTAGAGAGATGTGTAGGACAGTATGGATAGGAAAAGGTGAGAAGTTTCCATGCCGTCTCTGGGAACGCCAATCTCTAGCCCCTCCAGGTGGTCACAAACCCAGAAGGAAGTTCTCCAAACACTTTTGAGGTTTTTATGGAGGCTTCGTTCCATGTCCTGATTGATCCACTCATTGGCCATTGGTGATCAGTTCAACCTGCAGCCCCATTCCCCTCCCAAGAGGTGTGGGGGTGGGAGGGCGGAATTGTTTACTGACAGTTCCAGCCTTTTCCTCAAAGGTGAGTTCCCCTGGCAACCAGCCCCCTGTAGGCTACCCCTGGACTTTCCCAAAGTCGCTTCATTAACACAACAAAAGAAATCTTTAATGCTCTGACCACAGGAAATTCCAAGGGTTTTAGGAGCTCCTGTGCCAGCACCGGGGTTGCAGACCAGCTACATGTTTCTTATTATAGATTACAGTATCACAGTGCACCACCTGGCAGAACGGATCATAAAGGTCAAAAGATACTGGCACGGGCGCCTGGGTGGCTCAGTGGGTTAATGCCTCTGCCTTCGGCTCAGGTCATGGTCTCAGGGTCCTGAGATTGAGGCCCGCATCGGGCTCTCTGCTCGGCAGGGAGCCTGCTTCTTCCTCTCTCTCTGCCTGCCTCTCTGCCTGCTTGTAATCTCTCTCTCTCTCTCTGTCAAATAAATAAATTTTTTTAAAAATCTTAAAAAAAAAACTTAAAAAAAAAAAGATACTGGCACATATAGAATCCCGTACAGTCATTAATAACTATCCCGTCCATCATCACGTGGTATGAAAAAGTCTCCCAGGATGAGGCTCCTCCCACTTCCTCCCCCCTTTCGGGGAGCTGATATAACTGAACTAAGGGACAATGTCATCCCTTATTCTGAAACGCTTTTGAGGTGTTAATGTAATATTGATTTCCCCTCATTACATATCATTATATGATAAGTCATTCACCCCCTTATCCTCTATTTATACCCAAACTTTCCCACTTTTGGAAGGGACATTAGATTCCAACCCCCCTCCCCTCCCCCCCTCCCCAGTGCTGGTCTATATTGCAGGCAGCCATACTCGCCTGGCCAGTTCCTTCCCCCAGTCCACTCCTATTCAGGTGGAGTAAGGTCACACAGGTGCAGAACCAGAAGGCTGCCTTGCACACCAGGCAACATAGTTGCTAATGTTTACTAGGAGCCCCCGTTTTGTGGGCTGGGGTAAAGGCACATCCTGCCTTATCAGGGCCCTAGCATATCTGACATAAAGGACAGAAACATAGTTACAGTTTCTTGCTAGACATTCATCCCTGCTTCCTGCCTTGTGATTATAGCCCTAGTCCTGGGACCTCCCCATCAAGTAGGGAAAAAAGAGAGACAAAGTCGAGATGATGTAAAAAAGAAGAAAAGCTAGTCATTGTACCAGTGTCCTCCCCTGGCAAGAATTACATAGGCATACCAGGGTCCTGTCCCAGATCCACCAGAAAAACAGACAAATCTGTCCAGTGGGGACATTCCTCTCTCCCACCACCATGTTCTTGCTGAGCGTGGGCACACCGGGGGCATTCATTTTTATGTTTACCAGTTTTCTTGTGTTTGGTTGCTATTTCTTACTGAGTCATGAAAGCCTCTTAAAGATTAGGACATCAGATTTTTCTTCTCTATCACGTATCTTCCAATTTTGGGGTTTCCAGGTTGCCTTTCCTAGTAACGTGCTTTTACTGTTTTTGATTGTGTTTCATTTTTATGTACTCAGACTCCCGATTTTTATAATGTTTACCTTTGATAGAAGATGGTGTTCCCCAAAGTATGTAAATGTTCATCTACATTTTCTTCTAGTACATTTTTGGTTTTATTTTTTACATTTAAATTGTAAGCCATCTGATATACATTCCGGTGTGCAGTGTTACACAAGGATCTAACTTTATTTATTTTTTTCCTTCATTTTCTCAGCACTACTTACTTCCTAGCAGTCTGAGACTCTAATGTTATATAATAAGCTCACAATGTTGGAATTTTCCTATCCATAAATATGGGAAGTGAGTCTCCATGCCTTCTGTCTTCTTTTATATCTCTCATGGGACTATCTCTAATTTTATTGACATACACCCTGTACAAATCTTTGTCTGGGCAAGTGTTGGGACATCTGATCCTGCTCTGTTCAATTTTATTAAATCTCTTGCTCTCTTTTTGCTTCATTCATGAGTTTACTCTTTCAGTTGTCATTCTGAAGGAGCTAGTATATTCTGGATGAGACCTGGAGGGAGGAGCTCAAGACAGAAAGCAAGATCCCTATCCTCTTGAAGGCGAAAACATTGATACAAGCAAGTGAGGCAAGTAGTAAAAGAAAAAAATACAGAGGGCTCTAGAGCCCATTGCTGGAACACCTTGGCTGGCCTACAAACCCTATGAGGAAGCCTTCACAGAGGAAGTGACATTTCAATCCATATGTAAAAGGAGAATTGGATTACACCAGGTAAAGCAAGAGGATTATTTTTAGTATGTGCGACATCTCACCCACCTCATTCATTTTAAATACATTTAGCAAACTAAATGGAAGATAACTTCCCTCAGAGAAAAGGGGTATCTGCCAAAAACCTACACCAAACACTATAATGAAACATAATGAAATAGTAGAAGTAAGCCCTTAAAATACAGGACCAAGACAAGTGTGGCTTCCATCACAGCTTCTGTTTCAGGATTACACCGGGGTTCCCAGTTAATGCAATAAGACAAGGAAGAATAATAAAGTACCTCAGATTTAGGAAGAAAAGAACAAATTATTATTATTTACAAACTATGTATTTGTTGAGAAATAGATGAAAATCTATAAGCAAAGAATTTGGTAAGCTTGCTAAATAAAATTTAAAATATAGAGAGTAGATGCATTCTTATATATAATCAGGACACAATTAGAAAATATAATCTTAGGGCTGCTTCACTGGCTCAATTGGTAGAGCATCTGGCTCCTGATCTCAGGGTTGTGAGTTCAAGCCCCACACTCAACATGGAGCCCACGAAAGAAAGAAAGAAAGAAAGAAAGAAAGAAAGAAAGAAAGAAAGGAAATAAAAAAGAAATAAGATCTTAAAAGAAGATCTTATTCAGAACTACAATAAAATCCATTAAGCAAGTCCCATATAGATAACATTATACAACTTTTTGACAGAGCGTTATATTAATTTCCTAGGGCAACTATAACAAAATCAATGGATGAGACTAGAAAGGCCAGAAACAGAAGCACATGTGTGAAAAATTGTGTTTTAACAAAGAAGGCATTACAAACCCTTGTGAGAACAAATGATTTATTTAGTAAAGAAAGATGATTTATTTAGTAAATCACTGGCAAGAAGAAAAAATTAGATCTCTCTCACCACCATACACAAAACAAGGAAAAGGCAGATTAAATACCTAAGTATTAAAAGAACTTTTAAAATTTTATAAGAAAACATAGGAGATTATCCCTATGACATTCAGGTAGGAAAGAATGTAATAAAGAAAATGCAAAAAAACATATAAAGGAAAAGTTTGATAAATTTGGCTATATTTCAAATTTAGCTATATTTTAAATTTCTGTTAATCGAAAGATGGCATAAAGAGAATGAAGAACAAAGTAGCCTGAAAACAATTTAGAATATATATAAGGATATACATTAGAAACTTCCACAAACTGGGGCGCCTGGCTAGCTTATTCGGTAGAGCATGAGACTCTTGATCTCAGCGTTGTGGGTTCAAGCCCCTGTTGGATGTAGAGATTATGTATAAATAAATCTTTTAAAAAAAGAAAAAGAAACTTCTACAAGTTATTTGAAAATCACTAGCAAAAGGATGAAAAAGAATATAAAAAGGCAAAATGGAAGTTTTTGAAATACAGAAGAAAATCTGNCTCTCTGCTCAGCAGGGAGCCTGCTTCCTCCTCTCTCCTCTCTGCCTGCCTCTCTGCCTACTTGTAATCTCTCTCTCTCTGTGTCAAATGAATAAATAAAAAAAAATAAAAAATAAAAAAATAAAAAATAAAAAAGAAAAAAAGAAAAAAAGAAAAAGAAACTTCTACAAGTTATTTGAAAATCACTAGCAAAAGGATGAAAAAGAATATAAAAAGGCAAAATGGAAGTTTTTGAAATACAGAAGAAAATCTGAATGGCCAATAATCCTAAGAGATTACATTCAATCTCACTATAAATCAGAGCAGTAAAAATGAAAACACAGGTGATTTTCCTTGTCACACCTGTTGAGACTGACAAAAATTAATGCCTTATAGCTCCAAACTTGAACAAGGATATGGGGGAAGAGGACATAATATGTTGCTGATTGGAGTCTATATCAGTACATCAGAGAAAAATAGCAATATCAGGTAAAGGTAAATATGTATCATCATATGACCAAACACCACTTTCTTCTGAGTACACTAGAAAATGGTCATTTATACACACAAAACATAAGTATAATGTTGTTTAACATAGTGTGAAGGGGAAACAACTTTCCATCATTAAGGGGATAGATTACTGTGGTTTATTTATACACTGGAATATTACACTGCAGTTAAAAGGAACCAATTAGGGGCTCCTGGGTGGCTCAGTTGGTTAAGCATCTGCCTTCCGACTGCCTTGGGTCATGGTCCCAGGGTCCTGGGATTGAGTCCCACATCTGGCTCCCTGCTCAGCGGGGAGCCTGCTTTTCCCTGTCCCTCTGCAACTCTCCCTGCTTGTGCTCTCTCTCTCTGTCAAATACATAAATAAAATCTAAAACAAAAAACAAAACAAAAAAAGAACCAACTAGTCTTAGGCATATTAACATGGATACAGCTCAAAAAGCTATTGTTGATTAATGAAAGCCAATCAAAGAAAGATACATACAGTGTGATGCCACTTATATAAAATTTTTTATGCATAAAAGTATAGTATTTTGTTCATGGTGATAGGTACATTATATTCTTGGAATAACTCATTGTTAATTTCAGGGTATGGAGACCCATGATGAGCAAGGGAGGAGATGGAATAGATAGGTAAATTTATGTGTAACTGCCATATTTTGCTTCTTAAAAACAAAGGCATTGTAATGGACTGGATTGGCTGTATTGTGTCCCCCAAAACTCCTATGTTGAAGTCCCAACTCCAGAACCTCAGAATATGGTTATATTTGGAGATAGGGCCTTTAAAGAAGTAGTTAAGGTAAAATGAAATGCTATGGGTGGCACCCATCCAATGACTGGTGTTCTTCTAAGAAGAGGTGTGGAGGACACAGACAATACAGATCTAAAGGTGGCCACATGAGGACACAGTGAGAAGGTTGCCATCTGAAGGCCATGGAGAGAAGCCTCAGAAAAAACTAAACCTGCAAACATCCTGATCTCAGATTTCCTGCCTCCAGCTGTAAGGAAATAAATTTCTGTTGTTTACACTGTCCAGTGTGGGGTGTATTTCATATTTTGTTATGACAGCCCTAACAAACTAATACAACATCTGAAGCAGATAGGGCAAAATTTCAATCTGTTGTTTCTGAGCATCAAGACCATAGGAATAGGTTACATCATGTACTCTTCTCGGTGTTTGCAACATTTCTGTATCAGTTAAGAAAATAATCAGCAGGGGCACCTGGGCGGCTCAGTCCGTTAAGCATTGGACTCTTGATTTCGGCTCACGTCATGATCTCAGGGTTGTGAGATCCAGCCTTGAGTCAGGCTCCATGCTGGGCTTAAGATTCTGTCTCTTCCTCTCCCTCTGTCCCTCCACCCTGCTTGCTCACTCACTCTCTCTCCCCATCTCGAAAGAAAAAAAGAAAGGAAGAAAGGAAGGAAGGAAGGAAGGAAGGAAGGAAGGAAGGAAGGAAGGAAGGAAGGAAAGAAAGGAAAGAAAAGAAAGAAAATAATAAATAGGTCCCAAAAAAGAATGACTCAAATACAATAAAAATTTATCTTTGATTACCTCGCAGGCCAAGGTGGGTGTTAGGCTGGGCAGATGGCTCACAAGGTGGGTCAGCCCCCACGACTTCTCTGCTCTTGACCCTGCCACGCCTCAGGGCTAGATCAGTGCCTGCAACTGTTCTGCCCCAGGACAAGGAGGGAGCATAGAGAAGACACTCTTGCTTTTCAAAAAGTTCCAGCCTGGGGCACCTGGTTCACTCAGTTGGTACAGCATCTGACTCTTGATCTTGGGATTATAGGTTCCAGCCCCAGGCTGGGTGTCAAATAACAAATAGATTTATTTATTAATAAATAAAAAAAGAGGGGGACACACCCAGAAGAATGTTTGACCAAGTGTCTGGGCACCTTGGGTTTGAAACATAAAATTCAAGTTGAACCATAAAATTTCCAGCCTGGAAATGGCCCACATCACTTCCACTCCCATGCATCAGCTGGAATGATCCTAAACCATACCTTGTGGCAATTTTCTGGGAAGCCACCTCGCAGTGCACACGGCACGAGAGTTTAGACGAACAGCTAGTAGTCGTACCCACTGGGTCCTAAGAATTTCAAGTTATTCAACTCAAGTTCCATTGGTAAAAAAAAAAAAAATTAACCTCTTCTGTATTAGTCAAGGTTCTCCAGAGAACCAAGAGGAGGTACAGAGATATATTTAAATAAATAAATAAACATATTTAAATATACAAGAAATATATTTATAAATTTATATTAAATAAATAATTTTATGTTAACTAGATACATTTATTTCCACAAGTAAATATATTTTTAGATAAATAATCAGCATAATAGATTTCTATTAATTATTTATGTAAATATAAATGTATGTACATGCATCAAGTGTATATATAAATTTATATATAATCTATATGTGTATGCATATATACACACATACATAGAGAAACAGAAAAAGAGAGAGAGATTTATTATAAACAATTAGAGACTGAAAAGTCCCCAGATCTGCAGGTGATTCTGGAAGCTAGAAACCCAGGAAAGACAATGGTATTGCCCTAGTCCAGAGGCCTGAAAATCAGAAAAGCCTATGTTTTAGTTCAAGTCCAAAAGCAGGAAAATTCCCTGCTGGAGGAGGGAATTTGCTGGAGGGAGGGTCAGCTTTTTTGGTCTATTCAGGCCTTCAACTGATTGGACGAGGCCCACCCACATTAGGCGATCTGCTTTCCTACACCTACAGATTCAACCATTCATCTCATCTGGAAATACCCTCATGGACACACCCAGAAGAATGTTTGACCAAGTGTCTGGTCACCATGGGTTTGAACCATAAAATTCAAGTTGAACCATAAAATTCACCATCACACCTCCCCCATGAAATAAATTACTCAGCTTTTACTCTCAGCTCCTCTCAACCACTCCCTCACCTGATCCCTGGTATAAACTTTGGAATTTTAGACTTATTATCACTGCTGAATCTATGGTTAACATTATGTACCTTCTTTTACATTTGCATGTGCTTTCAGCCTGTATTTATATAAACACGCACCCTCAATACACACTATGTGAAACTCTTTCCACTGTTCATTCCCATCCTTTCACAATCTCCATGCTTGAGGCCTTCTGACTTGACTCTGGGTTTTCTTTTATTCCCCCACAGGCTTTGAGCTTCTGACTGGGACCAGAACTTGGCAGGGCCCCCATTAAGTCGAGTGTTTTTACATGAAAGACAGGAGTCAGTTGTTTTCTCTGGATAAAAGAGACTCTCAAGGGACACCTGGGTGGCTCAGTCGGTTAAGCGGTTGCTTTCAGCTCGGGTCATGATCCTAGGGGTCCTGGGATCGAGTCCCGCATCAGGCTCCTTGCTCAGCCGGGAGCCTGCTTCTCCCTCTGCCTGCTCTATCTGCTGTTCCCCTGCTTGTGCTCTTGCTCTCTCTCTCTCTCTGATAAATAAATAAATAAAATCTTTTTTGTTAAAGAAAAAGAGACTGTCAAAACCATGATTAGATCAAAACAAGCCAACAAAAACCATTTTTCACAAGAGGATAAAAATGTGCAGAATCATAATTTTGCCTGCCGGTAGATAACACAATTAGAAAGTGTCTTCTTTTTCTATTACTTTCCTGCTTTTATAATTACAAAATAAAATATGAATACATAGTAGAAAATTGAGCTAAATAAATAAATAAATAAATCTAAGAACGCAGATGTAATTGGAAGTTCCTCTGTTAACAAGTTCTGAGTTTATCATTTCTCACTGATACCATGAAAGCTACAAAGGCATCAAGCCTGACGCTGATAGATAATGTAATCATGTTTGCCCTGGTCTTCATGCCACTGCTCAGTCTACACTGTTATTTGCCATGCTTATGCTTAGTGTTTAGACGTTTTACAAATATTATTGAAGCCATCATATCTGATAAGTGAAAAAGCAGCAAGGCTATGGAACAAGTTGCAAAGAAAGGGCACGTGGCTAAAAAGGAAAACGAGAGCAATTTCTGGAAACGCGAGTCAAGAGGATGAAGAAGGTGGCTTCTTCGTGTGCTGCACGAATTCTTTGGGAGCGTGAATGATTTTGAAGTAAGAACGAATCGTGCCTGTGAGATCAACTGTATTCATCAAGAAGTGAGAAAAACTATTTGACTGAGTGAGGGAAAGAAGTCAGACATCCATCCACCTAGTGTTAATTGTTGGCAAGACTTGATCTGGGGAATTGAAGGACTGAGTAGGTTTTCAAGGGCTGCTGATGATTCTGTTGTCTCACAGGTGATTCCCACTGGGGAGGAAGGCTTATCTAAATCTGCACGCCATCGATGCGAGTGGGAAACGAGCACACGTGGGCTGCTAAAGAATAATATACGTCACGGGTGCCTGGGTGGCTCAGTGGGTTAAAGCCTCTGCTGTCAGCTCAGGTCATGATCTCAGGGTCCTGGGATCGAGGCCCACATCGGGCTCCCTGCTCAGCGGGGAGCCTGCTTCCCCCTTTCTCTCTCTGCCTCCTTGTGATCTCTCTCCCTCTGTGAAATAAATAAATAAAATCTTAAAAAAAAAAAGAATAATATATGTCACTAGCAAAGATTATGCAGGGAGAGACAAATACCTACCTTAACAGATTTCTGAGGAAGATGAAATTTATCTATTTGGGGAAAATAAATCTGCTAGAAAATATATATGGAAGAGGGAGAAGACTATGCCTGCTTTTCAAGCTTCAAAGAAATTGATTCATATTCTTGTTAAGCAGAAATGCAATGGGGACCTCGGGTTTATATCTGTCTTAGTTACTTGGGACTTGAAAATGTATGGATTTACAAATATCCTCTCAGAACCTAATCTATCCCAAAGTATAGACCTGCTCTAAGTAACAGTTGTTAACGGTTTGCTTGACGATGATGGGTTTATTTTTCCTGTTATAAATAAACATTGGGCTATGCAATAAATACTATTATTTAACAAATTCATTTTGTCACCGAGATTTAGGAGACTTTTCTTATTAGTACGTTTAGATAAACCCCATTTCTTTTAATGGCCACAGATCATTACATAGAGATTCATCTACTGTAAGATATTAAGCAATTCTACTGACAGACATTTAGATTATTTCCAATTTGGGAATATACCTAGTGCATATGTAAATATCACACATTTATGTATAAATACACACACGTATGTATATATTAGCTGCAGAATTCTGTGTCAACTGTGTCAATATGCCTTCCATAATATGAAGAACTAAAATTCTGTGGCAATTTATATTTTTACCCACAGTTATTTTTAATTCAAATATATATTAAATATATATTAAATTTACATAACATTGACAAGATTAATACATAGAACTCCCACACACCTTCAGTAAGATTCACCACTTGTTAACATTTTGCTGGGCCACAAGTGTCATTGTCTCTTCCCTTTTCTCGTTTTTTCTGATTTCAAAGAAGTTTGCATATAATACCAATTTATCCACTAATAGTTCCCTGTATATTTTCTAAAAACAAGAATATTCTCTTATTGATGTAACCACAGTACACACATCAAGCTCAGGGATTTTAATGTTGATATAACACTTTTATCTCCTGCACAGTTTATATACCAATTTTGTCAATTGTCCCAATAATGGCTTTTATAGGCATTTTCCCCCCCACACCAGTACAGGATCCCATCCAGAATCATGTTTTGCATTTAATCGCTATTGCTCTTTAGTCTCCTTGAATCTGGAAGCAGTCCTTAGCCTTTCATTGTTTTTCATGACTTAGACATTTTTGGAGAACATGGCGGGTTATTTTGTATAATGTCCCTCCATTTGGTTGGTCTGATGTTTCTTTATGATTAAATTGGCGTTTTACATTCCTGGCTAGAGTACTGTAAAAGTGATGTTGTGTTACACCTAGAGGCATATTAAAGCCATTTGCCCACTCATTGGTCATTTTAATTTTTCTCATCTGATGAAAGTGTTGTCCAGCAAAGAGCTTTAGAAAAAGCCCCCCCTGGGCGCCTGGGTGGCTCAGTGGGTTAAAGCCGCTGCCTTCGGCTCAGGTCATGATCCCAGGGTCCTGGGATCGAGGCCCACATCGGGCTCTCTGCTCAGCGGGGAGCCTGCTTCCTCCTCTCTCCTCTCTCTCTGCCTGCCTCTCTGCCTACTTGTAATCTCTCTCTGTGTCAAATGAATAAATAAAATCTTTAAAAAATAAAATAAAAAATAAAATTAAAAAAAAAAAAAGAAAAGAAAAAGCCCCCCCAAGATGTGCCATTTTGGCATATGGACTATTTTGAGCTGAAGGCAATTAAGACCCGACAGACTCAAGAAAAACTTTTACCTGTCCCTTCAATTATCAAAAAGAATTTAGTTGGGAGGTCAGGCCCAGAAAGACAGGTGTTACCAAGAGATAACTTTTTTTATCTGAATGACCTATCTGTATGGCAGGAAAAATATCTAATGACCAAATATCTGGGTTTTTTTAAATTAATTTATATATTTGAGTAAGAGAGTGAGCTGGGGGAGAGGCAGAGGTAGAAGGAGAGAGAGAATCTCAAACAGACTCCATTTTGTGTGTGGAGCCTAACACGGGGCTCCTTCCCAGGACCCTGAGATCATGACCTGAGCTGAAACAAAGGCGCTTATTGGACTAAGCCACACAGTCATCCCAAACATCTGCTCTTACTGTCCTATGAATCACCCTGTTCCCCTTAGGAGCCCCATGCCACTCCTTAGCTCAAAATGGCACATCAGACTCAATGGTCTGACTTGTCCCTGGGTCTCATATTCTTATGTGGTCCCCAGACATTCGGATTTCAATTTGTTATCCCCCTGTTATCTATCTTATGTTAATTTGATTGTTAGACCAGGCAAAGAATCTAGAAGGGTAGAATAAAAAACATTTCCTCCCCAACACTAGCTTAGCTTCTCTGTGTTACTACTATTATCCATTGTAACTAATCAATTCTCTGAAGGAAGACACAGATCATGCAAATGTTCTATTCCTCATCCAACTTTCATCCCTTAGGTATAGTATCCATTAACAAGTACTGTCTAAACAAATCTTTATTATTTTTAAAGATTTCATTTATTTATTTGACAGAGAGAGAGCGTGTGCGTACATAAGCATGGGGAGCGGCAGGCAGAGGGAGAGGGAGAAGCAAGCTTCCTGCCGAGGAAAGGAGCTTGATGTAGGGCTCACTCCCAGGACTCTGGGATCATGACCTGAGCTGAAGGCAGACGCTTAACTGACTGAGCCACCCAGGCGCCCCTAAACAAATCTTTAATATAATGATTTCAAAATGGTGATTTTCTAACTCTACTACTTCCTCCGCATTTATCAATTGGCATTTTCCTGAAGGAAGAGCATTTTCTTTTTATCAATTCATCTAGCTAACTAGTTGGCTGTCTTGATAGCTATCTTTCTATATGTCTGTCTACCCATCTATCCATCTATCCATTCACTCGTCTGTTTACTATCTGCACGGATTAACAGGTTACTATTTTATTCAATGGGTTATAATATATTACTGGTCTTACCTATTTTGACTTTCAATTTTTCCCAGACCTGGCCAATGGGATTTCCTTTAAGCAGGTTCATGTGTCCTTTTGATAAGTCCCCACAATTTTTTTGTTTGTTTGTTTGTTTTGTTTTTTAGTGCTTGCTTCCCTTTTGGCACAACACTTTTTTGTTTGTTTGTTTTTTGTTTTTTAAGATTTTATTTATTTATTTGTTTGACAGAGAGAGAGAGAGAGAGAGAGAGAGAGAAAGCGAGAGAGGGAACACGAGTAGGGGGAGTGGAAGAGGGGGAAGAAGTCTTCCTGAGGAGCAGGAAGCCCGATGCAGGGCTTGATCCCAGGACCCTGGGACCATGATCTGAGCTGAAGGCAGATGCTTAATGACTGAGCCACCCGCCACCCCATAAGTTCTTGAACCTTTGCTGTCCCGGTCTGGAATTAGTACTTTCTCCAAGCATTCCTTGTTCTCTTTGGTGGGGATTGAACTAAGATCTGGGCCCTGGGTTTGTTTATTGTCACTGAGATATCATTGCCTGTAGGTCCTTTCAGTGGACAGAGCCATGAAATGTTTATATGTGTATATTAGAAACCACAAATTTATACTGTTACCTCTTCAATTCTAATTTAACACTCCAAAGTTCCTCCTTGGTTTTCGCCACTGAACCCTGAGATCTCTGGTTCCCAAACATCAACACCCGTATGCATTTGCACAATCCTGTATCAAAGAGAAAATTGTTTCAGGATTGTGGCAATCATATACCATGAAAAGCATATCTGCTAAGACAAGTTCAAGATTAATTTGTCGTACTTTTGTTCTTTACATTGATGGTATATAGTAAAAGTACTGTGTTCAAATGTTTGCATTATTATTTTCCCCTATAGTTGATTATGTCTTAAATTAGCAAAACAAATGGATTCATTTGTCTCCATTTACACTCAGTTTAGGTTTTGTTTCTTTCCCATTGTGATGATTAGATTTTAGTTCTGAATATGTAGAACATTAGCATGTTAGTTGCATCTTTCCACATCATCAGAACATACAATACATGTACCATTTTTTAACATATGTAAAATTTATATACTATTCTTTCACACATGTCCCCTCTCTTGTTTTATAGTCTTATCTCCACAATTAAACATATTAAATGCTCCTTATTAGCCCTTCTGCCAAAATTCTCCCAATTCTCTCTTGGTCAGCTGAAGTTCATCCTCAAATAGATTCTGCAGGATGGACACAAGAATACAGAATTCCCTGAATGTTTGCATCTTCAGAAGTCCTTTCATAGCAGGCTTTTCAGGCTTAAAACCATTATCATTGTGGGCTGGGTAATTTTTTTAACGTAGGACTGCTCTGCAAATAGTAGATCTTTAACAGATTTCCTGATTGCTAACCAGTGGATGTCAGATAATACTTCATCCCCCAGTCAGGACAACAGAAAAGGCCTTCAGACATTTCTAAATGTTTTGTCGGGGATGGGGGAGGGATTGCCACAATTGAAAACCACTGTCCTATAGCCTCAATACTTGTAGGACAACTTTCTGGATATAAAATCTTTGGTTAGTGCTTTCTTTCTTTGATCTCTTTTGTTCCCTTGAATCATTTGTTGCTTTTTAAAAAGTCTGATGCCAGCCTAATTGTCTCATTCTTATAAATAAATCTGATTATTGTTCTCTGCTTGAAAGCCCAGAAGACTTTTTCCTTTGTCTTGAAATTTAATCATTCCACTATGATATGGCTTAGAATTGATTGTTCCAACTTTCTCAGGAAGACTGTGGTCTCTTTCAAAATGCAGATTTAGGTTTTCTTTTATTTCCAGAGAGACTTTGTGGGTTGCGGGATTATTTATTTATTTATTTATTTATTTATTTATTTATTTATAAATATTTTATGTATTTATTTGAGAGAGAGAGAGAGAGAGTGTGCGTGTGAACTTCTGTGAGCAGGGGAGGGTCAAAGGCAGGGGGAAATAGAGAATCTCAGGCAGATTCCCCACTGCGTGTGGATCCCAACTTCGGGCTCTATCCCAGGACCCTGACATCATGACCTGAGCTGAAATCAAGAGTTAGATGCTCAACTGAGTGAGCCACCCAGGTCCCCCTGTATTGCAGTTTTAAGTACTAGCTGTATTCCATTGTTTTTTCCTCCCCCAACTGCAGATCCCCTCATTATATGTGTGTTGAACCTTCTTTCCCTGTCTTTTATTTTAACTGTTTGGTGGTTTATTGCCTTTCTTCAGTGTTTTTATTAAATTTTCACATTCATGTGCATTATTCCTGAGGTGCATTCCATTTTAGTCTTCATTTCAGAGATGGCTTTGTCTTTTTTCTTCTATTTTTCTTCCTTAAATTTGACCAACTCTCACTGTATTTCTTTCTGTGTTATTTCCATTTCTGTTCTTAGTATTTAAAATTTCTTTGTAAAAAAGACTTATTTAGGGTGCCTGGGTGGCTCAGTCGTTAAGCGTCTGCCTTTGGCTCAGGTCATGATCCCGGGGTCATGGGATTAAGTCCCACCTCAGGCTCCTTGCTCAGCAGGAAGCCTGCTTCTCCCTCTCCCACTTCCCCCTGCTTGTGTTCCCTCTCTTGGTTTGTCTCTCTCTGTCAAATAAATAAATAAAATCTTTAAAAAATAAAAAAGAT
>LNAC01000123.1:3653391-3752242 GCA_002007465.1 Ailurus styani
GGCTCCCTGCTGAGCAGAGAGCCCGACACGGGCCTCGATCCCAGGACCCTGGGATCATGACCTGAGCCGAAGGCAGCGGCTTTAAGCCACTGAGCCACCCAGGCGCCCTATCAAGTACCTTTTATCTGCAAACAAAATGGGAGCCTTTCTCTTCCACCAGTTACCCTTGCAGTCACCTGCCCTGCTCAGGTCCAGTTGAGCTGAGTGTGGCTCTTCAAAAAAACCTCATGCTGGATGAGGATACTCAAGGGTTAATTCTTCCCAGTACCTTAAATTTCACTGCAAAGGGGTTTCATTTCCTGGGGTGTTGCTCTTGATATGTCAGAATTCATCTGGTAAAAAATGTATTTTAACTCTCTTGTCCCCTATCTATCTACCTACCTACCTACCTATCTACCTATCATCTATCTATCTACCATTGTCTGTCTACCTATCCTTCCATCTATCTTTCTATCTACCTACCTACCTGCCTACTCATCCACCTCTCATCTATCCACTCTCCATTGAGTTTTGGGTGCCATGAGTCAATAGGGGACGGCACATAGGATATTACATCACACACGAGTGTGAGGGATGGACCATATTACCCCAATGAGAACAGAAGATGCTTCACCTCCACAGACCAAGAGCTTGGCCTTGGCAGGCATGTGTAGAGTATTAGGTACAGGAAACTTCACTTGTTTCCCTAAAGCAGATAAATATACTTTCATTTAGACATTAGAGCATTTATAGTTGATATTAGCAATCTGAAAAGCCCAGTACACACTCATAATATTTTCTTCCACAAATCTGTTGGATCCATTGCAGAACCCAAAAGAACAAAACACTTTGTCTGTCCTGCTATTGCTTTATGGGAATACCACTACAGCATTTCCCTCAAATCCAGAATCAGGAGGCCAGGGCACCCTGAGTAAAGAGAAAAGGAGGACAACTTTCTCTTCTCTACCCCAGGGCCACTGCATGTACCATTCCCTTTCCCTGAGACACCATTTTCCCTGCTTCTCCAAATCTCCTACTTATCCTGACTCTTACTTATCCCTGTGGTTTCAACTTATAAGCTCTTGCTCAGAGAGGCCTTTTTTTGCTTTTCTTATCTTCCTTTTCCTCCCCAAGTGTAGTGGACGCTGTGGGTGCCCTGCCCAGGTCCCCTTCACTGGTGGCATACTCATTCCTCAGTTGCTTTGAGTATTTGCTGCTGAAATGGAGCTGCCTTGCCTGGGAGGTGACTCCCAGCCATAAGGCACAGTCAGTGAACAATGACTGACAGCTGTTATAAAAGGCTGGGTGCCTGGCCTCAGGTGGACCCCAGCTTCCCAGGGTATCAGGGTGAAGGTCATCTCCAGAGGAGACCATACCCTCACTGAGTTTTCTTCTAGTGTCTCCTGTTTCTCTCACACCTTCTCTCCAGAGAGGTTCACCAGAATCACTCTCTCAAGCTCTAGGAAACTTGAACACACTAAGAAAGCCTTATTGAAGAGATTTATGTACATATTTAAATATTTTATGTATTTAAATATTATGTACTATTATTTATAATAGTAACNTCGACGCCCCTGACACCATTATATAAAACAAAAGGTTGAAATGTTGGGCCGACGGGGTCCGGGGAACTGACGAGGCCACAAGACGGCGGCTGCCCTACTGTCTCACCGCCCCGCCCCCCTCTAATCAGCTTCCACTCTCAAAAGACCGCCAAGGCCAGCTTCGGCGGGAAACCGAGGGCTGAACTCCATCCAATCTCCTACCAATTACGGTCATGTTCCCCTGTTCCGCCCACACCCCATAAAAACCCGTGCGCATCCTCCCCAGGTGCGACTTCCCCGACTCCCTTCTCTCGGAGTCGCGGAACCTCGCCCGAGGACATCTCTATTAAAAATCTCCCCTCGTGCCTATTCGTCTGGTGCTTTGTTTAATCCGCCGTTACTGGGAGGGCTACCGGGAAACCTTACACCTTTCCTCTCTGATCCCTGCACCTTTAACTGTGCTGGAGATTCACACGGTCTGACTGGGATGCAACTGGCCACACAGGAGCCCCCCCATCTGAGGTCCCTGAGGAGCTTCTCCTTCAGGAAGCGGAAGTGTAAGAAGGAAGAGAAACACAGCACACAAGCAGTTCACCCTGGAGGCTGGGCTGGTGTTCCTGAGGCAAAGCTGTTTGTCTGACCTGATAAAAAGGGTTCTCTTTTGAAAGGTTTTAGTAAAATGATTTAATCTAAAATTCAATATGAATGCCACTCTGCATTAATCTCTAAGAACCAAAGAGTCAATAGCAGATCTGTTCTTTTCCCTGAAGTGAAACGAATTTGTTTAAGAATGGGGTTTGTGTGTGTATGGGGGCGGGTATTTACCAAAAAGTTCAAAGTTCAAAACTGTGATTAAAGATCTTCTCCCAAGGGTAAGCCCTGCGGAGCCACAGGAACAGCACCGACTAATAAAACATAATGAATTCATGTTTGAAGAGCCTGTGGAGACATTGACAAAGGGCAGGAGACCCACAAGATAGTTTAGAAATTAGTTCACATCCAAATATTTTTAAACAACAGTCCCTTGTCACTTACATATTCAGTGGCTAAATTTAGACTGTTTAAAAGTGACTCAGGGGCGCCTGGGTGGCTCAGTGGGTTAAAGCCTCTGCTTTTGGCTCAGGTCATGATCTCAGCCTCCTGGGATCGAGGCCCACATCGGGCTCTCTGCTCAGCAGGAAGCCTGCTTCCTCCTCTCCCTGTCTCTCTGCCTACTTGTAATCTCTCTGTCTGTGTCAAATAAATAAATAAAATCTTTAAAAAAATAAAAAAAAGAAATAGAAATGGACAGAAGGACTCTCTGGATGGTTGGGCAGCAAAGCCACAGCCCTGTCCATTTTTTAAAAAATAAAAAATAAAAGTGACTCAGAGATGTAACAGTTGTGATATCTTGTTGGGGCAGGAACTCAACTCACACATACGGTGAAATTGGAATGCCAAAGTCCGGAGACAGTGAATGTGTGAGGTGAGGTGCCTGCTCAATGTCTACTTGGCATGTGTTCAGTAACTCACCTGAGGGGACTTAAAACCTCTCCAACTGTGGAGAGGCTGCTCTCTGCTGCTAACGGAAGGGCAGAGGTGAAAGAAACAGCAAGTGAGGACTTGAGGGTACCCAAGACTAAAGCTCTAGCAGCTGTCAAGTGATTACTGTAGCCCACCCATGTCAACTATAGCCCGTCCAGCACAATGGCTGCCTTGGAGACCAATTTTCCAAGAACACGAGGCTTGGATGTCTTTTTCCACCTGTAGTTCAAGAAATCACCTCTTTATCATCTCAGCAGGCTCACTCCACCCATCCCGTCTTCACAGTGTAGGTTGGCTTTTCCTTCTGCATCTTTTTTCTCTATTTACAGCACCACTGTCATCTTAGTTGCTGAAGTTTCAAACCTCAGCCTTGGCTCCTACATCTTTATCCTTCTTATCTCTTATCTTGCCATCATTATCCTCAGGGCCACCACAATTTCATAATCTTCTGCTGTGATTCTTTGACCTTCTTGTGGGATGTAACCATCACTTCCATTTCACGTGAGTTATTCATGAGCCTGGCCACAACGTGGATCTTTGTATCACCTTGAGTCTCTCTTCCTCCAAGAGCATCATTATGGAAACCCATTGGGAAAATCCTCTACCTCGGCTCTGCTACCAATATCTACTCTTACAGCAGCTTGTGCTGATTTTTTTCTTATCACGTGAAGCATGTGAGATTAACTGTTTTGACTCTTTTCTCTTGCCTTAAAGAAAGCAAACCAAGATCTGTGTGTTTCCTCCCAGAAAGGAGACAGATATGCAACAAGGAAGAGGAAAATGTGTCTGCAAATCTGCAGCTTAAAGCCCCATGTGTTTAAAAATCATTCTTGTTTGCTGTTCTTCACTATAAAATGTATAAGAATCTTATCCCTCAGTATCTACATCAGATCAAAGAAGCCTGTGTTTGGATAGCACCAATGAAAGAGGAGGGGACCCTCACTCCTTGCTGCTCCAGAACAAAGGCTCAGATGCAAGCTGGGATGATCACTCTGAAATCTCCTCTATCACCAAAGGAACCATAGCAGCTCTGGGGCTGAGGGCTGCCCTAACTACAGCCAGAAGGCAGGACTAGTGTAGGTTAGAATACCTGAACAGAACTTGGCATTGGATTTGACAGACTGTGAAGGCATTGATAGACAACTTTAACCAGTTTTATTCTTTGAGCTTCTCACAACTTTTATTTCATTTTCATCAGATGGAATGAAAGCATGGCATTGACCAGTGAGAAGATGTAATCTTAATGTTGACTAATCTTAAACCTCGTGTGAATTCTGAGATCCTTCCCACTGGTCACAGGAACTTCTTTCACCTCGCCATCTCTATTTTCCCCTGGAATCTATTGTCTGTAGAGCCCAGGGGACTCCATACTCATGCCCCTCTACTCTGGCTTGTTTAGCCCAGGTCAGCTGCTTCACTGGTTCCTCATGAAGACCCCTGACACCTTACCTCCGTGAACTTCCATCATCCCCACCTTCTCAGTCTCAGCTGCACCACCCATTACTTGCTTCAGTATCTGGAATGTCATGCAATGCTCAGTAAAATCTCAAGAGTTATTTGTTTCTTTATCTGCTGGGTCCTTTGACCACTCTAACATCCTTGGTCCTTCCCTGGCCGACCACATAACATATTCTGAAAGGACCTCAAACCTATTTTACTTGGATCAAGGTCCATATTCCATCTCCACAGCCAACCCTGCAAAATCATATTTTGGGGGGAATAAATCCACTCAGGGTGAGATTTCTCAAAAATTCTCTTTACTTATACCACATTTATATTTATATTTGCCTTTCTCTTTTTGTTTTCTTCTTACCTCAAATAAAGAAATATCCTTCTGCATTATCTAAAAAAGGTGAAAATACTTGGGAGGGGATGGACCATATTACCCCATGAGACCAGAAGACCCTCTAGCCTCGCAGACCAAGAGCATGCCTTCGGAGGCATTTGTAAAGTATTCATGACCCAGTATTTTTTTTTTTTGTCCTGTTTGTCTCTTTGCCCATTTTCCTACTGAATTGTTGTACTCACTTTTTCAGATGTTCTCTTTATTTATTAAGGGGGGGGGGGAATGGCAGAGAGGGCCATGTTAATTACACATGCACCTTTCCTTCAGAATCTAAACCTCCCCCTAAATAAACACAGATATGAGACACTATTTCACAGAGCTCAGAGTTTAGTGGGAAAGGTGGCGTATAAAATACAATGCAGCCAAAGGGCAATCATGGATGTCTACTCAAGGTACACTTGGGACACAAAGAAATGATGATCTCATCTGGGGGAGAATGCAGGAAAGCCTTACAGACCAGAAACTGCTGACCCAGGTCTTAAAGAATTAGTGGTTCAGTAGATAGGTGGGGAGGTAGCCATGAAATATTTGTTAGATTAGAAAATGAAGGGCATACCACACAGAGAGAAGAACATGTGTAGAAAGAGTGACAAGATTTAACCAGCTCCGTCTCTTCCGGAAATGTGCAGACTCAGTCTAACTAATCAGGTGGGAGGCAGGGTAGCGGCAAATGTAACCGAGGGCTCCAAAAATAAAGAATTTACCAAACAAAAATTAGATAAAGGAGAGGCGCCTGGCTGGCTCAGTCAGAAGGATGGGCGACTCTTGATCTCGGGGGCAAGAGTTCGAGCCTCATGTTGAGCGCAGAGATTACTAAAAACAAATAAACTTAAAAAAAATTAGATGAAGGAAATAATATTGATAAAACCAAACAAGTATTGGCTTAAAAATCATAAAAGCAGGGGCGCCTGGGTGGCTCAATTGGTTAAGTGTCTTACTCTTGATTTTGGCTCAGGTTATGATCTCAGGGTTGTGAGGTCAAGCCTGGCTTTGCTCAGTGCTGGGCGTGGAGCCTCCTCAGGAATCTCTCTCTCCCTCTCCCTCTGCCTCTTTCCACCCACTCACACATGTTGTCTCTCTCAAAAAAAAAAAAAAATCACAAAAACAGTAGAATTAACAAATAATCCCAAGAGTTGTTTCTTTAAAAGGGAAGGACCAAGGGAGGAGAGAAGACAGGAAGGGGAGGAAGCAGGGATGGAGGGACAGAAAATAGACAAGATCTTGTGAGTTAATTCAAGGGGAAAAGGAACATACATGGAAAGTAAATTTATTGATGTTATATTTATTGAGGGCTTAGTACTTGCCAGGGACTAGGCTATGTTTTGGGGACAAAACAGCTGTATAAAGTGATCTGCCCTCTTCTTTTGAGAAGCTGAATTTCAAACGAGAAAGTGCTTTTTTTTTTTTAATTTTTTTAGATTTATTTATTTATTTGACAGATAGAGAGAGATCACAAGTGGGGAGAGAGGCAGGCAGAGAGAGAGGAGGAAGCAGGCTCCCTGCTGAACAGGAAGCCCGATGCAGGCCTCGATCCCAGGACCCTGAGATCATGACCTGAGCCGAAGGCAGAGGCTTTAACCCACTGAGCCACCCAGGCGCCCGAGGAAGTGCTTTTTTAAACATAAAACTACACAGATAAAATATAACTACAAATTGAGAGAGGCATGAAGGAAAAGTAAAGAGTATAACGAGAGGTTATAGCAAGGTCAAAAATTACCTTGTGGCTGGGGGCTGGATCATGAAAGGCATTTTGAAGATGTGACATTTAAGCCAATGTCTGGTGAAGAAGAAAGAGCTAACCAGACACACAGCGATCGGAAGAGCAATTCAAGAAGAAAATCAAGGGCTTGAGGATAGAAAGATCATGGTCCAGTTCATGTAACTGGAAGAAGGTTGGTGGGGCTGGAGCCAACCAAGGAAGCAGAGAGTTACAAAGATTTATAGATAGAGTGATAGAGAGACCCAGAGGAGTGGGAGGTGGGGGCCCTGGGAGGTGGGACTTTCCTTTTGAAAACTGGGATAGTCCCAGGCAAACCCAGATGAATTGGTCACCCTACTGGTAGGCCTTATTCAAGATTTCATAGCTTACCAGAAGACGACATGGTAGCTGTAATCAGCACAGGCATAGTGAGGATGGAGAAAACCGAATGGATCTAAGAAATATTAGAAATAAATCAACACATTTTGATGACCAAATCAGAGCTTTGTATTTGATCACCACTAAATAAGCAGCAATACGTTTTGGGACCCTCCATCTCCTCCATCCCAGGGGTTGAGACAGACCCTGGGCCAGGAAGATACCTCAATGTGCTCAGAAAAGAATTCAGAAGTCAGTTTTAACCTTTAAAGAAGGGGAGTATTCCTCACCCTAATAAGGGGGTATGACTCAACATAATGAGCAAAAGAAAACCAGGAAGCTTTTATTACAGACTGCATTCATCCTGCATTCGGATGGCATGTCAAGAAATGGATTGCTCTTGCTCCCCACCTCCAGTTCCCAGACTCCAATTTTTAACCCAGAAGAAATTGTAACTGAATTATGAAGTCCTTTCAAAACTAGACGTTTGACACATCTGTTATAGAAGCCTTATAAAAAGCACACTGGATGCCTGTAAATTTTATAATTATGTTAATTCAAACTCAAAGACACTCCCATGAATTTAAAAAAAAAATATTTCCATCTGAAATCAGAGAGTTTGTTCTGCCTGCCATGGAGATGTGGGGGATATTTGCTGTATGCACTAAATTCTCTCCTTTAACTGCCCATGTCAGGAGAGCAGAGGACCGGAATAAAGATGAGCGCAGTAGACCGAGGATGAGAGTTTTATTGAATGTAGATTTGATCCAGTTCAGAAGCACAATCCCAGTGAGACCTCAGGCAGGTGTCTAGACAGGGGAGAACTCGCTCGCATCCCAAATGGAAGGATGCTTTCCTTGGACTAGGGAACAGAATGCCAAGGCTGGGATGGGCCACCAAAATCAGTCAGCCTGTCTTACATCCATTGTTTGTGTGTCATGTGTTCATACAGTCATCCGTTCATTTAATAAGTATTTATTGAGCACTCACTGTTTACGAGGCACTCTTCTAGGACCTTGGGATATGTTGGTAAGCAAAGCAGACACAGATCAATCCTCTTATTGATTTTAGTGATTCTAAAGGGAGGATTCAAGTAATAAACAATAAAAATATGCAATAAACCTAAAGAATCAGTAAGTTACACAGTACTATAACAAAAGAAAAAGGAGGTTGGAGTAACAGAGACCAGAGGAGGGGCAGGTCGCTATCTAAAGAAGATGGTTGGGTAGATTGCACTATGAAGGTGAGGTTTGAATCTTTTTTGTTTTTTTAAAGATTTTATTTATTTATTTTACATAGAGGGAGTGAGAACATGCAGGGGAAGCGGGAGAGGGAGGAGCAGGCTCCCTGCTGAGCAGGGAACCCAATGCAGGACTTGATCCCAGGGCCCTAGGATCAAGACCTGAGCTGAGGGCAGACGCCTGACCAACTGAGCCACCCATGAGCGCCTGAAGGTGATGTTTGAAAAAGATTTGAAAGAGGTGAGAGAGTCAGCCATGGAGATCTCTAGGAGGAAAGCCTGACTGATTGTGGTTTTATTTTCCCCTCCAAAATAGCCTGGAGTCATCTAAAATGGGATTTTTAGCAAAGTACTCCCTTGGGTGCAGAAGCTGGGTTGTGCTTGTGTCCCACCTGTAAGTCATGGGTCCCAGACATTTTGTTCTATCATTGACCCTCACAAGCCCGATGCTTCCAGAGCCTCTGCCTCAGCCCTCCCATGTTGGACCATGTTGGAATATCATGAAATTGTCTTCAGGCGCTTATCTGCTGTATGAGGCAGGAGGGAAGCTCAAAGACGGGGGCAAACAGGGTCAAGAGCTGATCTGGCTTAATACTGACTGTCCTTGGGCAAGTGAAGTAACCTGTTTGAGTCTCAATTTCGTTATCTGTAAAGATAAGATGATAATAGTGCTCGGCATACGGTAAGCACTTAATTAAAGCCAACGCTTTCTGGTGGTGCCCATGCCTGTGTCACCTCTTTGGAGGCAAGGTCCCTCTTGTGTTCCATCCCTATCCCAGGTCAGCAGTGCCTAGTGTAGAGTGCAGCACAGGTAAGTATGGTTGGTTATATGTAGAGGAACACAGTGTGTCCAAGAAAGCCCCAAAATACAACCAAAGCCTCACGGGAGAACTCACCTTCCACTTCTGGTCGGTAAATAGCCACCTGTCTATTCACCAACATGAGAAGTTTCAACCCCCCACCCCCACCAGAACTGGATTTTATCTCCTTTTATTTCCCCCTGAATTTACTGACTTGGGAAGAGAAGAGTAATCTGGTAAGGGGAAATGTGTGGCAGAGTTTCCTTTCTTAGCAACATGCTAATAAGTGCGGCTGTTTCTTATCCAAATTGTAGTATTTCCTGCAAGTATTTCCTTCTTTCTTCCAAAATGAATTCTTTGTCTAAAATTAAAGGATAATAATAATAATAATGAAATTAATCCTCTGGTGTGTCAGGCTGCAAGATGAAGTTAGGAAGCAATTCTATATATAGACGGGCTTCATAAAGAGAATCGAAACTCGGATCCCACATGCCTTGTCGTATGGATAAAAGTGAGGTATCAAATTAAAAAAACTTTTCCAACTTGCTTCTCTGACTGCATTTTAGAGTTTCAGAGCTGGACCAGCAGTGGTGCTCAGACTGTTAGTATGCATTAAACTCTGGTGGCCAATGTGCAGGTCCTTCATTTCCAACCCCTTCGGGATGGAACCCGAACCAGCAGCAGGAATCAAGTGGTTATGACCTGCAGCATCTTTGAGCCTCTTAAGGTTGAGAGGCCATGGGTGGAAATCACATTCTGGGCTGAGAAAAGCGGCAGTATGATTCTCGCTGTGAGTTGGTTTGGGTACCAACATTAAGCAAAGAGGTCACTGTTATCTGACACTATTCTATATCCAGGGTAGGCAAACTATGGTTCCTAGACCCAAGCCACCCTATTTCTTGTTTGCATAAATACAGTTTTGTAAGTAAATTTTACTGTTGGTTGTAGCAGTGACTCCTCCTCATTTCACAGTGGCCTCCTGGCCCATTAGCTGAACAGAAATCCAGCCAGCTTTCCACTTTCCTGGTGGATGTCCATGATCTGGAACAAAGGTTAGCATATTCTGGCCAACTGCTCGTTTTGTCAATAAAGCTTTATTGGAACACATCCATGCCCATTTATTTATATATCATCTGTGAGTATTTTCAAGCTATCACAGCAGAGTTGAGTAGTTGCAACAGAGGCCCGCAAAGCTTAAAATATTTATCATCTGATCCTTTACAGAAAATGGTGCCAATTCTCCTTCTACATGAATGAAGTTTCCTAAAGATTTGCTGCCCAGGGGAGGTTGTGAGGGAATTAAGTCATCACCCAGACATGGCAGTAGACACCTGCACTTATGCTCTGAGGCATCTGGGATCAGCCTTGGACCTCGAAGCAGCAATCTTGTAGCAGCAGGAAGACATCTCTCACATTAAATTAAGGATGCTAATGTGAAATTGACTGGTCTTGTTTTCTCTGTATTTAATTTTTAAGTTTCTTTGGTTTTAGAGTTGTATAAGAATAAGGAATTTTTACCAAGATGTCTGTTTGTAAATATTTAATTTACATTTGAATAAAAATACTTTAGGCAATGCTAGAGCTCCTGGAGTTTTGCGAGGGGACCTGTACATTACTAGGGTTTGAGAAGAACTGGTGAAGTGTCTTTTTCCTCAGACCTTCACACTGGCTTCCCTGCCCTCTGTTTTCTCTCTGCTCTGATTAATTAATTAATAAGTAAACATTTTACTTACTTAAGTAATCTCTAAGCCCAACATGTGGCTTGAACTCACGACTCTGAGATCAAGACAGAGCCGGCCAGGCCATCCTCTGCTCTGATTTATATTCTTTAACCAGGGCCCAGAAACCTTTTTCTGTGAAGGGTAGATAGTAAATATTTTAGATGATCTCTGTTGTTTAGCCTGAGGCATAAACAAATGGGTGTGGCTGGCTTCCACTAAAACTTTATTTATAGACATCGAAATTTGAATTTCATCTAATTTTCATATGCCATGAAATAATCTTCTTCTTTTGTTCATGTTCAACCCCCTAAAAATGCAAAATAAATAAATAAATAAATAAATAAAATTCTTAGCTCACANGGTAGATAGTAAATATTTTAGATGATCTCTGTTGTTTAGCCTGAGGCATAAACAAATGGGTGTGGCTGGCTTCCACTAAAACTTTATTTATAGACATCGAAATTTGAATTTCATCTAATTTTCATATGCCATGAAATAATCTTCTTCTTTTGTTCATGTTCAACCCCCTAAAAATGCAAAATAAATAAATAAATAAATAAAATTCTTAGCTCACAAGACAGGAAATAAAAAGATGAGGAACTAGATTTGGCCCACAAGCCATATTTTGCCAACCCCTGTCCTTATTATCAATGAATGCACCTTTTTGAAAAGTCAGTTTTATTTTGTTCCTGCTTAGAAATTACACTTGATTTTTTTTTATAAGATTAAGTACATTTACCTGGGCATAGCATTTCAGGCTTTAGGATATTTTTCTAATCCCATTTTCTTCCGTACTCCTCCATAAAATCTATACTCTAAACGCATTGAATCCATCATTTTCTCCCTGCTATTCCGGGTTTACCCCCATGTTATCTTGCCTTTTCTTGAGGTCTTATCAGCCCAGAATGCACTGCCCCTCATTCTTCACCTGGCAAAGCCCTAACCCCATGTCTCCTGTCCAGCTTAGCTGGCTGTTCCCTCCTCACTGTCACATTGCACTCAGTCCCCCTATTAAAGTAGCACTTGTGATGTTGAGTTTTTGTGGTTTCTCTGAGTGTTTTGTTGCCCTCATCACATGAGCCTTTTGAGAACAGAGATCATGACAATTCAACCCTGTATCCCTAACGTCTAGCACAGTACCTTAACACCAAGTAGATGTTCAATAAAAATGTCCCTAGTGAATGCTCTAGCAATTATTAGTAAGAGATATAACAGCTATTTATCGAGTCCTTTTTTACACTCCAGACACTGTGCTGAGTACTTGGCATGCATGATCTGAGTTAGTGTATCAGGTTCAATATATTTTGTCCTCCCGCTTTTTTTTTTTAATTAGGTCACAACACCTTAATTTCATAAGATACTATATATTTAACAGTGGAATTTTAAACATCAGAGACAAGGCTGATGGAGGAAATAGTTCGGTCCCTCAAATCCTATTGGCTCTGCTATGCGATTAAGGCAATCCTATCTCCTTGCCCTATGGCGGCCCCATGCCCCACAGGAAAGAAACATTACCAAGTTCTTAGGGAAGAACAGATAAAAATAAACTGTTGGCATTTCAGCAGAATTCCTCTTTGTCTTTGTCACTGGGCAACATTAGGGGTATGCCCTCCTTTCCTGGAGTTGCTAGAACATAAATGAAGCCCAAGTCGAGTCAAAGAGGGCCCAGGGGACCTGATTGTGCATTCTCCTCCTGGCTGAGGAGGGAAGAGAGTCCCTTTGTTTGGCAGTGGATGCTTTCCAAATTTAGAGAGTCCTTAATGAGTCTTCAACTGCATTACATCCTGAGGATAATTAGTAATGTTGCCGCTCAGCTGTTCAGCCCCAATCAATCAAAGAAGATACACAGGACATGCAATAAATCCAGAATCTGAATCAATTCCAGGGGAGGAAAAGACATCTCCTTCAAGGTTCAATAAAAGAAGTCCATCCTTCTGGGGAATATATTTAGAGGGGCAAAGAGTAAGTAAATAAGAGGACCTTGTCAGCTTTTGTGCACTCGTGACTCGTTTGTGTCTCGTTCATGAATGGTGCAGGAGAAATGGGGGGAAAGTCTTCATGACGAAACATTATAAAGTACAAAGCAGGTGAGATACTGAACTTTTCTGTAAACTTGGGATAGCTCCACCTTTTCTAGCTCCTGGTTCCAAAGCTACTTTGCAGAAATGTTCACAGCTCTTTCCTTGCCAGCAGCCAGAGTGGCCCTACAGCAGGATCTTGGCAGGAAGACTCATCCCTAAACTGAATGAAGACACTGGAGATCCAAATCTTTGGGGATGCTGCTGAGCAGGTTGAGAAAGATGAGTGCGGAGAGCTGCCCAATGGACTGGGTGACATGAAAGCAGGGGCGACATTGGTGGAAGGATGATGGAAGGAGAGGTCGTAAAAAAATGCACACAACTGTTTTAATAAAAGTTCCTGTAACAGTCAGAGTGATATTGGCAGTGGTGTAGAGTGGAGGGTGGGGTCCAAAAGAGCTTTTTCTGAGATTGTGTCAGTTTATATTTTAAGTGGAAGAGGCTCATCTATCAACATTTCAAAGGGATTCTTGACAGCCATCACTGATCTGTTTTCTGTCCTTGAAATTTCACCTTTTCCAAAATGTCATATACATGGGACCATACTGTGTGCTCTGTTCTGAGTCTGCTTTCTTGCGCTCAGCAAAATGTATTTCAGACTTAATCGTGTTGCGTGTATCAATAGTTCAATCCCTAATTGCCGAGTGGTAGCCCATCAAATGGCTGTGCCACGGTCTCTTTATCCTTCCACCAGCTAAAAGGCCATTGTGTCATTTCCCGTCTTCACAGTTATGAAGAGAGCCGCAGAAAGCATTCACACCCAGGTTTTTGTGTGTACATAAGCTTTCCTTTGTCTTAGGAGAATACCCAGGAATGGGATAAGCTGAATCATGTGATAATTGTATGTTTAATTTTTTAATAAACTGCCAACCTGTTTTTTCAGTGAGCTGTGCCATTTTCCTGAATGTAATTATTTCAGAAGTCAGTGAATTGAAATTTAAATTTAGCAAAAGCCAAAGGCAAGGATCTGGGGGAGAGAGAGAGAGAGCAGAGGTACAGAGTGGAGTTGGGGACAGGTGAAAGGTAAAGTTTCCAGAACAAAGAAGGGAATGGGATCCAGAGAACAGGAGCAGGAGCTGCCCTCACATGACGAACAGCATCTTTCTTGCGCAGAGAGAAGGGAAGGTGGGAAGGGTGGTGCAGATGTTCGTTTGTGAGCAAAGAGGTGAGAGGAAGTTCCCATCTTTGAAGCAGAAAGGAGTGAAAGCGGAAAGGAGAGAGAAGACTGAGAAGAGTGGGAAGGATTTAGAGCGGTCTTTGCAGAGTGGAGAAGCAAGCTGTCGGCAGAAATGTCGTAAGGTGTCCTGGCAGAGCTGGGCTGGTCTTCCGGGATGCCGATCTGCTTGTTGGAAGCAAATGAATTTATGATATCAGCCGGAGAGTAACTGAAGTGCTGGATAAGTAATCCCAGGCTGAACACACAAGGAAGTGAATTCAGGAGGAGATGGTAGATGGAAGGAAAGCAAAAGAGTTGTTTCCATTATTAAGCTATTGATTCAGCTTGGAAGTCACCCGAAGCTTTGACTGGTACTCTGCAAACGACCTTTCTGTATGGCCAACTGGCTTCCCATTTCACTCTGCTGAGGAGGTTGGGAGGGTGCGACGGGGCGGGGGGGAGACAGGAACGGGGAGGAGAAAGGGAGAGGATAGGAGAGTGAGCAGGAGAGAAAAGAACAAGAAGAACAAGAAGAAGGAGGAGGAGGGAGATAAAAATAGAGACAGAAAGAGAGAAAGAAATAGAGGGAGAGAGAAGGAGGAGGAGGAGGAGGAGAAAGGAGGAGAGGAAGAGGAAGAAGAAGAAGGGAAGAGGGGAAGGAGGAAGAGGAGGAGAAAGAGGACGAGGGGAAGGAGAAGACGACAGAGGAGGAGCAGGAGAAGAAAGAGGAAGAGGCAGAAGCAGAGAAGGAGAGAAGAACAAGAAGGAGAAGGAGAAGAGAGGGAAGAAGGAGGAGGAAGAGGGAGAAGAAGGGGGGAAGGAGAAGAGAAGAGAGGAAGAGGAGGGAAGGGGAGGAAGAGAGGGGTAAAAACAGAGATGGGAGGCAGAGAGAGAGAAGAAACTAGAGCATGATGGCGTGGCGTCTTCCCGTCTTCCCTTTGGCAGTGACATTTCCCTTCTGAAGCGGCAGCTGAATGAGATCTGCAGCTTTCCCAACACTCTCAAAGACATCAGCACCTGCCTAGTGCCCTCCTCTGAGGTCTGGGAACTAGCACCATGGGTCCCCTCCTCCAAGCTCTATTTTTTAGCGATCCAACTCCTTGCCTTTGTTCCCCCCTTGCCAGTGGTGCTGGCTGCTCCCTGCAGCTCTCCCTGAAAGTTAGAGCGAGTTTTCCGTTTTTGGTTCTTCAATACCGTTTAACACTTGTTACAATTCACCTCTTTCTGTTCCAATAACTTGTGTGCTTTCTTTCTCTTGAATGGGCCCTGGGGGATACAGGCGACACTGAAGCAGAGAAGCCTAAGAAGTGAAAGAACAGTAGTAATGGAAGTATTCAAGGAAGTCAGTTGGAAGGACGGAGGCTTGCATGCCTGAGTTGGTCATTTAGAAGGGAAGAGTTTGGGAGTGATGACGAGGTGGAGGGCGGGTGGATGGCTGAGATGGAGTAGAGGATAAGGTTTTCAGAGAAGTCACTGACCTGACACGCTTCGCATGGCCACCAAAACCAGCCCAGATGATGGCAAGGGCTGGGACAGAATGGGAAAATGTGTGCCAAGAAATCAATAAACAGAAGGTGGTTAAAAGGTACAAACTTCCAGTTAGAAGATAAATAAGTACCAGGGATTCAACGTGCACTGTGATGACCATAGTTCCCACAGCTGCAGGTGTATGAGAAAGTTAAGAGCATTCTCATCAAAGGAAAAGAAAACATTTTCTCTCCCTTTCCCGTTTTTGTATCTTTATGTCTGCTCACCATACTCATTGTGCTAACCACTTCGCACTGTATGTACACCAAGTCATTACTCTGTTCATCTTAAACTTACACAGGGCTATATGTCAATTATATCTCACTAAAATTGGGGTTGGGGGAGAAGTAAATAAATAAAGAGTCACATCCAGAATATCATTAGATTAAAGGGATATGGAAGGAATAAGGTGTCAGAATTGAATGACCTAAGCTTCAGAAGAATAGTTGTTTTTTGGGTTGTTTTATTTTATTTTTAATGAGATGACTTTATAAAATTTTACTGAGAGGTCTGCAGAGATTTAAGCAAATGAAAAATACACATCTAAATCCTGAATAGAAAGACCCAATTACTTCCAATTATCTCCTATCTTATTTCCATTAACCTTAAAAATAAAACTTCCCGTTGTTTACCAGCAAAAAAAAAAAAAAAAAAATCGGTTTATTTGGGAATAGTTGAGAATCACAATCCAGAACTAACAGACCGCCACAAAACCATAGACAAATCTGGAAACACACCAGAGGGGTGCTCTTTTATAGGGGAAAGCATGAGGGGCTGTTGTAAACTAAGAGTCTATAGGGGGGAACGGGGAGTTCAAAGTGTAGCGGCTTCTCATTGGCTGAGCTGTGACTGTCTCTCATTGGCTGCGCTCTTGCCTGCAGAGGAAGAAACCTTCCTTCCACCTGCTGGGAGAGTAAAATAGTATCCACGTAGTGGTCTAAAGCATGTCTCTTTTGGGGGGTCTGCAATTGACTGGTGCTGGCCATGAAAGCTCTCTATGTCTAACTTCCCAATTCCATTCTAAATGAGGTTTCCTTTCACTAATTTTCACAATCCCAATTGGACTTGTTTTAGACCTTGATGCTAAATTTCTAATTCTCATCTATAAGAATATCATGCCAGAAACAGAGAATAGAGGTTGGGGGGGAGGCAGGGGAAGGGTAACAAGCATTCAACAGATATTCATGGCATTATAAAGCTAAATTGTGAAACAGTAAGTTGAAGACATAGGGAATAGTTGATCAATAGAACAGGCCCGAGCAGCTAGAAATACCCCAAAGAAAATTATATGGAAATTTAGAATATGATAAAAATGGCACTTCATATTTGTGGGGAATAATATTTTGGAGATAATTGCTTAACCATTTGGAAAAAATATATTGGACTTACATTGCTGAATACATAAGGGGAAAAAACTTTCTTATTAAGTTACAAAAGTAAGGTTAATAATCGGTGGAAACTTACGTAGTCTTGCTGCCTTGAGCCTGATATTTTGTGTACCCTGGTAGGGGAGGGCCCTTGGCTACTGGTATAATATCCAAAGGCCCAGTCCCTTGGGTCAGGGTCTTAAAGTTGGAAGTGACAGAAAGCTAAACTCAGGCTGGTTTAAGATAAGAAAATTTGGGGGCGCCTGGGTGGCTCAGTCATTAAGCGTCTGCCTTCAGCTCAGGTCATGATCCCAGGGTCCTGGCATCGAGCCCCGCATCAGGCTCTCTGCTCAGCAGGAAGCCTGCTTCTCCCTCTCCCACTCCCCCTGCTGGTGTTCCCTCTCTCGCTGTGTCTCTCTCTGTCAAATAAATAAATAAAATCTTAAAAAAAAAAAAAAAAAAAGATAAGAAAATTTGGCCTATCCAGCTTAAAAACCCAGAGACAGATTGGGAGATGGTTCCTGAAGGGTCTGTAATGTGAAACTCTTGTTTCATATTCTTTCCAATCTCTGACTTCCCCTCTGTTGGCTTCATTTTCAAGTTCTACCACTTCATACCAGCACCTCTGAAGCCAACTTCCTCCAGACTCCGGGGCACCAGAAAACAGGTAACATTCTCTCCCAGGAATTGCCACAAAAGTCCCTCTGATTCCCACTGGCTCATACTGAGTCACATGCCCATTCCTAAACCAGGAGAATACCGAGGTTCTATTGGCCAGGTCCAGGATGCATGTCCTTCCCAGGATCCAGGTATAGAGAGTCGACTCCATTCAAATTATATAGAGTAAGAATTAGAAAAAGGTGGTTCTCCAGTGGAACTCAGGGGACTATTCCTAAGAGAAGAGACTAATAGATAGCTAAAAATAATAAGCAGGCATTTCCTACATGAACTGATATGATTGGGGGGCTCCTCTTATTTGTATCTTGTTTACCCAAACCCTTCCCCAGTGTCTGGTCGTGCTAGGATATACCCAGGATGTGCCTGCCCTTGACCTCCTGTGGCAGGATGGAGTCTTTCTTTGTCTATAAAGCTCCTCTCAAATGAGACCCATCTCCTTATTCGTAGGAATAGCATGGAGAGCTTGGGTGTCATGAATATTATCTTTTACATGAGAAATCTTTCATTCATCAAATACGTATCAAACATATTCAGTGTGCAGGAGCTGAGCCCATAGTGGAGAATGGGTAGAAATCAAATGTTACGTAGAAACTATGGTTCATACTAATGGGCACCACCCTTGGTTGCTGGCCTTAGATTACCAAGAACATCCCTATCTCTGGCTTATTGCCCCATCTCCCCTGGCCTGCCATAAAGGTTCTGATATGGATCTTTTCTGAGTCCACAGAAGTGTGAATCATTTCACACCACTGTGGTGAAAGCTTCTAGCATGCCAACTGGTACTCTGAACTAATTTGCCTCTTGGGTCTCAATCTCTCTTGCTCACACACATTATCATACAAACCAAAGACAAGAAAGCAGCACATTGGCTGGAATTGAATAAAAGTCAATCCATCTGCCCTGTGGTTTCAGAGTGGGCAGCATTCATCCCCCCGACATTTGTGGGGCTCCCGCAGTGACCAAAGGATGGTATGCAAGGAGAAAGATGAATAAAATGTGGGCCCAGCATCCCAGGAGCTTGCTATCTAGTTGGGAAGAAAAGCATGTCCAGAAATGGCCGCAAAACCAAGAGTGATGTAATAAAAGCTCTATAGTGGCATTGACAAGGAGTTACAGAAATGGAAGCATTTTCTGACGAGGTATGAGAGGGGTCAGGATTGGAGACGCAGACAGCTACTTTTGGTAAGTGGGCCCTGTGAGCTGAGCTTTGCAGAATGGCTGTAGTGTTTTATAATTTATCCTAAACACTTCACCCTGGCTTGGTGTTTCTCTGTAAACTCTGAGCTTCAGCCCCAAAATACTGACTATAGGCACAGTGGAGAGGCAAAACATTCTCATTAGTTAGTATTAGTTGTCTGGTGCTGCATAACAAATTACCCCAATACTTAGTGGCTTAAAACAAAACACATGAGGGCGCCTGGGTGGCTCAATGGGTTAAACTCTGCCTTCGGCTCAGGTCATGATCTCAGGGTCCTGGGATAGAGGCCCACATCAGGCTCTCTGCTCAGTAGGGAGTCTGCTTCCTCCTCTCTCTCTGCCTGCCTCTCTGCCTACTTGTGATCTCTCTCTCTGTCAAATAAATAAATAAAATCTTTAAAAAAAACAAAACACATGAATTTTCTCATAGTGTCTATGGGTCAGGAGTTTAGAGTGGCTTAGTGAGTGGTTCTGATTTAGGGTCTATCTGAAGGTTGTAGTCAAGATGTCAGGCAAGGTCATCTCTATAAAGGTTTGATGGGATGGAGAATCTGCTTCCAAACTCACTCATGTGGCTGTTAGCAGGAGACTGTTGGCCAGATCCCTTGGCCCCTCACCATGTGGACCTTTCCATAGGGTTTCTTGAGAGTTCTTACAACATGTCAGCTGATTCTCCTTGGAGTGAGTGGTCTGAGAGAAACTAAAGAGGTAGTCACCGTGCTTTCTATAAGCTCATTCTCAAAAGCCACACACTGTCACTTCCACTTCATTATATTCATTAGAAGCAAGTCACAAAGTCCTGCCCACATGCAAGGAGAGGGAAATTTGACTCCACTATGCATGGGAAGGAATATGAAAGAATCTGGACATGTTTTGAAACCATCACAATACCTTCATGCCTTTCATTATGTCGCTCCTCTGTTCTTTCAGGCAGCATGGCTCCAGAGTCAAAATGGAATCTTGGGTCTACCACATACTTTCAGTGCGACTCAAGGCAAATAACATCTCAGGTCTCAGTCTTCTTATCTGCAAAATGGGGATATTATCAACATCCACTTCATATGATTCTTGTAAGAACTAAATGAGGTTACACATGCAAATACTGTATGGACAACATATGTAATACACATAAATACATGAAAACACCTAGAACAGTGATTGGTACGCAGTGGGTGCTCGACGAATGTTAGCTTTTTTTTTTTTTAAGTTGTTATCCACTCTCATCTCCACTTGGCAAACTCCTATTCTTTCTTTTTTCTTTCTAAGATTTTATTTATTTATTTGAGAGAGAGAGAGCATAAGCAGGGGGAGGGACAGAGGGAGAAGCAGGCTCCCCTCTGAGCAGGGAGCCTGACACGGGGCTTGATCCGAGGACCCTGAGATCATGACCTGAGCCAAAGTCAGATACTTAACCAACTGAGCCATCCAGGTGCCCCACTCCTGTTCTTTTAAGATTGAATTTGAACGCTTCCTCTTTTGCTAAGATTTCTAGATCTCCTGGGCAAATTTTCTTCCTCTCACCTCTAAGGGACTCTAGCATTTTGATTATTCTTATAATTGGTACTTCTCAAACTGTGTCATCGTGGCTTAATTACACGCCTCTGTCCCCCGCCAACTGATGTGGCCCATGAGGACAGATTTAGATCCCCTGGGAGGCAGATTCTATGGAAGGGGAGAGAAGCAGATTATAAGCAGCCTGTAGGAGACTCCATTTTTCACCCCAGAGTTGGGGCCATGAAGAAAAAAAGGACTGAGTTTTTATGGAAAGTGGTTTCCCAACCACAGCAGCCTGGAGTTAACACCAACTGCTCCCCAGGGTCATCTACTGGGAGTTCTTGGAGGGAATGTTGCCTTGGGGAGAGAATCCTCTCCATCACAGTTCTGACACCAGGAACCGGGGCACTCATTACGTGTTCAAACACGTCTCAGGGGCACAGTTAGCAGGTTTCACATACAAGGAAGTACATTTTCAGGAGCATGTGATATTCTGGAAATGCTTTTATGCGGGAGAAGAACAAGTCAGGAGGAGGGATGACTGAATTTCCTGAGCATCCACGGAGAGGTGGTTTTGCTTAGCAAGATATTAGAGGGCCTGGATTCAATCAAAACTGGTGCTCCTTCCCCCAGTATGCCACAGGGGAGTGGTGGGGAGAGGTGCCTGTTCTGCCCAGGTGGTCCCAGGCTGCTCTCAGCGGAAAGCTCTAAGATGGTGCACCATAGAAAGTGTGTGTCCAAGCTTCACCTCCCCTCAAAGTAACAGACTATTATGCTGTTATTTAAAATGATGCTTCAAAGGAGTTTTCAGGCATTGTTCTCATGGCTATGCCAGGCATTGACTTTTAGCCCCGTTGGCTCCACATCTTGGATATAACAGTCTAGTACATTCCCTCCTTCCCCAGCCTGTCCCATTGTCATATTAAAAATTATAGTCTAGGTTCTAGAAGATGTACCAAATGGAAATAACTGACAGAAGTGTCCATACCATTCTGAACATTTTCAAAAGCAGCTTCTACCCAGCTAGGGGTGTCTCGGGGACAGCCCTGTCTGTAAGATGTGCCTCGTGGGAGTCTGTTTTGACTAGCCTACTCTGAATTCAAAAACCACAGGTCTCTCAAGTTATGTAGCTGGAGTGGAGGGGGAGGCCGATCCGATTTCCCTCGACATCTGGCTCCAAGAGTAGACATGTGACATGGGCCTAATCCAGCCAATCAGAGCTCTCAACCACCAGAGCTGAGCTGGAGGGTAAAAGTAGATAGGACTCACATCCAGGGTGATGGGTGGTAACTAGTCTTACTAAGGTGGTGATCCTTAGTAGGGTATATCAATGTTGAATACAGTGTTGCACACCTGAAATTTATGTAATGTTGTATAACATTTTTACCTCAATAAAAATGAAAAGAAAGAAGGGTGTGATATCAGCTCTCATGAAGTTAAAATTTCAACAGAGGACTAAAGTTAGGAATAGGAATAACTATCACTTAGGGCAGAATATGTTAATTACTAGCACAAAGAATGGAGGGAATTGATCCAGCTGAGGATAGGAGACATTCTTAACAGGGAAGGTAGCCTTTGGCTAAGGCCTGGCTAGATTAGGTTTAAGTACTTGGGAAGATCTATACTTTTCTTTCTTTCTTTTTTTTAAAGATTTTATTTATTTATTTATTTGACAGAGAGAGACACAGAGAGAGGGGAAACACAAACAGGGGGAGTGGGAGAGGGAGAAGCAGGCTTCCTGCCGAGCAGGGAGCCTGACGTGGGGCTCAATCCCAGGACCCCGGGACCACCACCTGAGCGGAAGGCAGACGTTTAACGTCTGAGCCACCCAGGTGTCCCAAGATCTACACTTTTCAGACCAATAAACAAATGAAGACAAAGGCAAGAATATGAAAGGAACAACTGGTGACAAGCCACTTGGATTGGTTGGAATATAGGATACTACAAGGACAAATATTGAAGGGGCTGTTTGGTATCCACAATGGAAGGTCTTTGTTTTTTGTTTAAGATTTTATTTATTCGTTTGAGAGAAAGAGAGCAGGAATGGGAGGAGGGGCAGAGGGAGAGGGAGAAGCAGACTCCCCACTGAGCAGGGAGCTCGATGCAGGGCTCCATCTCAGGACACTGGGATCATGACCTGAACCAAAGGAAGACACTTTACTGACTGAGCCACCCAGGTGCCCCCACAATGGAAGGTCTTAAATGGCAAGTTATAAATTTGGATTACTTCTGAAGGCAATTGGGTCTGTTCAGATTTTTATTGTCTACCATCTATCTACAGAAGAGTGGATGAGGTTTAACTCTTATTGAAATATTGTCTTCTCAATTATCATATGATCTCTCTGATATGAGGAACTTGAGGGGCAGGTGGGTTGCGAGGGAAAAATAATGAAACAAGATGGGATCGGGAAGGAGACAAACCATAAGAGACTCTTAATCTCACAAACAAACTGAGGGTTACTGGGGGGTGGGAGGGTAGGGGTAGGGTGGATGGGTTATGGACATTAGGAAGGGTTTGTGCTAGGTGAGTGCTGTGAAAGGTATAAGCCTGATGATTCACAGACCTGTACCCCTGGGGCAAATAATAAAAAAAAATTAAAAAAAAAGAAATATTGTTTTCTATCTAAAGATATTAAATCATGAAACAAATAAGCAAGTGAACACAAAGGGATCATTATAATTTGCTAGCCTTATAAATACAATAATAAGATTTGTAAGCTAGACTTCAATTTAAGGAAGAATTAATTCTGTGAATGTATAACTTTAATAAATTGAACATTACATAAGACAAACAAACCAAAACCAAAGAAAGTGTAAATATGTTTGCCCTGACTGATATCAAGCTCCTGGATCCAGCCATACCTGAAACCTACCACGTGACTTTTCAAGTTATATGCTCTTATTAATTATATTATTGAATTAAGCCAGTTTTAAGTGAATTGGATTCTTTCTCTCAAAACTCCAAAGAGTTCTGACTTACCTCTACCATTAGAGATGTACAGTCAGAATGGCAAGTATCAATCTCCTTTGCCTTCTTACTCTACACATGAAACATCTACCTGAAATTTTGCACTGGAAATTCCTCCTAATAGATGGCAATACTGAACCTTCAGTCCCCCTTAACACTTTGTATCTTTTTTTTAAAAAAAGATTTTATTTATTTATTTGACACAGAGAGAGAGATTACAAGTTACTAGGCAGAGAGGCAGGGAGAGGAGGAAGCAGGCTCCCTGCTGAGCAGAGAGCCCGATGCGGGCCTCGATCCCAGGATGCTGAGATCTTGACCTGAGCCGAAAGCAGAGGCTCTAACCCACTGAGTCACCCAGGCGCCCCACTTTGTATCTTTGAGAATACATTTTTATGAGCATTTTAATTTGAAGGTGGGAAAGAACAAATTTATTCAACATTTTTGAAAAATAATATAGCAATATATATCAAGAACCTTAAATTGCTTATTTGCTTGTATACTGTATCTCAAGAATTTCTCTTTTTAGGTGTCCAACCTAAATAAATAATTAGTAGTGTGGGTTTATGATAAGAATAATTGGAAAATTCGGAAAGACAAGAATCTCTGTTGCCAAACTGCTTTTTTTTTTTTTTTTTGCCAAACTGCCTTTTTCACAGATACTAGAATGTTCTTCAGGATTAGACTGTTCAGAATACAATGCATCTGTACACACTAAGCTATCCTGACATGCTCTTGGAAACACATTGTTCCCCACCCTATTATGACGGTAACTTACTTATTCTCTGTACTTCATTGATATTAAACACTCTCTGCTTAGCTTCTTGCCACTCTGTAGTTTTTGCTTAATTATGGCTTCTGCTATCTTATTTGGCATCAGGCACCTCAGGGTCTGGTGCTGTCGTCCTCTTTCTATATGTCTTTTAGGCCCTGCCCCACCACCAACTGCTGCTGACTCTCTCTGGCTGATGTATGGTTCCTGCTGATGAAGGAACCTACTGACCTATGGTCTGCGATGAACAGAAGCTCCTACTGAACCACGTCTCCTGTTGACCTGTGGCCTCTACTGATTCATGGCTCATGCTAACTCAGGGTTTCTACAGATCCAGAGTTCTTCTTGATCCACGGCTTCTGTCGACCCTTGCTCTTGATGATCCATGGATCCTTCTGAACTATGGCTCCTGCTGACCCATGGCAACTACTGACTCATGACTCCTGCTGACCTTTGACTCCTGTTGATCCATGGGTCCTATTGACTTATGTCTTCTGCTGAAACATAGCTCCTGCTAAGCAATGCCTTCTGGTCACCCATAGATTCTAGTGGGATGAAGAAAAGGATCCAGGCCTTCGAAGGTCCAGGGCTCCAAAAGACTAGATCTCAGTTCAGGGTAGGCCTAGAATCTCAAAAAAGATCTGTAGCACTTATTTTTTTTAAGATTTCATTTATTTATTTGAGAGAGAGAGAGTATAAACAGGGCAAAGGGCAGAAGGAGAGGGACAAGCAGACTGCCTGCTGAGCAGGGAGCCCAATGTGGGACTCAATCCCAGTACCCTGAGATCATAACATGAGCTGAAGGAAGACACTCAACTGACTGAGCCACCCAGGTGCCCTGATTTATAGTACGAATTATGAAACTGCCTAAGAGTGCTGTATTCCTACACATACACGTGCATGCATGCATGCATGCACACACACACACATTGTGTCTTCTCCTCTCCTCTACTGAATTGACCCTACCACCCATGTCAACCCTATGGTACTTCAGAGAGATCAGGAAGAATCTTCTAGCTCTAGGCTAGTGGACATAGAGTTCATTTTTACAGAAAATCCCTAACTCGATTTCTTTAAAGCATACTTTCTCTGTGGAGCCCCAAGAAGCCAGTTTTTACAGTTTGTGTGATGATTTTTGAGTACTCTGGCAAAGTTTGTCTTCTGTTCTAAAAGGAATAAGTTCCTCTAGTGGAAAATACTCCTGAATATAAAATATTAAAAAAGGAAGACAGCAAGAAACACAGACTTAATAGACTTTCAGAGATAGAAGATACCCTTAAACTTTGAATCCCTCATCTTTTGTGTGAGTGTCTTATACCACATCCTGTGTGAGAACAATCTAGTCTCTCCTTGAATGCCTCCACTGAACACCAGCTCATTAATTCTGAAGTTAGACCACTCCATTTTTGCATGGTTTTCATTATGACAAAGATTTCTTACACTGATCCCAATATCTTTCTCGCTGTAATTAATTCAGCCATATGGACCAACAAAGGGGGAAAAAGGCAAATTTCTCAATATCACAATTCTTCAAAAATGTAAATGCAAACTATTGGATCCTTCTTTCTTTCTTTCTTTAGTCTCCAACTATTACCTGAACCCAAAATGTCGTTAGTGCCAAGATTGAGAAATACTGCCCTCACCCATCCCACTATCTAGAAAGAAATGTTATTGTCCCCAAAGAAGGGATTTACCTCACATGAAGAATTGCTTTTTCCTCAAAATGCAATATGCCTGAGAATCAAGGGGTGAAAATGTCAGATTTCAAAGCATTGTTCTTTTCTCTACATTTACCAAAAAGTATGAAAATGAAGTTTTTACCAGTCTTCAATCTCAAAGTCTTCGAAATAACGTTTTCATGATACCTCCTTGTACTTATTTGGAAGAATGGTGAGGTAGTGAGTGCCTTGCGGCTGTTTGCAGAACAAAGACAGTCCTTTGCTCCGTGCTTACAATCAGCCTCACAAGCTCCTCTCTGTACCTTTTGGTTGCCTCCTGTCTGGACTGATCTCTACCCTGAGGTAACATAGTCTGTGGTCTGTATCAGAGATCTGGGAGTTGCAGCTGAACCTCTCTGCTTGTCATTTCCAGCCACCTAGCAAATTCTACTGGAAGAAGCATTTGTTGTTGTTACTACTCTTGCTGCTGAATGTGTTGAATGCTAACAATCTGAGGATCCTTTGTTATGAGTAAGATGATAAGTAAATAGAGATGAGTTTGTTTTCCTTTTAAAGGCAAATACAAACCAGGGAGTAATATTTGCTAGGAAAAAAAACCCCACTAATGTCCTCAGTATATGAAGAACTCTGACAAATCAATAAGAAAACCCCAAAGCTACTTAATAAAAATCAAGGTAAAACTGTAACATTTTAATCCACAGAAATTTCGAATTAAAAAAAAAAATCATGCTGATTTGCGGATAGGTATATCTGACCTGTGGAGGGGAATGGAAATCAGCACGCATTTCTAAAAAGTCCAATCTATAAAGAAATTTAAAAATAATTAATAACCTTTGGAGCAATAATCCTCCTTCTAGAAATTTACCCTTGGGACATAATTGGAGATTCAGACAGTGATTTATGTACAAGAATGCAATCAAAGCATTTATAACAGAAAAATAATAGAAAGTATCTAAATTGTTAAAAACAATGTTATATCCTATGATGGAAAAATTTGTTATTATTAAAATAGTGATTTTGTTAACATTTTATGACACAAGAAAAACCTCCCAATCTTATGTGAAAAGTAACAAATATATCAAATATTTCATTTAGTATATCATTGAGAGAATGAGCATGGATCATTTTGGGGAAAAGCATTCGATTGGTAACAGAGTTTATTTGGGATGGTGGATCATGAGTGATTCTTTGTCATCATCTTTATCATTATGGTTGTTCCAATTTCTGTGCAATAGACACGTACCACTTTGGTAAATCACAAATTGTGAAAGATTTTCCAAATCTGGAAGTAACAGGTCTGGAGGGAAGATCACTGAACTTTGACTCAGAGAGATCTGAGTCTAACTCCAAGCGCAGCTTATCACTATAGGTGGACGAGAATCCTACCATATCCTCTGGGAACCTTGGGCTCTAGATGGGGAGAACAGGACCTATCTCATGCAGCTGTCCTGAGAGTTACATGAGTTGCTGTACCACGGTAGATATGTTCAGACTGTCCAATAATTGTTAGATAATCAAAGAACCGAATCTGGGACATGGGGATCCAGAATGATGAACTCCTCTGGACATGAAAGGGTTCACCCAGACACAACAGTGTGGGAACTCCTGAGTTGGAATCCTGAATCTACCACTTATTGCTCTGGGATTTCACGCAATTGCTTTATCTCTCCAAGATTCTGTTTCTTTATCTGTAAGATAGGAATAGCAAAAAGCACCTACTTTGTCCTATCCTGAGGGTCAACGAGATAATGTAAGAGCTAACAAATTATAGTTTGTGTGCCAAATCCGGCCCAGCACCTGTTTTTACAAATAAAGTTTTATTAAAACATATGCCCACATAATAGCATCCCCTGTCTATGGCTGCCTTTGTACTTAAGGGAAGACTTGAGTTATCATGACAGAGACAATGTATCCTAAAAAACCTAAAATATTTATACCTAGCCCTTTACAGCAGAAGTTTGATAACCCCTGAGTGAACATATAAAAGCTACCAAGAGTAGTATCTGTCATTCAAAAGATGATAACTGCTATTATTATGATCAATATCATTATTATCATTATTGACTGATTGCTCTGCTTGGAAGTAATTCCAAAAAATTACATAGTCTAACCCTGTTTTCATCAGTATTCAACTTAACGAATCTCACATGGCTGAGTCATTCTTGCTGACTCACTCTTTAAAAACTGTCCAAGCAAGAGTTCCGAAGGAATCTTTCTGTGATCCAGCCCAATACACATTTGTCATCACCGTTAGGAAAATATTTTATGTCTCTGCCTTCTCCATCATTGCTGTTTCCATGCATGCTCTAGTCTCAAACAAGAGGCAGAAGTTTTTGATGTGAACTCTCTCTATAGCCACTTCTCCTGCCTTAAAATTAGTGTATCACTTCACAGTGTCTTCCTCTGCAGGTCATGTGACTGCCAGTCTCTGCTATTACTAAGGCAGGCTCTGCTCAGAGGCATCCTGAGACTCTGGGGATTTAGCCAGTGTAGACAGGGACAGAGTCAGAGGTCAAGGAAAATGACCTCACCGTAGAGCTGGCCCAGTTCTACGGCCAAATATACAATTTCTAAAATGGGGCAGCAGTTTCAGGCTAGGAGACATGATGTGAGGAACTCAATCTAGTAGAGGTAACTACAGCATTGGCTGTGAGTCTGTCCATTCAGATCTTGGTGCCTGCTAGGGAAACTGAGGCAGAAGATGATTTATCTGCATTAGGTCAGTGTGGTGAAAGTAATAGCAGTCTGTCATGAGCCTGTGAATGCCCAGGCTCAGGGTACATTTCCCAGACACTAAGTCTCAGCAGGCTCATTGGGTCAAATGGGAGCATAGGTGAGCTACAGGTGGAGGTGTCAGGGATTCTAAGGAAAGGAGCTGCAGAAGCTTTTCCCTTGGTCTCTCTCACCTGAAAAACTTTAGCCACCTGTGAGTCTTGACTGAACTTTCTCCACCCTTGGATCCTGGGGAAGTCCAGGCAAAGTTCTACTCTCCCCTGAAACACTTGTTCATTTATTGAGCCCTTAGGTCTGAGGTGGGGCTGGAAAGTTTGTATCTCTAACAAGTTTGTGTCTCTAACAAGGTGACATGAGTGCTGCTCATCCAGGGACCATACTTCGAGAAACCTTGGGTGTAGGAACAACGGGGGTGGAAAACAGAGGTGTAGAGCTTAAAGCATGACCTGCATGTCCATTTCGTCTTAATCAGAATCCAGGGTAGTGCTATTACTCCATTTTATAGATGCATAGAGTGAGGTACAAAGAGAGAAAATGGGCTGGCTCAAGATAAAACGCTCAGAAGCAGTAGTTCTCAACTGCAGAGGAAGGCATGGGCTAGAAGCTGCAAACATACATGCCTACAGACACCATGCAGACATCATTAGTGAAGGAAGTAGCCTTGTGGCAGCTTAAAGCATGTATATTCTGTCCCCAGTGGTCATAATGTGGAAATGGAAGCCTGGTGTCACTAGCTCTTCCTTTTTCAAAAGAAGTAAAAAGTCCCAATCATTAAGTGTTGTGAATTCTAAATTTCGAAAAATCCTGTGCAGGCCAGGTAATACATATATCTGCGGCTAAATTTGGCCTGGATGCCGCATGTTGGTACTCTCTACATATTAAAGCTTTTCAATCCTTATTGTGCATATACATTTCCTAGAGCTGTTTTTAAAACACGGCTTCTGAAATCACAGGTGTGGGATGGGCTTGAGATTTGTAATTTCTAACGAGCTGGAGGCTGCCTAGGCTGCAGCTCCATGAAAGAGATAGTGAGGAGCAATGTTCTAGAACAGAGCTCCTTAGTGTGTGGGGTGTGGACAGGTAGCAACAGCACCACCAAGGATCTGGTTAACATGCATATTCCTGGACCCAACCCTAGAAATACCGAATCCAAATTTCTGGGGCTGGGGTTTGGGGATCTGTGCTCTAATACATCTAATGGATGACACGTATGTACACTCGCATTTGAGATCAGTGGTTCCCCATCTTGGTGTGTGCTGAAGTCACTTGTGGAGTTTTAAAGACACTGAGGCCTGGAGTCTCTTGTCGTTGCTCTGGAACAGAGCTGGGCTCCAGGATTTTTTAAACTTGTCAACTGGTTCTACTTTGCTGTGAAGGTAGAAGACTACTGCCTTAGAAACTCACATCAGATGCTTCTGCGCTTTTGTCCAGATTAGAGAAGTAGGAATGTGCTTTTTGAAAAGAAGAAGCGATTCTAGCTCAAGCCTGGGAATGGCGTTTGCATAGACCTGATGGCCCACTGTGCCCACACAGAAGCCCATATGCCTGGGAGGAAAATGCCAAGAGGCTATGTGGGTTGGGGGCCCTCACACTATCTCGGGTCCCAAGAAGCCAACACATGTCTTTCCCCTGCACTTCACAATTCTTTCCACAGCCAAGACCCTGCCGGGAAATGAAGCCACCGTCACATTTGGCCACTTGGAGGATGATAACCAGCCAATGCCTGGAGCGGCCAATGGCCAAAGTAACTGATCCACAAATAGCCCATCTGGTCAGGCATAAAGGCCTGGATTTAGTGCCCTGCCTGGTTGTGTAGTTATAACACAGGCCACTCTGTTTTCTGGTTTTATAAGTTAATTCATGACCAGTTAAAAGTCCAAAATAGCGGTATTAATTACAGCGGATCATGGCCATCTGACTTTCCCTTCTGAGCGATGTTTGAAAAACTCTGGTCTGGACTGTGGTCTCTAAAGCACAGCTGACCAAGAGAATGGGACTAGCCCAAAGCTTCAGAATGCAGAGAAAAGAGCTGATATCAGATTCCCAGGGGAGGATGGGTTTGTTTCCCATGGCAGAGTGTGGAGTCGAGCCACAGGATCGTTAAGTCCACCAAGCATTCAAAGAGAAGGAACAGGGGCTAAAGCAGACAAACAGCAATGGAGAGAAAGCAAAACAAAGCAAGTGGGTTCTGGAGGCAGAATTTGGAAAGCATCCCAGAGGACCACAGGATGCAGGTGGATGCAGACGTTTATGGGATGCCTGTGGCTGAAATGATGAACTGGAAAGGAGATACTGTGGGCAATAAGCCTGTTTGGACCACATCTCTCGTTCCTTCCTTCCCCATTTGTCAGTTGGTCAACAAATATTTATTGAGCCCCTACTATGCAGAGGCTGGGGTGATGAGTGCTGTTGGAATGAAATTTCCCAGTTTCATTGATAAGTTATTTTAACTCAAACAAGGATGTTCTAAGGTTCATTCATACATTTTGCAGGATTTTGTCAAGAACCTTTTGTGTCCAGGCACTGTGTTGCACGCTGGGGATATCCTAGCAAAGAAAGCATGTTACACAGTTACTTCCTTCACGGAGATCACATACTAGTGGTGGAGGCAGATTCTAAACAAATCAAAGAACAATACCAATAAATATACATAAGGGCAGTGAAGCAAAACTATAGTGCATGTTAGTTAAAGGAAGCATCCCTTAAAGAACATGTGTATTTCAAGGGTGTGGAAAAGTTTCCCAGAAGAAGTAACATTTGAGTTGGTGTGTGAAGGCAAAACCAGAGTTAATTAAGCTAAGCTACTATGAGCCCCTGGCAGAGGGCACAGCAAGTGCAAAGACCTGGGGGTGGGAAGGAGCATTTTTATTTTTATTTTTATTTTATTTTATTTTTTAAAGATTATTTTTATTTATTTATTTGACACAGAGAGAGATCAGATCACAAGTAGGCAGAGAGGCAGGCAGAGAGAGAGGAGGAAGCAGGCTCCCCGCCAAGCAGAGAGCCCGATGCGGACCTCGATCCCAGGACCCTGAGATCATGACCTGAGCCGAAGGCAGAGGCTTTAACCTACTGAGCCACCCAGGCGCCCAGTAAATAGATTTTATATGTATGTTTGAATGTTTGGAATGGATCTAGGATCTCCTTAGTGTGTGCCCTCTTCATATTTGTATACTAGAATGGCTGAATTGTATGCAGCCTCTGTGTGGTGTATTCTTTCCATATATTTGTCTCCTAGAATAACCATAGAACAATGGAATGAGATCCAGGATCTACTTAAATGCAAATCACGAATTGACTTCCTTTAACAGTCTGATTCTCAGTTGGGTTGACGGATCAGGATGGATCTGCTGGGCCCAGCCTTGCCTGACCACCAGGGATATTGTCTTGGAGGTTGTGGCTTGTCCTGGCAGTGTATCATCTTCAGGCTGGTGAGCCCCAAACTTACACACTCCCTGCACTTGGCTCCTGGTTCACCCAATTCTGCCCTGACTCCTGTGCGTATTTCCCACTGGACTGAAGTCTTGTCCCAGAGCCCTTAGAAGCTGGACCTAACTCCTTAGTAGTTCACTTTAAACTCTGTTCCCAGATGTAGTAACAGGCTACCTGCCTTGACCCAGACACATACCCCAGCTTTGCAGTTTTGCAATCTACTTGGATCCTGTCTTACTTTCCAGCTCAGCAATCTAGACAAGTGGGAAGAAATTGGGGATTTACAGATTGAAACACTCATTGTTACCATTCTATACCAGTCTCTTGTGGACGCTGGAACCAACCTTGGTTTAAATTCTACCTCTACCACATTCTAGTGAAGAGAATGTGGGCACCTCTCTATACCTCAGTTTCCTTACCTGGATAAGCTGGGAATAATAACAGTTCCTAACCCAGAACGTTGTTGTAAGTCAGTATATATAAAGCCCTCAAAATATTACCTGGCATGTAGTAAGTATTATAAGTGCTGACAATTATTTCATGTACCTTATCTCATTTAATCAGCATAAACTGAATTTGGTAAATACTACCCCATTTTACAGAGGACGATACCCAGGTTCAGCAAGGTTAAATAACATTCCCAAGGGCCATCTCATCAAGCTGCCCCAACCCACACCACAGCTGTGCCTCCCCTCCCTGTTTCTGTAGAATGGACCCTTGGATTCCAAGGCCATTCTACACAAAAATCAAGTTCACTGTAGGCATTGAATTTGCCAGACTGGATTATGGCAGACTCCTTCCTGCACCCTCTGCACCTTCTTTCCATCCACCTGGCATTCCCAATGGATCTTTGCAACACCAAGTTACAGCAGCTTTAAACCCAAGAGGGAGCTGAGCAGACCTCTTTGGTGCCCAAATCAAGGCAGGTCATCTATTCCAGGCCCGGGCCTTAGCAGGAAGCATAAAGGACAATCCCTGCTCTCTTGGTGCTTAGCCTCTACGGAGGGAGACAGAGAAACCAGTGAATATGTAATATAGCAGATACTAATAAGTGCTATAAAGAAAGATAAAGCTGGGTAAAAGATAGAGAGCAGCATAAAATTCTTCCATTTCCCTTAAACCCTTGCTCTCTGTCTTAAAGCAACCAACTTTTGTGCCCCGCCACCTGACATGCATGGTCTTTCCAAGTGACCAAGACATTTCAGAGCAGACAAGAGAGTAACACTTAAAAGATCAACTCCACGGAACAGATGGCTTAGTTATTTCATGCCAATTAAATCAACCATTCAGCTGTCTGATCCACTGCTCACTGATCAAGCTGCAAAGAGCCTCTTGTGCTGGTGCACATATCTGATTTAATGTAAAAGACGCTAATGGGGACATACACAGGGGTCACACAGACAATCGAGCAAATATCGAGATAAAGAAATTACACAGTGGCATTGTGGGGGAGGCAAAGGAGCAAATGGAAATTGTGGGATGCTTGATAGGGCTCAAAAAAGCCTTATGTAACTAGGATGACATTGGAGGGAATGTGCGACAATGCTAATTATCCAATCCATTGAGACAAATGTTATTGTAATACTGTACTCACTTTGTGCCAGACTCTGTGCTAAATGCTGGAAAATAGACCAAGGAAATCCAAAGGTTCATAACATGCTACCCCTGCCTTACAGGAGCCCACAGCCAGCAGCAAAATCAGAAACAAAAAGCTGTAATATAAAGTCCAGGGTTAAATGGATAGCAGGAAGTTCCTGGGTGAGTCTAGAGACCATGTTTATTTTTTTTCAAGTCTTGATAAGAAATTGAATGGTAACGAGCTGGCACATTCTAAAACTGCCTGGGCTGTGACATCACACATGATATCATTTAATACCAGACACTCAGGCATGCTCAAGTAACTGACCATTGTGTGATTGTACACTGGGGGCCTCCAGAAGACCATGTGCTCACATGCGTAAGGTGGAGTTGGCCCAGAGCAGACAGTCATCCTAGGCAGGGCTGAACCCCGGATAGGACATGAGGATTTGAGAGGCAGGCCTAGACAGAGAGGAAGAGGGAAATTTTCTCTCTTCTTTCTGGGATTATTAGCAAATTTAGGCCAATCATTGAGCTATGGAAAAGCCAGAAGCTCTTCCAGAGGTAAGCACAAACTTCTTTCTCCTAACCTCAGGAAGGAGGAAAGGGGTGAGCCAGAGTTCCCGAGGAGAGATCTAGCATGTGTGAGAGGCCAGTCATTCAGTTACATGGATGTAGTATGGAATATGGAGATTCCCTTCTGGTACCGGAAAGCTCCAGGAAATCCTCCTAAAAAGCTACAACCTATCGCAATGTGTTTTGGTACGAAAATAGCCAAACAGATCAATGGAGTAGAACAGAGAGCCTAGAAAAGCCTCATGTGGGTATTGAGGGGGAGGGGGGCGCGGTTCAGTATATTATAAAAGCAGCATTTTCAAAATGATAAAGAATGAGTTATTCAACAAATAGTATTTATTTTTCCCTTTGGAAAGAAAAAAAAAAAGTAGATAGCCACCTTTTCCCAGATTCAAAAGGTAAATTCTAGGTGAACTGAAGTTAAATACAACTGGCAAAGCAACCCTTCCCAAAAGGACAAGACTTTCCCAGACAAACAAAAGCTGAGGGAGTTCATTACCACTAGACCTGCCTTACAAGAAATGCTGAAAAGAGGGCGCCTGGGTGGCTCAGTGGGTTAAAGCCTCTGCCTTCGGCTCAGGTCATGATCCCAGGGTCCTGGGATCGAGGCCCGCATCGGGCTCTCTGCTCAGCAGGGAGCCTGCTTCCTCCTCTCTCTCTGCCTGCCCCTCTGCCTACTTGTAATCTCTCTCTCTCTGTCATATAAATAAATAAAATCTTTAAAAAAAAAAAAAAAGAAAAGAAATGCTGAAAAGAGACAGTTCTTCAAGTCGAAATGAAAGAACCACTAATCAGTTACATTAAAACATATGAAAATATGTGCCAGAGGTATTAGCTAATGCCATGGTGGTAATCATCTTGTGGTTTCTAAGTACATGAAATCAATGTGATGAACACCTGAAACTTACACCATATCCTACCTATGTCAATCATATCTCAGTGAAGCTGAAAAAATAACCAAAAGATTGATACCCAAATATATCAAGACTTCTCAAAAATCAGTAAGACACAAACACTAACACTCCATAGAAAATTGGGCAGACCATATAAACAGCACACAAAAGAAGAATCGCAAATGGAAAGACATTTAATCTTACTAGTAATCAAGAAAATGGAAAATAAAACAACAATGACACTTCATGCCCCCCCCCACCCAGTAGAAGAATAAAGTTGAGGCTATCTTAGCGTGTGCTTGAAGAGCCTTTCCATGCACTCTTGGTAGAAGATCAATTTGGTAAAACTTTTCTAGAAAGCAATTCCACAGTGTATTTTTTCTCTTAAGAAATCCATCTACCAAGAAACCTGGGTAGATATCTAGAGAAATAATACATGGACACAAAGTGATACATATCAGTAGAGATGAATGAAATCTACAGCAGCAGCAAACAGTTAATTACACCATGGAATAGCCATGCAATAGAATGCCATGCATCTATTAAGCAAACCAAATAGATTTATATGTGTCTATCTGGGAGTATACACCACACATATTGTTAACTGAAAAAGAAAGTTGCAGGAATGCTGTGTGTACAGTAGGATGCTATTTCTGTCAAAAGAAAAAAACGTCAGGTACCTGGGTGGCTCAGTCGTCAAGCGTCTGCCTTCGGCTCAGGTCATGATCTCAGGGTTCTGCAATCGAGCCCCACATCAGGTTCCCTGCTCAGGAGGGAGCCTGCTTCTCCCTCTCCCAATCCCCCTGCTTGTGTTCCCTCTCTCACTCTCTCTCTCTCTGTCAAATAAATAAATAAATAAATTTTGAAAAAAAAGAAAAAATGTCACACATATCCAAAGGTCAACTGTATGTTTAAAAGAATACACAAACACTCATGTATAGATATATAGCTACAGTTTTAGAGGTCGACTATGTAGACCCAGATATAACTTGAGTTATAGCTACAGGTACAGATATACAGATATACATAATACATGGTTAATTTTATGTGTCACTGACTGGGCTAAGGGATGCTCAGACGTCAGCTCTCCTGGTTCTTGGACCTTCAGACAGAGACTAAGACTTTATACCATTGGCATCCCTGGGTCTCCGGCCTTCAGCTGGGTGCTGGAGTTATACCACTGGTTTCCCTGAGCCTCCGGCTTGCAGGTGACAGATCCTGCTGCTTCTCAGCCTTCATAATTGTGTAAACCAATCCCCTGTAATACATCTGTCTCTGTGTATCTTTATATATGCTGTTTGTTTCTGTTTCTCTGGAGAACCTGTTTCCACGCTGTGAATAGGCAAGTGGGATGAGGGGCAACCTCACTCTGAGCATGAAAACAAAGTAGCAAAGAGCCCCTGAATCTAAAGGGCCCCATGGGGGGCAACACACTGTAAAGACCAGAAACAGAAAGCCCAGAATCCATCCCACTGATGCCTTCATACAGCATAACATCAAAACCCTATCCTGAGAGAGGGTACGCTACAAGAAGAATTGGAGTTAGGTTTTCTGATGCCATTGATGAGGGGCCAGAGACTTGGGGAGAGAGATTGTTGTCGAACACACAAAAAAGATATTTCTTGCATTCTCTAGATTTAGGCTGAGATCCTTACCCATGGCACTTAAAACAACTATTCCCCTTACATATCCTTGACCAAGGTAGCCCACATGGAAAGTAAATTAGCCATAGTCTTGCACATTCATATTGACATTCTTTTCTTGTCTCTCTGGCTGGCTCACTCAGTGCTTATGGCAAAGTTCTAAAAATGCATTTTCCTTGCCAGTGCAGGTTAGTTAACTTCAGCATGTTTTATGTCACCAACCCCAGGGCTGACCCTGATGAATTTTCTCCCAAGGACATGTCCTGAATGTTGTGCCAGCTGGACAGCTGATGTCCAGAGAGCGCCAGTCTTCCCGCCAGTTAGTCTCAGTGTTGCTCCTGACCGTTCAAGGCCATACCTGGGCTCCGGGTGAGGACTGGGAGGAGCACTCTGACTTAGCCTACCCATCAGGAGAAATGGTCTCTTAATTCTCATGTTACAATTGGCAAAGAATCAGTTTGTGTGAGCACAGCTTTCCCACCCAGTTGATTTTATTTGTATTTTGTATTTGTACTTGTATTTGTGCTTTATTTGTACTTTCACTATAGGGCTCTCTCCTCGTTGCCACGGGTGCCAACACTTTCTCAAATAACATCCTCAGACCCTTTACATATTCACAACATTGGGTTTCACTGTTGCTCACAGAAGAATCAGCCACAGAGCCAGGGGCATTTCTCTGCCTCAATCACTAGGGTCCTTGGATGCCATGCCCTGGAACCTGCCCCATTTTTAATATCCACCTGCTTGGAAAGCAGCTTTAAGCATAAGTCGAGTGAACAGTGCTATGGTTTAAGGTCCTCTTCCTTTAACTCTTTTTGACTGATCTTTGTTTTAATATGAATTTTGGGGGGAGGGATGCATGGCCTGGATTGAAAAAGAAAAGCAGATCTCTCCATTCTGTGTTCAATTTAATTACTCTCAAGCCCCAGTGATGACTTGAGTCAGTCAAGGGCTAGGGTTCCCATGGAGTTATCTCCTGGGATTCCCCCTAGAATTGAGGATTCTCTGGACCCAGTGGGACAGCTCAGAGCCCTATTTCTGTGAGGTCTCTTGGACTGACAGCTCAGGAACTCTCGGGGTTTTATTTGCAGATCAACCTCAGAGGGCTCCCTCCAAGCTCCATTCTCCCACAAGCAAGTGAAACCAAATGTATTCAGTAGCAGACTTGACAGAATATACTGGCCTGAATTACCGTGAACAAATTACCAGAGGCTGTTGTATACTCCATCATCTATCCACGCCATCCTCAGGAATTCGGTTTTGTGTTTGGGAGATAGTGAGGGCATGACTTTGCATAACAAAGGCAGAGCAGGGTGCAGCATGCTGTTCTTAGCCACTGACTTCAGTGAATCATTCATTAGCAGGGTTGGTGCATCGGAGAGTGAGAAACACCGAACCTGATTAGAAGGAGAATTTATCACCCTGCCTAGAAGAGTAAACAAAACAGAGGAGCTGTCCATCACAGTGGGGCCCGGCACCACCTTGGCAGCCAACATCTGCTCCACTGAGTGTTCACCTCAGAAACGGAAGAACAAGCTGATGGCTTCTAGAAAAACTCTGGGTCTTGCTGGGTCTGGGGCCAGAGGGCAATTTCCCAAATGGACCAGGAGTGTCTAGGATCCTGATGGCTCCAGGGCAACAAGGTTGTCTTTGAGACGATGGATGTGTTAGATTGAATTAATGACCCACCAAATGTTCCTCTGCTTTCCCAGTGATACCCTGCCTCGCGGGAGGGTTATACTCCTCATTGCATTGACATCAAGCTTTGTCACGTGACTCACGTAGGCCAGTGAAATGTAAGCTGAAGTGCGGCTTCCAAGGGGAAACTCTGAAACACTGTGCTGTTACCATGTTTCTTTTCCCTGCGCCCGGAGAGCTAGAATGACCCCCAATAGAGGCTGCTCTATTAGTCTGACTCCTGGATAAAGATGTAGTATTGCAGAACTGCTGCTGAGCAATGATGGACATATCACGAGAGTAAGAAATAAACATTTGTTGTTATAAGTCACTGAGATTTGGGATCATTTATTATTGTAGCTTCCTCTAGTCTAGCCTGACTGAAAACATATCTATCAATTCCCCTCCTACACACACATCCATTTTGTGTTTCATTCTGTTATAAATGGTACCAAAGTGGGGCTGCTGGTGTCACAGTATTTTGTAAGTTTCGGTGAAACAGACTCTTTCAGTTTTTTTGCACAGACGTCTCTATCCAGACCCTAGTTATCAGTCCACAGAGCTACATAGGGGCAAAATCTGGTGATCACCATCATGCTGGATCTAAGCAAGCCTTAATGCTAATAAATATGCCTGGATACTGGGTCATGTTGATCATACCTGGCAACTTCCCAATGATTGAATCACTTCCTGGGGAGCTTTCCTTCTCACTCATAAATAATGTTCTGAAACCTAGCCTAACCAGATCACTGACCACCTCAACTATATGCTAATCTCCAACAGAAGTAATATTCAAAATATCTTAACAGCTGGCATGGAGTTATTAGTAAACTGAAACAGTGCTAGACTCAGGAAGACCATCCCTAACTAAATTTTATATTACATATTTACCAACACTTTCTTCACGCAGCCTTATGTTTTATTTTTTTTTTCTTTTAACGCCTTAATCTATCTGGGATTTATTTAGGTGCACAATATTCATTAGGAATTGAAGCTTTGTTTACAAACAGTTAACCACTTGCCTCTGAGTAATTTGTTGAATAATCTATCATCTTGTAACTCATTTAAAATGCTAACATCCTTTTGTAATAAATACTTATTTGTACTTCAATTTATTTCTAAGCTTTCTGTTCTGTTAAAAAAAACTCTGGGTCTTTATATGCATGATACTGTTTCAATAGGGTATATCTCTGTCATATGCTTTAATACCTAAATTATATCACATTACATTTCTTTTTCAAAATATTCTTGCCTAGGGCGCCTGGGTGGCTCAGTGGGTTAAAGCCTCTGCTTTCAGCTCGGGTCATGATCTCAGGGTCCTGGGATCGAGGCCCGCATCAGGCTCCCTGCTCAGCGGGGAGCCTGCTTCCCCCTCTCTCTCTCTGCCTGCCTCTCTGCCTCCTTGNAAAAAAAAAAATTCTTGCCTATAGTCCTAAGTCTTCCTACAAATGAGCTTTTGAATTATTATGTCAATCTCCTAGGCTTTATTTTTTTTTATTTTTTTTTTAAAGATTTTATTTATTTATTTGACACAGAGAGAGAGATTACAAGTAGGCAGAGAGGCAGGCAGAGAGACAGGGAGAGGAGGAAGCAGGCTCCCTGCTGAGCAGAGAGCCCGATGCGGGCCTCGATCCCAGGACGCTGAGATCATGACCTGAGCCGAAAGCAGAGGTTTTAACCCACTGAGCCACCCAGGCGCCCTCTCCTAGGCTTTAAAAACTGTTTTGGTATTTGTATTGGGATAGCCCTAAACTTTAGATTAATTTCAGGAAATTAGATAGAAATCTTTTTGAAATTCCATCTTTCTACCCAAGAACTTGGTATGTCTCTTCATTATTTGACTCTGCTTCTTTTGGTCTTGCTCTATGTCCTCCAGTCAAGTTGATATTTTTCTTCATAAGAATTCTACTCCTATTTGGTAAATTTATTCCTAGATATTTTATTTTTAGGTCATCATATGAATGGCACCATTCAATTTTCTCACTATTTTTTCAGGCACGTATGAAGGTCTTTTTTTTTTTTTAATATTTGTCTCATGGTTGCCCACATTATTGAACTTTCATATATTAATCCTAAAATTTTTAAGTTGATTTTCATGGAGTTTTAAGGTAGACTTACCTCTCATTTAAAAATAACAGTTTTGCCTCCACTTTTCCAAATATATACTGATAATTTCAATTTTCTTGTTTTATTATGTTGGCAAGAAGTCTAGAGCAATGTACAGTATGTTTTTCTATGACTGAAATCCTTTGTTTTAAACACATTGTAAAATTTCAAAACTGCGTTGTAAATGTAAATTCCATTGGGGAAATAAAAGTAGTCAAGGAGCTAGAGAGTTTTAGATTTATGACATTTTTTCGTCCTTAGGGGATGTAAAGAAATTATACTTTGAGTGTATTTTTGTTATTATAAGCAAAAATGCCAAATCAGAAGTGACAAAACCAGACCTAAACACTTCTTTACATGCTCTTCATTCTACATACTCAGCGATTTCTTGTGTTTCTCTATCATCCTTGACCTTGAGTTTGAAGTTTTGATTGATGTACAACAACCAAGCGCAAACAAAATAATGCCACTTATAAAGCACAGTCAACCTCTAAAGCAAAGTATGGGTGTGTCTCTGGTCTACACAACACCTTTTATCCCCATGAATTTGTAGAAAACTGAGAGTTTGTTATAACTCCAGCAGACCACGTGGTACAAACTACATTCCCTAATTAATTAGTCATGTATGTCTAATTCCTGTTTTGAAAACTCTGTTGTGAAAATGCTTGTAACAGTGATAATTGCTGCCATTCTTATAGTCCCTTACTGCAGTGGGATACCCTCTATTATCTGACTCAGTACTGGTAAGTACAGTCTCAGGAACATCTGTTTTAAAATGGTGAATGGCTGACAGCTTCAGCTACTGGCTCTCCTTTCTTCTCTCTAAAAACTACAAACAAAACAAAACAAAATGAAACCCCTGAAGATGACTATTTATAGAAAAGAGAGAGAGAGTTGACAAAATCTGTAATGCCCCAAATCTGGAAAGAATTAATTCAGTTATAGGATAAATGGATCTGAATTAACAAAACATAAGACCTGCTTGGATTTCTGTTCCTGTTGATTCATGAAAGCAAGAACACTAGAAAAAAAGTAAAACGACTTTTTTTTTTTTTTTTTTTTAATCAGCCCAGCATCTCCCCTGGATCAGAGATAGGTGGCTGTAAACAATGAGACGACTGGTCAACCACCCTTAAAGGCCTGCCCAACACATTTCCACATTCAGATAGAGTTGGCAAATCTGAGAGGAGAATTGAAGTGGGTTGAATTTGTGCAGATGTTCCCCCCATGAGAAAAGCTCCAGAGGTAAAGATAGTAAGAATCTAGTAGCAGCACTTGACAGCAACCATTGTTTTATGGGTAGAATTTTAGTTCAGAGATACGTGGAACCTGGTGGTGGGGAGAGGAGGAAGATGTCACTTTAGAGGATAGTTCATGAGGAAGTAGCTGAATAGAAACTGAGGATTTGACAGAAGGAACTCTGCACTCTGCCTTTAGCTGGAGGTTTTGGAAGCTCTTATCAGCTCCCATCCTCCATTTTCTCCCTCCTGGACCTTTGCAATGGCTCCCTGATGGTCTCCTTGTTGCTCCCCTTGACTGACTCCCATATATTTCACACAGCAGCAACTGAGATTCCTCTTAAAAGTTATTCGGATCATGTCACTCTTCTGCTCAAATGCTATAGTTGGTCCCCATCTTGCTCAGCTATAAAATTCAATCTCCTGGGGCACTTGGGTGGCTCAGTCAGTTAAGTGTCTGACTCATGATTTTGGTTCAGGTCATGATCTCATAGTGATATCAAGACCTAGGTCAGGCTCTGTGCTCACCAAGGAGTTTGCTTGAGTTTCTCTCTCCCTCTCCCCCTGCCCCTTCCCCCTGCTTGCTCTCTCTCTCTCAAATAAATAAATAAACCTTTAAAAAAACAAAATGAAATAAAATTCAGTCTCCTTGCATTGTCCCACAGCCCTCATGGTCTAATTTTTACCTACCTGTGTGTCTGAGTTCCTAACCTAAGCCCTCTCCCCTCACTTGCTCTGCTTCAGCCAAACTGGTCTCTTGCTTATCTACGAATGCCCCAGACAAGCACATTTCTAGTTTAAGTCATTTGTACTTACAGTTCCTTCTTCCCCAAGATATCTGCCTGGCTTGTTTCAATTCATTTGGGTTCCCATGCAAAGGCCAACTTCTTAGGGAAGAGCTCTTTATTCTCTCCTCCACTCTCTGTTCTTTTAGTCTGCTTTATTTTTCTTGCATAGCACTTCTTACACACAATATATCGTATTTGTTATTGCCCTTGGTCTCTTTTGTTTGCAGATGTATCTGCAGTCTAAAACACTAGTTGGCACCAACTAATCACTCAATACATATTTGTTGGATGGAGGATGGGATTTAGATACCACAAGAGTAAACAGGAAAAAAAGTTTTTATGTGGTATTTTAATTAATTAAAATTAGAGACAGAGAGAGCATGAGCAGGGGGTAGGAGCAGAGGGAGAAGGAGAAGCAGACTTCCCGCTGAGCAGGGAGTCCAACTTAGGGCTTGATCCCAGGACCCCAGAATCATGACCTGAACTGAAGGCAGCCGCTTAACTGATTGAGCGACCAAGGCACCCCTGTGTGGTATTTTTTTTTATGAAGTTCTGAGCCTAGACAGGTATCTTCTGTTTTAAGAATGAGGAAAGGAAAGGGAACATGAGAGACACATTTAAAAAAAAAAAAAAAAAAAAAAGCCCTGCCAACGCAATGACCTGTCTTCGTAGGAAACCATTTTTACACAAACTTTACACTCCCGGAATTCTTTATTTATCCTTAAATGAAGTTTGAAGATAGTTCAGAGTTCATTTCTTTCTGTAAAATTTGCCCACAGCTAGCTGAGCCCTGTACACTGGTTGGTTTGATTATTTCTTTGGTTCAGGAGTGCTGTATTCAATTTTGTCTTTGATTATTTTTTTTTTTAAGATTTCACCTATTTTTTGACAGAGAGAGAGTGAGCACAGGCAGGGGGAGCTGCAAGCAGAGGAAGAAGCAGGTTCCCAGCTGAGCAGGGAGCCCTACACAGGGCTCGATCCTAGGACCCTTGAGCTGAAGGCAGATGCCCAACAGACTGAACCACCCAGGTGCCCTGTCTTTGATTTTTTATATATCATTTAATCCCTTCTTTTTCCCCCAATAGCTAATATCATGAATCTCTATTTTCTTTCCTCTAGATATAGGCTGTAAAATTCTTCCTCATTATTTTCATTTTCTTGGATTCTGCATTCTAGAGTTTCCCAAGTTTATGAGTCACATACCACTGATTTAGTTTTCTTTTTTTTTTTTTTTTTTTTTTTTTAAAGATTTTATTTATTTATTTGACACAGAGAGAGAGAGAGATTACAAGTAGGCAGAGAGGCAGGCAGAGAGACAGGGAGAGGAGGAAGCAGGCTCCCCGCTGAGCAGAGAGCCCGATGCGGGCCTCGATCCCAGGACGCTGAGATCATGACCTGAGCCGAAAGCAGAGGCTTTAACCCACTGAGCCACCCAGGCGCCCTGATTTAGTTTTCTAATGTAATTTAAAATTCTGCATTATTGGTTTCCTTATATCTTCTCTTTATCTCACGCTACAACTTTTCATCATTGACTACTGTGGTATCATCCTATTTTTCTATTTTGATTTCATAGAGAGTAGAAAATACATGTTATCTAAAATGTTTTGAAACTTCTATTTTTTTAAAAAAATATCTCTTTTGAATGTATATTTTCTCCCTCCTCCTTGTTTTTTTAGAGAGAAAGGAAAAGGGGGGTAGGGGTAGTGGGAGATGGAGAGGGAGAGAGAATATTAAATAGGCTGTATGCCTGCCTCAGAGTCCAACACAGGGCTTGATCCCACGACCCTGAGATCATGACCTGAGCCCAAATTACTTAATCAACTGAACCACTCAGGCGGCCCTAATTTTCTTTCCTCTTTTATGTTGAAATATCTTTCCACGAGACTCAGACTGTTTCTTTATCTTATTTTTTATCCTTGATTGAAGATATTTATTGCCTAATATTTGTGAAAGATAGTGTAAGGGATCTTTATAAGTTCTTTACTGTCCATCTGGATGCTTGTATATTTATAATTTTTTTATTATCAGTTATAGATCTAATGGACTCTATGAATTGGATTGGACTGGATAGGAATCTAGGTGCTGTAGGATCTCTCTGCCTCATTTTTCCTTTGTATTTGGTAAAGCTACTGAGCTAGGCAACAATTATCTTTATTTTATATTCTATGAAACTTGACCTCTGCTTCAAGTAGATACTGTAGCTCTACTGACCTTTCCAGTGATACTGGGCATTCAATCATGGAAATCATACCATGTCATGGAGGAGGCTTGTTTTCCAGCTTTCTGTTGGATGTTACCATTGATCATGGAAGCAGCTGCCTCTTGACTGATGAAAGAAATTCATGGGTAGTACTTCCCCTATGTACCATGACTTATCCTTTCCCCTAGACATCACCTCTCCACATTTGAAGAGCAGCATAGTGTTCTTCTAAATTTCCACATCTTTTGTGGCCTTCTCTGTCTTCCTATATTAGTTGTGTTCTCAAGAGAAACAGAACCAATAGGATATATAGAGAGATATAAGAGGAGATTTATTATGGGAAAATTGGCTCACACGATTATGAAGGCTGAGAAGCTCCATGATACACCATCTGCAAGCTGGAGAATCAAGAAAGCTGGGAGTTTAACTCAATCAGAGCCCTAAGGCCTGAGGGGGTTGGTCAGCTGGTGTTAGTCCCAGGGTCTGAAGGCCCAAGAACCAGGAGTTCTGAGGGCCAAGGGCGGGAGAAGATGGATGTCCCAGCTCAAGAACAGAGAGAAAGAATTCACTTTTCCTCTGTCTTTGTGTGTATTTGGACCCTCAACAGATTGAATGATGCCCACCCACATTGGTAAGAGCGGATCTTCTCTGCTCAGTTTACTGATTCAAATGTTAATCTTCTCTGAAGACATTGTGACAGACACACCCACAAATAATGTTTTACCAGCAATCTAGACATCACTTAGCTCAGTCAAGTTGACGCATAAAATTAACCACCACACTTGTTTTAACGTGGTCCTACTTCTCTAAGTCTAGGAGAAATCCCTTGAAGTTTGCAGCATATGCATGCTACCTCCCTTACTTGCCCTTAGCAATGTCTTAACATACTTGTTGGATCATTTTCGGCAAGAGCTTGGAAATTGAGAGAAGAGAGAGTTGAAGAATTAGATCACTCTGGATCTCCATAATCCCATGCCTTTGACTTAGCAGAAGATTAACAAATCTTTGCTGGATGCATAGATAGGTAAACGTGGAAGATCTAAGACATTGGGTGGTTTTCCCAGGTCCACACAGATCATACGGGATCTGTGATTCTGATCCTTTTCATTAGGTTCTTGTTCAGATTCTATTCATGCTTCAAAGCCTGGATTAAATACCCCCTTTTTCTGTAAAGCTTTTTCTGTTCCCTAAGTCTAAAGTAGTTTTTCCCACACTGAGTTCCCAAAGTATTTTTCTCTGTCTCTCGCTTACAGCTTTGATCTTTGTGTTATAGTTATTTATGGACCTGTCTTATTTCACCTGTACCTTCAACAACATAAAAAACTTTTTCGACGGAGCAGACTTTAATGCCCTCTGGGATCTTTATAGGGTTTTAGATGAAAAAAGGAGAGGTAAGTTTGAATTAAGTCAGCCCACGGTAAAAACAGGCAGTTGACCCTCAGGCCATCGTTTATCAACCCCAAATCTCCATCCTAGACTTCCCTACCAGGAGAATGGAAAGTAGGGAGGATTATCTGCTCTGCTGTAGACATGAACCTGACAGGCCAACTGACCACTATGACAGGAGGAAAGGTCTCTTCTACAACCAACCGGTACCACATCCATACTTGGGGAGCAGCTTCCTTCAACCAACAGCAGAGTAGGGTTTATGGAAAGTCTAGCGGTAACATCGAAAAGGAACCTTGCACACCCACTCTGATGTTATCAAATATTGTGGGCGAAGTGACCTAATTTCTCCCTAAGTCAGTATGGAAACATCTTGTAAAACAATCCTCAAAAATTTCAATAGCGAGCACCATTCTATGGAATATTTTAAAGAGGTCCCATCTGTGATTTTTTTCCCCTAGCAATCGTAGGTTCCAGCTCCGGCAGCTGTTTGCAGAATCTTATGGCAGCTCACTCTGCAAACTGACCTACTTCTTCCAAAGTCAGCTTGGCAAACTGCGTGGTTTGAACAAGTCCTGTGTGTGACAGGTTTCTTTTTCAGATACTGCAACCTGGCTGCTCTTTCATTATTGCCAACTTTGAAATTCGCCTTGATGGCTTCCCAGGTTTTATAGAAGCTCTCAAGGAAAAAAGAGGCAATCAATAAAAAAAGTCACATGCTGAAAACAAGTGAGGTTTTTCTGGGTTCCCATCATATCCTCCCAGGTTATATCCTCTTTTAGGGCCAGATGCACATCTCATTCATTCATCTTGGTGTCATCCACAGATTCTAGGATGAATTCATGGAGTAGCTGTCCAATAAATACTTGAATAGTTGTGCAGTGAATGCATATATGTACAAGTGTGGGCTGAAAAGGAACGAGAAGGAGGACAAATAGGCAATGCATGCATAGGAGAGAGTACTTTCCTTTGCTTGCTTCTCTGGTAGGTCAGTTTCATTCACTCATTGATAAATATTTATTGATCACCTTCTCTGTGTAGTTATGGGACATTCCCAACTGCCATCAGATGCAGAGAATATGTTGGGTCCACACTGGAAATGATTTCATGAAAGCCCTACATGGGACTTGATTGTTAAGCTAAAGGTGAATATTTAAATCCAAATATGATTCTGATTTGTATCCCTGCCTTTATCACGAACAAAAATCACAGATGTTTTCATATCATTTTACTTTTGTTGCAGGTGTAAAAACATATTATTTATGCTCCTCCTCACTTGAAATTAAGGTAGTTAGCAGGCACACCGTTGGATCATTTTTATTTAATGTGTTAATTAAAAGCACATATATTACCATATTACAGATTTGGGTTTCTTTTTGTACCTTGATAACTGTATTTCACTATAGTTTCCTTTATATATTTTATTTTATGCCTTTAAAAACATTGAGAGGGAGTTTACAGGTTCTGTGGGGCCCACAGCACAAAAAACGATTAAGAATCTCTGCTTTCGGGTCATATAACATCTTTGCTGTAAGAATCTCAAAGCACAGAACATGAAAGGACCTGTTAATCTTCATTAACTCTGAGTAGAATAGAGAATGGTTAATAATTATTATTCTTACTAGCTTCTTTTCTAGTTCTAGTGAAGTATAACTGACAAATTAAAAATATATATATATTTAAAACATACAGCTTGGGTGCCTGGGTGGCTCAGTGGGTTAAAGCCTCTGCCTTCGACTCAGGTCATGATCTCAGGGTCCTGGGATCAAGCCCCGCATCGGGCTCTCTGCTCAGCAGGGAGCCTGCTTCCTCCTCTCTCTGCCTGCCTCTCTGCCTACTTGTAATCTCTCTCTGTCAAATAAATAAATAAAATCTTTTAAAAAAATAAAAATAAAATGTACAACTTGATGTTTTGATATATGTATATATACATTGTGAAAGAATCACCACAATCAATATACCCATCACCTTCATAGTTGTCTTTCTCTTTTCCTTTTCTTTCTTTTCATTTTCTGTGTATGTGTGTGCTGAGAACACTTAAGATCTACCCTCCTAGCAAATTTCAGGTATACAATACAGTAAGTACTATTAGTCACATCACTGTACATTAAATAGGGAGATGTTGGTCAGTGCACACAAGGTTTCCGTTATGCAAGACCGATAAGTTCTGCAGTTCCATTACTATTCATTTTGAGTGTCTTTTGAGATCTTTGAAATCTTGGAAGGTGATCACTAGGAACCAGAATGGACATACCACCAACAGTATGTAGTATAGTCCCAGTTCCTCCACCTCCTCCATCCACTGAAGGTAAATTGTTTCTTGACACAACCCTGGACAGGCTGGCAGAAATTGTTCCCTGATAATGGCCAACACTTACCAAGCACTTACTATGTTCCAGTAAGGTATAAACAACTTACATATTTAATGCATTTAATTTCCATAAAAGAATTATAAGGAAGATGCTATCAATATCTTCATTTTAAAGATGGAGAAACTTAAGATGGAGAAGCTGAGGCAGAGAGGCTAAGTAACTTGTGTAAGATCCCACAGTTGGGAACCCCATGAAGAGTTGCACTAAAGGCCACACACTTCCCCTTTCTGTTATGCTGATTTGCCTGAGTCAGGTACACAATTCCAGCCTGGTTTGGAGCAGGGAGACAGGATCCTCACTCCCACCATGGGCCAACATTCAACCACCATTTCCTATAGGAAGGTATATTCCTGTCTCTCACAAGGTGAATGACATGGCCTCTGCTTACTACTGTGGGCTTCCTCTGTACTTCTGGTCCATGGAAGTCTTTTGGAAAGGTTTAGGGAGGAAGAGATTCTTGCTCTTGTTGTTTGTTTATTGTTGTATGTCTATATATTTTTTATTTTCAAAGCATTTTATTGCTCATTTCTATGTATTTGGTTTGGAGGGTAGAGATCTCTGATGGACTTGCTCTACCATCTTGCTTAGAATCTTCAATCCATTTGGACTCTATTGCCAGAAAGATGTTTCTGTTGCCAAAAACATCTGTTGTCAGAAAGATGTTTCTAAGAAATGGATTGAATGGGTCCTCAATTCCTGCCGAATGAAGTACAAATTCTTTGACGTGGCATCCAAATGTGCTTGCATCCAACCTCTCTATGTCAATGACTGACCATTCTCTTCCCTCACCCCATGTTCTAACCAGAGCAGATTGTTTGCTTTCTTCTCACAATTGTCTGACCAGTTAATACCATGAGTTAATACTCAAGGGCCAGTTAAAAAATCACTTTCTCTCTGTAGCTTTCCTTGAGGCAGATTAATTACCCTTCATCTATATTTCTAAGCACTTTAAGCAATGGTCTATTATAGCATTTAATCACACTGTACCTGAGATTAAGTGTCTTTCTTCCCTACCTGACTTTGAGTCCCTCTAAAATGGGATGATCTATTCTTTATCTTGAGGGTTTCCTGACCTAGTATATAGTGTGCGCTCAGCTAAGTGTAATTTGTTGGATTATAACTGAGACTAATTCCTCACTCTTTCTGAAAGCTTATTTCTGGTATATATCCATGTCACTCCTTTGGAGAAGTTGATCAAAATCCCTAGAGCACCAGAATCTAGAACTTGAATATAGAGTGAATAAACTTAGGCTTAATTCATTCAATCACATATTCTCAGGTTAAGAAGACACCTGAAGAGTCATGTAGTCCAATCATTCATCTATCATACTGATATTCTCTGCAAATTCCCAACCTAGCCATCACCTAGAATTTGACTTCTGTTTGCCCTGTCTCCATCCCACACACACAATGTGGTAACCGCTGACCTTTTTCCTGGTGCTGTATCTCAGCTCACTCTCTGCAAAGTTCGAAAGCAATGGAAAAAGATTCAGAGTTCAGTGTTTCTCGGATGCCTTCCAGTCCCCAGTCAATGTTCTCCCAAACAAGCTGATGATGACTGAGTTTTGTAAGATCCCTTCAATGTGTTTTCTGCTGTAATTTTAGGAAGTAGAGTTCAACTGGCTTTTCTTGTGACCACTCACTTTGATTCCTTTGGTACTCTATCTAGGAGAAATTCCTTGACTCTCCTGCCCTTGGATGGCATTCTCCCCTAGATCTTCTGTTAATGCAGATTTTTCTCCTCTTTTGATATCCCTTTGATGATATAAGGATGGGGGCCAAATAAGACTGAAATGCTTGGTCAGGTAGGGTAGTGGGGACACCCACTTCTCTTACCCCCAATCTTATTCTTTCTCAGAAGAAAGGCTAATGATGTATGGTTAAAGTCAAGGACACTGACTGGGTCATGTTTTCTGATGAGCAGAGGTAATACACGATGAAGGTCATACATGTGTTTATGGCTGTCTCTCCTTTCTCATGCTTTTGTGGGGCTGAAGCAGCAAGCTTACTCTGGACATCTCTGAACTTCTCCAGCACACTTCATTCCCTTCTCCTCACCTGAGCATGTTTGAGCATTTTTATCTCATTGGTTAGACTATGTAAATTTCAAGAGATGAGTTTGGGGCATTATAAGACAGAGAGAAACCCTGTAGGCAACAGTATTGGCCATATATTATAACCCAGCTTGTCGGAAAGATGTGCTGAGTGTGCAGCATGTGTCCTGATGGTAAGATTTTAATGACATTTGATTCCATTGGCCCCTGTCCCTGTGTATACAACTCCATCCAGAAGAACCCACAGGACAGCCCATTCTGCCTGTACTGGGCCAAGGCAGATATGGCAGCTCTAAAGGGAAGCTTCCATTTTGGGCAGATCAACATGGAAGGCCCTGATGAGACGTGGCTTCTTCTCTGGGTAAGGGAGTTCCTTTAGCGCCTACTGCCCCTCTGGATTCACACAGGTGAAGAGGTCAGGGAGAAAATTCAGGAAGCCTTTTGAGAAAGGCAATTTGAAAATGGGGACAAGCTTTAGGGATGGAGAGACACTCATAGCAGGACTTCACACACTCAGAACAATGCTCGTCTTTCCTACAAAGAAGACATGGTGTTGGCTTCAAGTTCCTCTCTTTGCAGCATGTCTGCTTTAGAAACCAAGGGACGTGAGGGTGTTGTGCCCAGTACAAAAACAGACATCTGCCACTCATGGCCATACACCATCAATTCAGCCAAATAACTTCACTCTCCAAATGCATAACACCTCTTGTATTTGGACAGCTGTCACCAAACAGACATGGACTCAGGGGCCCTTCCCAGACAAATCCTTCTTCAGCAGAGCTGTGGGGGGAAGAGGTAGGCCTGTGTGGAGGGCTGATGTTTTCAGCTGGGGGTGGGGGGAGTTCACTTTAACTTTGAGAAAGCACAGACTGCATGTGCTCCCCTCCATCTTTCCTTGTTTATGTGGTTCCCTGTGCGTAGAAGAGACAGGAAATGATTGTGCTGGAAAGGAGGCAGCTGTGATATTGTAGAAAAAAGATCTAAGCGCCAGAGATAAAATGGTGAGTGTAAACGAACCTGAAACGAACAGCGTAGTATAAGTCCATTCTTGTAGAGCCCCACAGACGTTTGAAATGGAATTTCCAAATTGAAATGGATGAGCACCCTTGGTTCTCACTGTCCAAGTTCCCTTGTAAAACACCTCAAGGCAAAATCTCTGAGCAGATATAAGATTAAGCCCCTAATCTATAAAATTATAGGTAAAAGCCAGAGACAGAGTCTAACACAGTGATGCTCATGGTTCCCCTTCCCATGGACGTCATGCTGTTGAGTACGAGCCCTGCACTCAGATACGAGGGGATGTGGCACAAACCACAGCATCCCTGACTCTCAATTTCCTGAGGTGTTAATTGGGGATAATAAAACCTATGAGATACACCTTAGATGAATCAATATTTCCAAATGTAAGTCCAAAGGATTATTAAAAAATTGTTGTATTTATTCTACTCCATCCTGAGAGAAACTGAGGAATGATACATTCCACTCTTTATGGCTTGTTCCACTGCAAGAGTTTAGTACCATAGCATTCATGAGGAGTCTCCCTTCCCCGGGGCAGCATATGGATAGGAAAATTTAAAATAAAGGTAAAGCATCAAGTAATAAGAAGAAGCCACTTTCCCCAGAAACTCTGTGCAGGCTTGTCAGTTGTCTGACCATTTGCCCAAGCCTGAGGCCACTGTAGGGAGAATAGTGGTGGGTGGCAAGTCAGAGGATGAACACACTGGTCTGTTGTCTGGGGACTGGTCTCCCCAGCAAGAGGAAGCCTCCCTCCCAGCTATGGGAAAAGGAAAAGTGTATCATGAGAAAATACTGGACTCCTCTGTGCCACTGACTTCTGTTTCCTCTCTCTCTCTCTGACCTGCGTATGGAACCTGCTGTTTCAACTCTGCTGACTTAAATCTATTTCCTGCCTTTTGTGAAGTCAGGTATGTGAAAGTCAGCTTTCTCAATGAGTTCTCTTCCTGTCCAGGGACTAAAAATTACCAATCCCAATTTGCAGATGAAGAAATGGAGACTCGGAGGAAACATTACTCATTGATACCACAGAGTCAGTCAGGGGGGAAAGTCAGGTGTTTGGGGGCAGTTTGGTAGAGGCTTTGGGGGGATTCGTGGGTCCTTCTTTCATCCCCACTTAAATAACGATTGTGGTTGGCTAGGGTATCTGCTCCCATGCTGAACCTGAGCTGAACACTCTTTAATAATTCTCCATTGCTCCTAATGAAGAGTAGCAGCAAGGATTCAGAAGTAGTTATGAAGGTCTACTTACAGATGAAAATCAGTGAAGCTTATGGAGTGTACCTTCCTTGCCTCTTCCAGTTTCTGGTGGCTCCAGGTATTGCTTGGATTGTGAATGCATAATGCCAATCTTGGCCTTTGTTTTCCCATGGTCTTTGCCTCTGTGTCTGCATCTTCTCCTCTTCTGCCTTTATTGATTTATTTTTTAACAATTCTATTTATTGGGGCACCTAAGTGGCTCAGTCATTAATCATCTGCCTTTGGTTCAGGTCATGATCCCAGAGTTCTGGGACTGAGCCCTGCATCAGGCTCCCTGTTCCACAGGAAGCCTGTTCTCCCACTCCCCCTGCTTGTGTTCCCTCTCTTGCTATGTCTCTGTCAAAAAAATAAATAAAATCTTAAAAAAAAAAGCAATTCTATTTATTTATTTATTTGAGAGAGAAAGAGAGCAGGTGCTTGGAGGGGCAGGGGGCAAGGGAGAGAATCTCAAGCAGACTCCATACCAAGCATGGAGCCCAACATGGGGCTCAATCTCTCAACCCTAAGATCATAACCTGAACTGAGGTCAAGAGTCAGACACTTAACTGACTGAGCCACCCAGGAACCCTCCTCTTTAATAGACATCTGTCATTGGATTTAGTTCCCACATGGGTAATTCAGAATGATCTCATCTCGAGGTCTTTAACTTAATGATACCTGCCATTTAGAGTAGGAAAAGATCCTTTTCCTAAATAAAGTAATATTCACAGGGCCTCAATATTAGGACTTGGACATATCTTTTGGGGGAGGAGCCATTACTGAACCCACTACATGTGCCAAACACAGTTTTGCTTAGCATGAGGTTTAATAGATTTTTTTAAAGTCAGCTCCAGAGCCCAATGCAGATCTTGAAGTCAAGACCCTGAGATCAAGACCTGAGCTGAGATCAAGAGTCAGACACTTAGCCAAATCAGCCCTCCAGGCGCCCCTGTGAGGTTAAATCTTTAAGAGACCTGTAAATCATTGCTCTTTCACATGAAATGCTCACAATCTAATGTGGAAACAAAACATTGATATAATAATCAAATAAATTTTTTTCAAATATAAAAGTTTTGGAGGAGGAGCAAGATGGCAGAGCAATAGGAGACCTAAATTTCATTGGGTCCCAAGAATTCAGCTAGAGAGTTATCAAACCATTCTGAACACCTACAAACTCAACAGGAGATCGAAGAAAAGAATAGCAGCAATTCTAGGAACAGAAAAGCAGCCACTTCCTGGAAGGCTGGACGTGCAGAGAAGCGAATCCAAGGCAATATATGGGAAAATAGACCACGGGGAGGAAGGGCCGGCTCCCGGCAAGCGGTGGAGCAGCAGAGCACAAAATCAGAACTTTTAGAAGTCGGCTCCACTGAGGGATATTGTTCTAGAGGCTAAGCAGGCAGTGGAGCCCTCCTGGGAACATTGTGGTCTCAGGTCCCTTGGGGTCACAGAAAGAATGGGGGTGCCTGAGTGTGGCAGAGCTCCCAGGTATTGGAGCACAGAAGCCAGCTGCAGAGATGGGGGTGTCTCAGCTCGGGGGTGCCATAAACCATGATCCCCCACACTACTCTTCGAGCGGGAACCCCACAAGTGACAGATCCGGGGAGACTCACCTTCCTCCCCCAGGGGGGAGTGGCATGGGAGCGTGCTGCAGAAATCTGCTGGGTTTGGAGACTCCGAACAGGGCCATGGGCCAGAGATTGAAATGCTCTGTCACAGACTGGGTGAGCACAGAGTGAGGCCGGAGACCAGCGAGACAGGAGGGATTGACGGCTTTCTTCGGAGGGCGCATAGAGGAGTGGGGCCCTGAGCTCTTGGCTCTTACAGGCTGGAGATTGGGAGGCTGCCATTTTCATTCCCATCCTCCAAAGTTGTATGGAAAGCATTCAGGGAACAAAATCTCCTGAGAGTGAACCGAGCAGATTACTTAACCGGGGCCCTGGCAAGGGTAGTGCAATTCCGCCTCAGGCAAAGATGCTTGAGAATCACAGCAACAGGCCCCTCCCCCAGAAGATCAGCAAGAATATCCAGCCAAGACCAAGTTTGTCGATCACTAAGAACCACAGAACTCCAGAGCTAGGGGGATGTAGCACAGAGAATTCATGACTTTTTCCCATGATTCGTCTTTCAAAGTTAAATTTTTTAAATTTTGTTTTTTTCTTAGTCTATTTTAAAAATTTTTCCCTCTTTCCTGTTTTAACCTTTTAAAACTATTTTATCTTATCAATAACTTTTTAAAAAATCTATTTTAATTTTCATTGATATAGTCATATTCTATCCCTTCATTGTATTTAAACTTATTTTTTGTATACATGTAAGTTTTTCTTTCTTTAAAATTTTGGGATACAGTTTCTTCTAACAGATCAAAATATACCCTAAATCTAGCATATAGCTTTGTTACAGTCTCCAGCCTGATCACATTATCTCCTTTCCCCCCCTTTTTTCTTTTTTCAACCAACTTTTTATCTTATCAATTCCTTTTTTAGAATCTTTTTAAATTTTCATCTTTATAGTCATATTCCATCCTTCATCATGTTTACCCTTATTTTTGTGTACATGTAAATTTTTTTTCTTTAAAATTTGGGGAGCCAGTTTCTTCTAACAGACCAAAACACACCCAAAATCAAGTGTGTCACTCCATCCTAATCATATATATATTTTTTTCTTTTCTTTTCTTTTTTTTCTTTTTCTTTCTCCTATCTTCTCCTCCTGGTTTCGGGTCTCTTCTGATTTGGTTAGTGTATATTTTTCTGGGGTCATTGCTACCCTTTTAGTATTTTGTTCTCTCATTCACCTATTCTTATCTGCACAAAATGACAAGGAGGAAAAACTCACCTCAATAAAAGGAACAAGAGGCGGTATGGACGGCTAGTGACCAAATCAATATGGACATTAGTAAGATGTCAGAACCAGAGTTCAGAATTACGATTATCAAGATGCTGGCTGGGTTTGAAAAAAGCATAGAACATACTAGAGAATCCCTTTCTAGAAAAATAAAACCCTTTCTGGAGAAATAAAAGAACTAAAATTTAACCAAGTTGAAATCAAGAAAGCTATTAATGAGGTGGAATAAAAAATGGAGGCTCTTACTGCTAGGATAAATGAAGCAGAAGAGAGAATTAGTGATATAGAAGACAAAATGATGGAGAAGAAGCGGAGAAAAAGAGAGATAAACAACTACTGGACCACGAGGGAACAATTCAAGAGATAAGTGATGGGTGCCTGGGTGGCTCAGTGGGTTGAAGCCTCTGCTTTCGGCTCAGGTCATGATCTCAGCGTCCTGGGATTGAGGCCCGCATCGGGCTCTCTGCTCAGCAGGGAGCCTGCTTCCTCCTCTCCCTGTCTCTCTGCCTGCCTCTCTGCCTACTTGTAATCTCTCTCTGTGTGTCAAATAAATAAATAAAATCTTAAAAAAAAAAGATAAGTGATACCATAAGATGAAACAATATTAGAATAATTAGGATCCCAGAAGAAGAAGAAGAAAGAGAGAGAAGAGCAGAAGGTATATTGGAGCAAATTATAGCAAAGAATTTCCCAAATTTGGGGATGGGCATCAAAATCCAAGAAGCACAGAGAAGCCCCCCTCAAAATCAGTAAAAATAGGTCTACACCCTGTCATCTAATAGTAAAACTTAAAAGTCTCAGTGACAAAGAGAAAATGCTGAAAGCAGTTTGGGACAAGAGGTCTCTAACATACAATGGTAGAAATATCAGACTGACAGAAGACCTATCCACAGAGACCTGGCAGGCCAGAAAGGACAGGCATGATATATTCAGAGCACTAAATGAGAAAAATATGCAGCCAAGAATAGTATATCCAGCTAGACTGTCATTGGAAATAGAAGGAGAGATAAAAAGCTTCCAGGACAAACAAAAACTAAAAGAATTTGCAAACACCAAACCAGCTGTACAGGAAATATTGAAAGTGTTCCTCTAAGCAAAGAGAGAGCCTAAAAGTAACAGACCAGAAAGGAACAGAGACAATATAGTAACAGTCACCTAACAGGCAATACAATGGCACTAAATTTGTATCTTTCAATAGTTACCCTGAATGTAAATGGGCTTTAGCCCCAATCAAAAGACACAGGGTATCAGAATGGATTAAAAAAACAAAACCCATCGATATGCTGTCTGCAAGAAACACATTTTAGACCTAAAGACATCTCTAGATTTAAAGTGAGGGAGTGGAAAACCATTTACCACGCTAACGGACATCAAAAGAAAGCTGGGGTGGCAATCCTTATATTAGACAAATTAGATTTTAAGCCAAAGACTATATAATAAGAGATGAGGAAGGACATTATATCGTATTTGAAGGGTCTATTCAACAAGAATCTAACAATTTTTAATATCTATGCCTTTAACATAGGAACAGCTAATTATATAAACCAATTAATAACAAAATTAAAGAAACATGTCAACAATAATACAATAATGGTAGGGGACTTTAACACCCCCCTCACTGAAATGGACAGATCATTTAAGCAAAAGATCAACAAGGAAATAAAGGCTTTAAATGACACACTGGACCAGATGGACATCACAGGTATACTCAGAACATTCCATCCCAAAGCAACAGAATACACATTCTCCTCTAGTGCACATGGAATATTCTCCAGAATAGATCACATCCTGGGTCATAAATCAGGTTTCAACTGGTACCAAAAGATTGGGATCATTCCCTGCCTATTTTCAGACCACAATGCTTTGAAACTAGAACTCAACCACAAGAGAAAAATTGGAAAGAACTCAAATACATGGAAGCTAAAGAGCATCCTACTAAAGAATGAATGGGTCAACTAGGAAATTAAAGAAGAATTAAAAAAATTCATGTAAACAAATGAAAATGAAAACACAATTGTTCAAAATCTTTGGGATCCAGCAAAGGCAGTCCTGAGAGGAAAATATATAGCAATACAAGCCTTTCTCAAGAAATAAGAAAGGTCTTAGATACAAAACCTAATCCTACACCTAAAGGAGTGGAGAAAGAACAGCAAAGAAACCCTACACCCAGCAGGAGAAGAGAAATAATAAAGATCAAAGCAGAAATAAATAGAAACCAAATCAATAGAAACCAAAAGAACAGTAGAACAGATCAATGAAACTAGGAGCTAGTTCTTTGAGAGAATGAATAAGATTGATAAACCCCTGACCAGACTTATCAAAAAGAAAAAAGACCCAAATTAATAAAATCATGAATGAAAGAGGAGAGATCACAACCAACACCAAAGAAATACAGTTATAAGAACATATTACGAGCAACTATAAACCAGCCTAGCCTTAGCAATCAGACAACAAAAAGAAATAAAAGGCATCCAAATCAGCAAAGAAGTCAAACTCTCACTTTTTGCAGATGATATGATACTTTATGTGGAAAACCCAAAAGACTCCACTCCAGAACTGTGAGAACTCATTCAGAAATTCAGTAAAGTGTCAGGATATAAAAGCCAGGCACAGAAATCAGTTGTATTTCTATACACCAATACAGAAGAAAGAGAAATTAAGGAGTCGATCCCATTTACAATTCCACCCAAAACCATAAGACACCCAGGAATAATCCTAACCAAAGAGGTAAAGAATCTGTACTCATAAAGGTATAAAATACTCATGAAAGAAATTGAGGAAGACACAAAGAAATGGAAAAACATTCCATGGTCATAGATTGGAAGAACAAATATTGTGAAAAGGTCTATGCTACCTAGAACAACCTACATGTTTAATGCAATCCCTATCAAAACATCCTTTTTTCAAAGGGTAACAATTTTCAAAATACTACTTTTTTCAAAGAAATGGAACAAATAATCCTAAAATTTATAAGGAACCAGAAAAGACCCCGAATAGCCAGAGGAATGTTGAAAAGGAAAACTAAAGTTGGTGGTATCACAATTCCAGACTTCAAGCTCTACTACAAAGCTGTCTTCATCAAAACAGTATAGTACTGGCACAAAAACAGACACATAGATCAGTGGAACAGAATAGAGAGCCCAGAAATGGACCCTCAACTCTATGGTCAACTAATCTTTGACAAAGCAGGAAGGAATGTCCAATGGGAAAAAGACAGTCTCTTCAACAAATGGTGTTGAGAAAACTGGACAGCCACATGCAGAAAAAAGAAACTGGATCATTTCCTTACACCACACAAGACCTCAGTGTGAGAAAGGAATCCATCAAAATCTTTGAGGAGAACACAGGCAGCAACCTCTTCGACCTCAACCGCAGCAACTTCTTCCTAGGTGGGTAGGGAGGGAAGAATAATGAAACAAGATGGGATGGGGAAGGAGACAAAGCATAAGAGACTCCTAATCTCACAAAACAAACTGAGGGTTACTAGGGGGTGGGAGGGTAGGGATAGGGTAGATGGGTTATGGACATTGGGAAGGGTTTGTGCTTTGGTGAATGCTGTGAAAGGTGTAAGCCTGATGATTCATAGACCTGTACCCCTTGGGCAAAAAAAAAAAAAAGATATTTGCAAATGACATACCAGATAAAGGGCTAGTATCCAAAATCTATAAAGAACTTATCAAACTCAACCCAAAGTACAAATAATCCAATCAAGATATAGAAAGAAGACATGAACAGACATTTCTCCAAAGAAGACATCCATATGGCCAACAGACACATGTAAAAGTGCTCAACATCACTCGGCATCAGGGAAATACAAATCAAAACCACAGTGAGATACCATCTCACACCAGTCAGAATGGCTAAAATTAACCAGTCAGGAAACAACAGGTGTTGGTGAGGATGTGGAAAAAGGGGAACCCTCCTACACTGTTGGTGGGAATGCAAGCTGGTGTAGTCACTCTGGAAAACAGTATGGGGTTTCCTCAAAAAGTTGAAAATAGAGTACCCTACAACCCAGCAATCGCACTACTGGGTATTTACCCTAAAGATACAAAGGTAATGATCTGAAGGGGCATGTGCATCCGAATGTTTATAGCAGCAATGTCCACAATAGCCAAACTATGGAAAGAACCTAGATGTCCATCAACAGATGAATGGATAAAGAAGATGTGGTGTATACACACACACACACACACACACACACACAGACACACACACACAATGGAATACTATGCAGCCATCAAAAAACCCCCAAAATCTTACCATTTGCAATGACCTGGATGGAACCAGAGGGTATTATGCTAAGTGAAATAAGTCAATCAGAGAAAGACAATTATTATATGATCTCTCTGATATGAGGAATTTTAGAGGCATGGTGGGGGTTTATGGGAGGGAAGGGAGGAAAAAATGAAACAAGAGGGGACCAGTGAGGGAGACAAACTGTAAGAGACTTAATCTCAGGAAACAAATTGAGGGCTGCTGGGGGGAGGAGGGATTGCATGGCTGGGTGAGGGACACTGGGAAGGATATGTGCCATGGTGAGCGCTATAAATTTTGTAAGACTGATGATTCACAGACTTGTACCCCTGAAACAAATATATTATATGTTAATAAATACACACACACACACACACACACACACACACGTATAAAACCTTTAGAAAATTTTTGAATTAATTCTAGGCACAGTGCTATGTACACATAGGTTTCTCAATCTATGGTACTGGCATATGGGAGATACTATCTCCATTCCATAAATGAGAGGGATGACAGCTAAAGAGGTGATGTGCTTACCTCAGGTTGTTCCTTTAACATAGTGTGATGGTTAAATCTACTCTGAGTCTCAACTTCCCCCGACAGGGATGTAATATTGCCTCCTTCCGAGGTATTTACAAGGATGAAATTACATCAATGCATGTAAATCCATTAGCACAATATCTAGTACATAGTAAGTTCTCAAAAAAGGAAGCTTAAAAATTTTTTTAGAGAAGCTAGTCATGATAAATGGTAGGGATAGTATTCAAACTTAGATATCCCTGGTCCTAAACCCATGTTCTTTTTATTATAGAATAAAATATGGAACAGAAAAGCTAGAGTCCTGCCCCCCTGCCCCCGCCCTGCACAGAATGCTTCCTCCAAATCTTTAATCCTTTTGTGGCTGGTGGCAGCTGCTTCTGCTTCCTCTTCCTCCTCCTTTCAATAAGATCTATATTGAGCTATAATCCACATGCCATACAATTTACTGATTCAAAGTATACAGTTCAATGGTTGTTAGTATTTTCACAAAGTTGTGTGACCCTCACAACAACTTTAGAACATTTTTATCCCTCCTCCCCCAAAAAACTCTGTACCTTTTAGCGGTTACCCCCTTGCTCCACCTCCTTCTACTATCCTTAGGCAACCATAATCTACTTTATGTCTCAGCAGATTCATACCTTGGGACATTTTGCATAAATGGCCTCAGGCTATATGTGTCCTTTTGTGAGCATCTTCTTACATGTTTTCAGGGTTCACCCACATTGTAGCATATATCCACACTTCATTACTTTTTATTGGCAACTAACATTCCACTATAGGGATATACCACATCGTGTTTATCCATTCATCAGTTGATGAACACCAAGGTTGTTTCCACTTCTTGACTTACTGAATAACGCTGCTATGAACAGCTACATACAATTTCTGTGTGGACGTATGTTTTCATTTCTCTCGAACTTAACCACGCAAACAGATCTTCTGGGTCATATGGAAGCTCTATATTTAACTTTTGGGGAACTGCCAGACTATTTCATTCACTATATCATTTTACATTCTTATCTATAGCATACGAGGGCTCCAGTTTCACCACATCATTGCCTACTTATCATCTGTATTTATTACAGGCATCCTAGTGGGTACAAAGTGGTATCTCATTGTGGTTTTGAACTGGGTCTGACGGTCAGCTGATGATGTTGAACTACTTTTCCTGTGCTTATTAGTCATTTGTATATTTTCTTCGGAGAAATATCTATTCATGTCCTTGCCCATTTTTCTGAAAAAAGATGGGGAGGGGTGTTGTCTTTTTTACTGCATCATTTCCACAACAGCAAAAAAGTTTTCAATTTTGATGAATTTCAATTTCCCTACATATTCTACTATTGCTTGTGCTGACTTCTTGGTACTCAGGTCACCCTGTATCATTTTCCTCACAGCTTTGATGCTTACTGAATTTTTATTTATTGGAACGCCTGCTTATTTTCTGTCTCCACTAGACTAGAAGCACTCTGTGGGCGGAAGCTTGTTTGTTATGTTTACTGTTCCTTCTTCAGTGTCTGAAAAAAAAGTCTGCTACCCAAAGTAAACACTTGATCAATATTTTATATGACTAAATATAAGATTCTTTATACTGTCCCAGAAAAAAAAGCAAGACTGCAAGGGACCACATGTTAGCCATGAGAGACCTGCAGGATCCATAAGGTGGTGTATTTATTCCCAACCCAGAAGTCAGTTTTAGAAGCCATCCCTGCAGCTTGCATCCATTCTCACCTGGAACCGCTGTGCTGGGCATTCTGGGGAAAATGAATGCTCTTGTGCAAAGGTTGCCGGAGGGGCAGGGTATGGGCTACTTGTATGGAAATGAGACTGAGCTGCATTCAGTGACATCTGCTCACCGAAAGCAGCCAAAGGCACCGGCAGCCTCAGACAGCTTTATTCTGAGGACTGACAGCCACTGCATGTCCCCAAAGAGCTCTAACTTGGATATGGTCGGTGGCAAACCCAGTAGTTGCTCAACTCTGCAAGCTAATTGATCGTTGTTTGGCTATTAGCATCACTTGCCTCCGACATCACGTTCCAGGTGCAATCGCCTCTCTGCACATGGCCATCCTTAGCAGGGTTTGCTTTCAGACAGTTTCCTTTCCTGGTTAACTTTGTCCAAAGAATGTACCTGGCCCATTTCACTCAAAAAGGAGGGCTCTTAAATGGCTCGTTTGATCTCCAAATCCCAGGTCTGTAGCCTCCTCTTATTGTAACAATTTAGAGACTCCTGGAAGGGTTTTATGTCAGACAATAATATTAAGGATGTAATTTTACTGGGAAGAGTGATGTTGCCAAAACGACAGGCCCTGACTCATCCAGGTATGGTCAGTGGGGCCCTTCACTTCTAAACTCAGTATAGTCCATTCCCTTAACCCAAACTCAGGAGGGCCCTCTCCTGGTGGTCCACTAGGAACCTCCGCTTTATCACCTGGTGGGGGAAAAGATCTGAAATAGACTGCAACTGGTGGACCCAGAAGAAGTCACCAAGTTTATCTAAAACTCTGTCTCTGTGATTAGGCTTATCTTCTTTTCCTACTTCCAGAGCCAGAGCCCTCAACTAGTGGCCTCCCACAAACTCTAACTCCTATTATCTTTAGGCCAGAAGTTCTTCCTCACCATCAGTCCTTGCCCCCTGCAATTACCTGGGGAGCTCCTCAAAAGTGCTAATGTCCAGGACTGATGCTAGACCAATTAAGTCATAATCTCTGGGTGTGGAGACCAGCCTCTAAAATTTCAAAAGCTCCCTTGATGATTCCAATGTGCAGCCAGAATGAAGGACCATGCTCAGCCTCAGATGAGGGCAGGGGATATTAGAATGCACTGTTCTCTAGTAACTCCACTGCCGGTGTCTGCCTGACTAGCCCGTCTGAATGTGTCACTCTTGTGAATTTCATTGCCGTGCCTCAGCCTACCACTATACCTGATACTAGTTTCCTTCTCTTCCCTGTTGACTCAGGGGTTTTTTGGTTTTGTTTTGTTTTTTAAGATTCATTTATTTTTATTTACAAGAAAGAGTGAGCTGGGGGAGGGGATGGGGAGAGGGAGGTGGGTGCAGAAAAGGACAGGGAGAGAGAGGCAGAGAAGCAGACTCCCTGCTGATGGAGGAGCCTAACACAGGGCTCAACCCCAGGATCCCCAGATCACGACCAGAACTGAAACCAAGAGTCAGAAGCTCAACTGACTGAGCCACCCAGGTGCCCCTGTGGACTCAGTTTCAGAGTAGCTAAGTGTATCTGAGGGTTCCAGACAGTGGGGGGTGGATATAGGAGGGCTGAGCTTGAGGCTCAAACTGAGCGTATGGCATTAAGTAGGATTGCTAGGAGGACTACACATGAACAATCAAGTCCAGGACTGGTCTCTTGAATGAAATAAACATTGGGCGGGGCCTTATTTGCCAGAAGAGCTCCCTTTCAGACTATGTGGCATTGAGAGTTTGGCTGGAACTCTGGGTCTAATGCCTAGTGTCCGACTGCCAACAACCTACAGCAAGACAGTTTGTGGCAGTGTCTGAGAGCACTGGGTTTTCCGAAAGTTGGTGCCCATTCCCTTCCATTTCAGTCTATTCCAGATTGGAAGAAATGTATTGGTTATACTGGAGATACAGAGACTACAGAGAGTCTAAGGGTATAGGACTCTTTCAACCTTAACTCCTGGGGGCATCTGTACAGAGTGGGTAAATAACCACGTAGGTCACCGTAGCAAGAGGTCCAGTCACCAGAATATTTAGGAGTCTGACAGGTTGTGGTTATAGAATGGGGGAGATCTGTTCGTCATGGCCAAAGAGTAGCAAGAGTAAGCAGCGCTCTGGACAGTGACGCTGGATTTGAGCTTGAGGCTAAAGGTGGGTCTAGGCCACCAAGGAGGGTCACTGGGAGGGGGATGGCATGGCCAATCAAGCTGGAAGCCCAGTCTCTTGAATGGACTAAACGTTGAGTAGAGCTCCATATCCTAGAAGTGCTACTTTCTGCACTATGTGGGCATCCAAGGACATCCTGGCACTGAGTCCAGGGAGTGGTGTGATTGCCAGCAACAGAGCCTGGGGAGGAGCAGTGATGGGGGAGGCAGCTGGAGGCCCAGCTATTGTATTGGGTCTATTTTCTGAGAATGAATTCATCCTGATCCCCACTGGTCCGGGGGTGGAGACTATTAATAAACTCTGTGCCCCTGAGAAAGTCTGCTCTGGAACTGGGGCAGGTTCAACCAGTAGGTGGGAAGTCTCGGAGACACCAAATTTGGAATTTCAGGAAGGGCAGGAGTGAGGTTGGCCAGAGACGGGGAGTCAGAGATAGACAGCTCCTCCTCAGTGTGTGTGGGGTTAACCTTCTGGTCCCTCTCCTCCTGTTCTTTCCCTGTTCCCCACAGTATTCAAATTCCAGCCCACAGCTAGACTCCACAGGGGTGAAAGCACTCTTTAAAGGCAAAAGTAAAGACCTCATTAAATGGAGGAATCCAGAGAATAGAATGAATAGAATGAAACACTTTCAGCTACCCTCAGGAGGTCCCAGCAGAATAGCACTTCTCCATGGAAAGCATTAGCACCGAGGTAATTCCTTAATGGACTACATCTCTACAGTGCCCCCAGAGGCCCAGCTACATGGATGGGGGTGGGGGAGTCCACACCCAGCCTTCCCCGCCCCTGCGATTCAGTTTCAGAGGCACACAGTCCCAGAGCTGCAGGTGATGGGACTCAGGCTGGGCTGGGGGAGGCCAGAGAATCTGGCTTCAAACCCACCCTTCCAATCTCTGCTCTCCCAGAGAATTGCGTGGGGCCCTTAAAGCAAGCCTGGCTTTTCAGTCTGAGGTGCTGCAATTTAAAAAGGGAGAGGAAGGGATGATAAAAATTTAAATAAGTTTTGTTGTCCAGGTGACCTGGCAATCCGGGGCTCTCTATGTAGAGAAAATGAGCTTTTTCGTGTGACCCAGAGTCCCGGTGGTGGTGAAGTCCTGAGCCACCTGGACCCCAGGCCCTTGGGAAAGGCAGCTGGGTGGGGTGGGAAGCAAGGGACCTCAGAGTTGGGGACCATGGGTCTGAATTCTGACTTCAGTGCTCAGTTTCTGCATGTTACGATCCTTTGGCCTCCGTAGGGTTCAGTAAAGTTTGTTATTTATAAGTTGAGGATAATAAGTAGCTAACTTGCAGGGTAGGCCATGAAGATGAAGTAAAGAAGATACATGAATGAGGTGGGCAGTTTACTCTCACGAAGAGCGGATATTATTATCAATTGCCAGTGGCATGCTAGGCTCTGCAGGAGACCTTCCCGGTTATGACGATAAGAACAGATGTTAAAGAAAAGACGACAGGCCCCAAATGGAGTCGCCACTGCTAAGCCCCGAATCACCAAAAAGAGACTTAACTTACTTACAGTTTTGGTTGTTGCAGAAATGGAATCTTAAAGCAGCCAATCAGGACTCCTCTAATCAGCATTCATTAGGTCACCTGCTTGACAAAACCCTGCCACCTCTCCAAGAACAGTGACCTCCCAATAACTAAGGTGCTTTTTGCCTAGCACAACTTCCTTGTTCCTGCCCCCTTCTGCCTACAATATCTCTTGCCTTGTATGGCTCTTTGGAACTCCTTCCTATCGGCCAGATTGCATGCTGGCGGATTCATGAATCGCTGAATAAAGCTAATGAGATCTTTAAAATTCGCTCAGTTGAATTTTGTTCTCTAATGTAGATAACATTTATGAAGCATTTATGGTATACTAGCGCTGGGCTCTGATCTTGTATGTATGAGCACATTTTATCCTCTTAGTGATGCTGTGGGTATTCTCCCTATGTCCATTTTACACGTGAGAAAATGAAGGTTCAGAATAGATAAGCAATCTGCTCAAGGCCACACACCCAGGAAGGGGCAGAGTTAGGACCTGAACCCACCGTGTGCCAAGCCGCACTGTGCCACATTGCCACTCAGCTGAACAAGAAGCAAGTTGCCCCAAGCTTTCCCATAGTCACTTGGGGAATAGGATAATGCCAATTGTACAAGGAGTGGATGGTTTTGAAGACTGGAATTATCCCTAAATTCTCCGTGTCCATGAATATTTCACCTCATGTTTGGCATAACATATGTGCTAAATGACATTTTTGCTAAATGTATCTGTGATAGGTAGACTTTTGGGGTGGCCCTAGGGACCCCATCTCCTTGTGCCATGCCCTGGGTAAACTTTCCCCTTGAGTGGAGGCTGGATCTGGTGACTAACTTTTCATGAACAGAATATAGCAAACATGATGGGATGCTACTCTCTGTTTTCTATCACTGCATATGTTAGTCTGTTCAGGCTGCATAACAATGTAACAAAGATGAGTGGCGTAAACAACAGAAAGTTATTTTCTCACAGTCTGGAGCCTAGAAGTGCAAGATCAAGGTTCTAGACAATTTGGTTTCTAGTGAGAGGTCTCTTCCTGGATTAGAGATGGCCACCTTCTGGCTGTGGTCCCACATGGCTTTTCCTTGGCAAGTGTACACAGAGAGAGCAAGGGAGCCCTCTGTGTCTCTTCTCTTAAGGACACGAATTCTATCAGATCAGGACCCCGGTCAAATTCCAGGTCATAAGAGACCTCACCTAACTTTAATTTCCTGCCTTTTTTTGACCCTATCTCCACATATGGTCACATTAGGGGGTAGGGCTTCAACATGTGGATTTGGGGGTGGAGGGAGACACAGTTCAGTTTATAACACTGCCTAACAAAGTACTACAAATGGAGCAGCCCATAACCACATAAATGTATTGTCTTACTCTTTTTGCAAGCCAGAAGTCTGGAAATAGGCTTGCAGGGCTTTCTGCCCAAAGTGTCACAACTCTGAAATCAAGGTGTTGGTCAGACTGAGTAATTGTCTACTGACTTGGGAACATCCACTTCCAGGTCTATTATTGCTGTTGGCAGAATTTGGTTCCTTGTGGTTGTTAAACTAGGGTTCCCGTTCCCTTGCTGGTTGTCATCTGCATGATACTTTCAGTTGCCAGGGGCCACCTGTAGTCCTTGCCACATGGCCTCTTCCATTTATAAATCAGTGTGTCTAATCCTTCTTATGCTTTGAATCTCTAACTTGCTTCATCTCTGATCTTGAGACCCAGACTCATTATATATGTTGGTAGCTAGCTTTCTCAAGGACTCATGTGGTTAGGTCAGTTCTACCTGGATAATCTTCTTATCTTGAAGTCTACTAATTGAGACCCTAATTACATCTGCAAAATCCTTTTGACCATATAATGCAACACAGTCTTGGGAGTGCTCCCCCAACCTATGCACAGTCCTGGGATTATATAGGATGTGTATATAGATGTTCCAGGAGAACATCTGAGTTCTATATACCACAGACCCTTCCAAGATTAGGTTACAAAACACAGTGACTTCTGTCTCACTCACACTGGCTCTGTCTCTCTCTTTTCTCTTGGTTGCTTCAATGAAGCAAGTTGCCATGTTGTGGGCTGCCCTATGGAGAGACTCATGTGACAGAAACTGAAGGCAATCTTAGCTCAGCAGTCAATGGGGAGCACATCCTGCCAGCAACTGTGTGAGTGAGCTTGGAATGAGACTGCCCTGCTCTTGAGCCTTGAGGTGAAACCCTTGCCACACCTTGATTGTGGCTTTGTGAAGGACCCTTAGCTAGAGGACCCAACAAAGCCGCGCTCAGACTCCTGATGGACAGAAACTGTAAGACAATAAGTGCTATTGTTTGAAGCCACTAAGTTTAGGGGTAATCTGTTACATGGTGGTGTATAACTGATATACTAATATCTCTTAACAAAGCAATGTGATAAGAGTATCTCGCCCAGGGATGCCTGGGTGGGTGGCTCAGTCAGTTAAGAATCTGCCTTCGACTCAGGTCATGATCCCAGGGTCCTGAGATTGAGTCCCGTGTCAGGCTCTTTGCTCTTTTGGGGAGCCTGCTTCTCCCTCTGTCTGCTGCTTCCCCTGCTTGTACTCTCTCTCTCTGACAAAAAACGTCTTTAAAAAAATTTTAAAAGAGTATCTGACCTATATGTGGGCTATTTCTAAGAGACTGAGTGGAGAAATAAGAGTGATACACTGCCCAATAATATTCCATAGGACATGATTTGTATGAGTTATGTATGAAAGTGCTTAGCTTACTATAATGGCTGAGACAGTGGTCCCCCCTTTTCTGCAGGGGGTACGTTCTAAGACCACCCCCGCATGGATGCCTGAAACTGTGGATGCTATCAAACCCAATATATACTATGTTTTTTCTATAAACACATGCATACGATAAAGTTTAATTCATAAATTAGGTACAGTAAAAAAACCGCGAGTAATAAAATAGAACCATTATAATAATATATAATAATAAAAGTTATGTTAATGGGGTCTTTCTCTCTCTCAAAATATCTTATTATCTTGTACTCACCCTTTTTCTTCTTGTGGGGATGATGAGATGAAGTGAAGGGAGTGAGGTAGGCCTGGTGTTCGGCTACCACTGAGCTTCTCTGACCCTAAGTCAAAGGAGGATCATCCATATGGCGCCTTCAATTGATTGCAGGTAACTGAAACCACAGATAAGGAAGGCAGGGGATTACTGTATACAGAAGGGATGTATGATGTAACATGGGAGGGGTGCTCTTTGAGAGGCGGATTCCCTGCTCGCTTGACCAGCACCCTTCTCTGTTTACACATGGCGGAGAATCTTTTCCTTGTCCCATGAGCTGCCATAGGGCCACACAGAAACCATTCAGCATTCTCTGGTCTTTAAACGCTGTAATTCACCAATAGTTAACAATTGGCATCTTGGTGCCATCTGGCAACTTGCGGTTGCGCCCAATACTCACACCCTAGTGTTGGCAAGGTGTACACCATAAAGTACCTTTCCCTAGCAGAAAATAAAATGACCAGGTTTGATTGAGTCAGTGAAAGATGAGAGTGCAGCCCTTCAGCCCGGCTCTGACTTCTACAAGCCCTGGGGCAGGAGTAAACCTGGAGGCCCGTATATCATGAGTAAATAGTTATAAAATGAAAACCTACATAAAACATGTTCTAGCCACCTTCCCCGATAAATAGAACTTCTTAACAACTGAGAGGGCCAGGTCTGTATTCAAAGCTCTCACACTCATTGTGCGCTCTGGGGAGAATCAAATCAGCCCGTTGCCAATTCTCAGTTCCAACCTACAGCACAACGACTCATGTTTGAGCCTGTGGATACCCTAGCCTGCATGCCTGAGCCCATCCTCAACCACCCCATGGTCAGCCCTCGGGCACAGGAAAGCACACAACAGCATAGCCCACCCTCTGGAAGACAGGCACAGGAAGATTCCAGAACAGGCCCCAAAAGTGGGAATGGGGCCATGTGAATGGGAAATTACAGGATTCTGGCGAGCAGAGTATAGTGCAGAAGGATACCGTCTCCTGATACATATGTTCTCTTGGCATCACAATTCTCAAAGTGCTGTGTAGAGGATGGAGGTATGGCCAGAGGAGAACCAGAACACAGTCCCTCTCACCCAGCTCAAGGGCAGTACTGTACCCATTTTCCACATCCCTCAAGTGGATTGGTCTTCATGATTGAGAGGAATGAAAGGGCCATGGAATCAGGACCTGCTGGAGCCACTGAACCAGCTCCCACACCACTGGGACTGTGGAAGGAAGGTTGGTTGGACTATGAGAGAAAGCCTTGTGGACAGGATATGTTTTCCAGGATGGGTGTGTTGGTAATGTAAGTGGGTAGCTCAGCCCAAGTTAGCAGTGCCTGGCAGGAAGTAACAATAGAAATGGGGATAAGGAGGTCCAGAGTAGGGAGCATGCCAACGTCCGGAGAGGGAGGAAAATCTGACTCCAGATTGTGGGGGCAGGGAGCTGGAAGGGGAGCCCAGTTGTCCTCTCAATGCAGAGACTGAGGCAGCCCAGTGAGATGGGTGAGCCTGCCGTTGCTAGCATGGAGTTCCCCAGGTCAAAACCAGACTAAATGATGTGATATGGCATTCAGTTTCCCATATTTTTATCTCTAGGAATGGCATGCTGAATCACCCAGCTCACCCTCTGGAAACCTTCAAGATGCCAAGTGAAAGAACATTTTCCCTGGGAACCTTTTCCAAATCCTTCTCCTGAAGAACCAGCTCACTTCCCTGTCCTGCTTTCTAGAGTCCTTCCTCAGATCTGGGAGCACAGCAGGAATGGCAAGAGGGGTTGGTTCAGTTGGTTCAGATCCCACCTCCATCCCAGCCTTGTGGACCTCTGTCTGCATCTGTGTCCTCATCCTTAACCAGAGAAGACACTAGTGCTTACTTCATAGGGTTGTCCTAAGAATTCAAGAGATAAAATGCATAAAATGTTTGGTGCCTGGGATATAGTAAGGGTTCAGTAAACATTGGCCATTATTGAACTAGGCTTAGCTGGTCACACAACCGTCTTCCACTTAAATTATGATCTTCTTAAGCCTGGTGGCATTATCTCATATCTCCAGAATCCCTCCGAGTGACTCATTAAAAAATAAAAAATCATTTAGGACCCATTCTATGCCAAACACTGTGTGAGGCCAATAACAGGCTGTGGCTAAGTATGGATTTGCTGAATCAAATAAAAAAGTCAAGAGTTTGTGACAGGTAATTAAGAATTCCCCGACTATCCGTTAAGCCCCTAAAGTATCTGTAACTAATTCTGAATGCTTCTTGCTTAAATGTTCATGATTTTCCTTCCTTTTGTAACCCTTTAGGGGAAAAGAAAAAATTGTCATTTGCTCTCAAATGAGCTGACATATTGGATGGATCTACAAGCCAAGTTTTTGCCTTTACCCTTAGAAGCCTTCAGTTTCTCTGATCCCATGCGGGGAAACTGTTTGACGGTGATCTGCCGTTGGGTTATTTTATTAGCAAAATACCTCAGATACAGATTCCCAGTGGGTGTGAAACTATTCCCTTCTCAAGAGGCAGTGATGAACAGAAGCATATTTATAAAAGAGACACAATACATATTCACCACATAGCTTCCAGCCATATTGCCCATGGGAAATGTATCACTACTGATTATTGATAAAGCACAAACCAGAACTGATTCCCCATTTCACTTATAAGCGTAATGCAGGTGGTTGAAAAAGTAAAAGACAGAAGGAGAAAAGTGCATGGTGTTACCTGCCTCCTCCTTTTTTGGTTTGCTTGGTTTTTAAGTGGCTCCATGCTGGGTGTGGGGTTCAATGCGGGGCTTGAACTCATGACCCTGAGATCAAGACCTGAGCTGAGATCAGAGTCAGATGCTCAGGCAACTGAGACACCCAGGTGCCCCTCTGTCTCCTCCATCTGATGTGACCAGAATGCCTCCTCCCCCAGACTAGGTTGATTTCACTCCTAGGTCCCAAGTTCCTAGAACGGGGATGATGCCTGCCATAGAGTAGGAACCTGATGAGCATTTGTCACATGAATGGGTGAATGAATACATAAATGAAAGAATGGATCAAGCCTTGTACATTTTTACTATACCTGGCATCATTGCTAACACCTGGTTCCTCATGATACAGATCTCTCATGGACATTGTTCCAGTGGATTTTGAAAGCGTGCCTTTTCAGACTCTGAATCCAAATTTTGAAAAGCCTAACTAGAGAGTGGCAGCTTCTGTAGCTAGTTGAGAGCATGACATATCTGTGCAGATATTATGGAATATTAATTTCCTGTGGTCTGTTTGCAAGAGGTTCCTGCCTGAAAGCTTTGGGTGGCATGGATACTGAACCATTGCTCCTTTAACTTTTGTGACAGGTGGAGATGCCCTCAGATGGCCTAGGGGGTTTCCTATGGAACAGTTTCCAGATCCCCCTCCTGATCAGGGATTCTATATGCCTCTAATTTAGCTCTTCCAATCCTCTCTGCCCCCTAGAGCATAGTAAAGACCTGAGATGAAATAAGAAAAATTAGAAGTAACAAAAACCTGAAATCATCAGGTCTGCCAAGAAGTATATTAAAATGTATTCTAAGGATTTAATATAAGGTTGTGACCTTGGGAGGCATCTGCCTCACATCAGGAGGAAATAAAATCCACAGAGAAGGAAATAAAATCAGTGAGTACCCACAATGGCAAGGTGTTTGTCAGGCTGGAGTAGAAAGAGAAAACTCAGAGGCAAACGGGAAAAAAGTTAGTTGGGGGTCAGGCTCTGGTTGCCCAGGAAAATCACAGAGTGAGGGTGAGGATAAGCTGATCTGAAAGCCATCCTTTCTGAGCTCCTATTCCCAGTTCAGAACGACTAGAGCAGTAGTCTCCATGGAGTACAGAAGAAAAAGTGGACACAAAATCGTCTTCAAGGGTCAGAGATCAGACATCCAGATGGTCAACAGGTACACAAAAAGGAACTTAACATCACTCATCATCAGGGAAAAGGAAATCAAAACCACAATGAGATATCCCCTCACACCTGTCAGAATGGCCATCATCAAACAGACGAGTTGTAATAAGTACTGGAGAGGATGTGGAGAAAAGGGAGGCTGGGTGCATTGTTGGTGGGATTGTGAATTGGTGCAGCCATGATAGAAAAGAACATGGCAGTTCCTCAAAAAAATTAAAAATAGGAATTCCATACAACCCAGCAATTCCACTTTGGGGAATATATCCAAAGGAGATGAAAACATGATCTCAAAAAGATATCTGCAGTCCCATGTTGATGGTAGTGCTATTCACAGTAGTCAAGATATGGAATCAACCCAAATGTTTGTCAACTGAAGAAGGTAAAGAAGATGTGATGGGGGCTCCTGGGTGGCTCAGTTGTCAAGCATTTGCCTTTGGCTCAGGTCATGATCCCAGAGTCCTGGGATGGAGCCCCCCTTGGGCTCCCTGCTCAGTGGGAAGATTTCTTCTCCTCTCTCACTCCCCCTGCTTGTGTTCCCTCTCTCGGTGTGTCTCTATCAAATAAATAAATAAAATTAAAAAAAAAAAGAAGAAGAAGTTGTGATGTATGTAGACCATGGAATATTGTTCAGCTGTAAGAAAGAAGGAAATCCTGCCATTTGCAACAACTTGGATGGACTGTAGCACGTTATGCTAAATGAAATAAGCCAGACAGAAGACAAGTATGATATCACTTATATGTAGAATCTAAAAAAAAAAAAAAAATCAAACTCATTAAAACAGAACTGAGAAAAATGGTGGCCAGGAGCCAGGAGGTAGGGGAAATAAGAAGTTGGCAAAAGGGTACAAACTTCCAGCTCTAAGATGAATAAGATCTGAGGATCTAATGTAAAACACAATGACTCTAGTTAATAGCTCCCATACTGTATAAACGTAATCTGCTTGAGAGTAGAACTTAAATGTTCTTACCATCCCCCAAAAAGATAAATGCGTGGGTGATGGATGAGTAACTGGGGGAAACTCTCTCATAATGAATATGTTTATCAGACCACCAGGATGGACACTTAAAGTACTTGACAATTTTATGTATCAATTATACCTCCATAAAGCTGAAATGTAAAAGATTTAAAAAGTCAGAGATCATTTTAGAAGAATGGAAAATTTCCTGGAATTGGCATTATCCTTTGTCTTTATGGTGCTCCTACTGTCCCCATTGTTTGTCTCTGAACTGGTTTCCTACTGTGAAGCAAGAGGAAAGAGTGAGATTCCAGGTTTTAAAGGTATCTCTTGGGCGCCTGGGTGGCTCAGTGGGTTGAAGCCTCTGCCTTCGGCTCAGGTCATGATCTCAGGGTCCTGGGATCGAGCTCCCTGCTCAGTGGGAAGCCTGCTTCCTTCTCTCTCTGCCTGCTTGCGATCTCTCTCTGTGTGTCAAATAAATAAATAAAATCTTTTTTTTTTTTTTAAAGTTATCTCTCCTTGAACTCGAAGCACCCAGGGACCAGCCTGAACAGATATTTAAACAAATTTTGAAAATATAGCCATTTAAACAGTATGGTACATTGGTTCAACTAAACACAACAGCTTAGACAATACTCTATGACCACACGAACATTTACCATATGATAAAGAAGGGGAAAATATGATTATCGAACTGATTGGGATAGATGGTTAGTCATGGAGAAAGTCTCTTTAAGGTTATGCACAGAAACAAATTCCAGACAGATCAAAGAATTATTTTTTAATCAAAGCATAAACAAACTATCTAAAAAAAAGAAATGAATATTAATTAAGCTTCTGGAGAGAAGAGTGTCTACATTAGAAAAGATTTTAAAAATCACAAAGGAAAAAGATGGGCAGATGTGATTACAAAAAAATTTAAATCTTCAGTACATAAAAAGCATAATCAAACTCGAAAAGAAGACAACAAACAGGGAAACACATTTGTAGCAAATATAATTAAGAGGAATGATGTATTCATATATCTGAATTGAGGCAAATCTTTAAGAAAACCAAAGATGCCAAAGGATATAAACAGATATGTCCCCAAGAGGAAATGCTACTGTTTAACAAACATGGAAAAAATTTTCAATATCACTACTAATCAAAGCCATGCAAATAAAAACAATAACATTTCATGCCTTTCAAATTAGCTGGTCTTTTAAAATGATAATAGGCATATTAACACAAGTGTAGCAAAATGGGTCCTTCCTAACATTGCAGATCAGAGTGTAAATTGGCACAGCCTTTTAAGAGAGTAATTTGTAAATGCGTCCTGAATACCTTAAAATGGTCCCCCCCGCTTTGATCCAGTAATTACACATTGGAGTGTGCAGCTTAATGAAGTAGCCTCAGACACGGATGGTGGACTGGCACGTAGGAGGGGGTGAGTTTATACAAAAAGATTATCATCACCCCAGCATAAGTAATAGTGAGATAAAAAATTTTTAGTGTAAATGTTTGGTTAAATAATCCATGCCATAATCCTAGCATGGAACATTATGGAGTCATAAAATGCAATGTTCACAAAGACTGTATAATGTGGAAAATGCTTATGATATAATAGTCACTGGAAAAAAAGAACAAGATAAAAATTGCATATAGAGGATGGATATAATTATGTAAAAAAAAAAAAAAACCCTCCACACAAAAAAAAGCCCTGAAGAAAAGACATTAAAATGTAAATAGTGGCTGTGCATGGATGATAAAATTATGGATGATTTTTTATTTTCTTTTCTGCTTTTCAGGAATTTTCTACTTTTTGCAATAATAGGAGAAAAATGCATTTCTAATCATTTAATATGTCAATTCCCTTTGATACCTGGGGTCATTATGAATGTCAAACATTTGCTTCAGACAAAAGATACTTTGGGGGTCTTTAAAATCTAGTTCACGTACAAGGTAATATCTGATAAGACATCTAAAATAAAACCAGTGTCTTAGTTCGGGCTGCTGTAACAAAGTCCCATAGACTGAGTGGCTTATACACAAAAGAAATTTACTCTTGCAATTCTGGAGGCTGGAGGTCTGGGATTTTTAGGCCATATGGATTAGTCCAGCAATTTTCCAGGAGGACTAATGGTTTTACATCTCTGTTTTTTGAAGGCGTCCCACTGAACTAGACATTAGTGTATTTGGATGCTGATACTTTTATCATATACCTCCTCACTCCAGAATAGAAGCTCCTTCGGGAAGATGGGATCTGTCTTGTGTTATCACCGAGGCTCCACTGCCCAGTACATAGTGGGGATCCTGGTGAATAGTTACCTGACAGATGGACTCGCCTCATCTCTCCCACTGCCTGCAAGCAACAGCGTGAACTTTGGTGAATAATATGGCTAAGTGACCGAGGATTGGTCCCTCCGAGGAGGTGGCCTTTGGGTGGAGTCCAGAATAAGGAGGCGGAGGCCAGGGAAGGATGTGGGGGAGGAGTTCCCAGCACGAGGAACAGCAAATGCAAATGTTCCCTGAGAGAGGAGCGGTATAGGGTTTGAAAGGAAAGAAGAGGGAGCCAGTGGGACCCGGCAGAGTGAATGAGCATTGTCAGGTAGGTGGAGATGGGATCAGAGAGAAGCAGAGGTGGTGACACAGGGCCCCGAGGAGCTGAGGAGTTGCTCTGCTGGCGGTGGGCAGCTGTTGTGAGGCTCTGCTCGGGGTAGAGATTGGGGAGCCTTTACCTTTGCTTTAGAAAGATTAGAGCCAGTTAATTTGAACTCGTTATCAAAATTCTACCTGGTGCTAGCGTGCTGCTGAGATATGCCCTCCAATTAAAGATCACTGTGTGTGCTGCCAGTGCCACCAATGGGGAAGTGACAGAGTAACAATGTGCAGAGAGAACTTTGAGCGGCCTTGAGCTCCACGTGGAGGATGGGACGCACAGAAAAGCCTCTGCTTTGAAACCCATGGCGTCTGTTACTGGCAGAACCTGTGTTCCCTCCAGATCCATAATGTTGAAGCCCTAACCCCTAATGTGTGTGGAGATGGGACCTTTAAAGAGGTGATTAAGATTAAAGGGGGTCCTACAGGTGAGGTCCTAATCTGATATGACTGGTGTTCTTCTAAGAAGAGGAAGAGATGCCAAGTGTGCCTGTGAACAGAGAGAGGGGCCATATGAGGGTGCAGTGAGAAGATGGCCCCTCTGAAAGCCAAGGAGTATTGCATGTTTTCAAAATTCTTATTATCGCCATGCCTTGGCTTCCCCACATCTAGGCTGGACACACTTGCCCAGCTGACAAGGTGTGCCAAGGTGACTGGGCTGGTGATGGCCATGGGTTCCCTTCTGGGCCTCCCTTGACTAGTGACATTCAAATGCATCAGTGAACTCTTTGCATGCCTTTTGCTGGTGTCCTCTACCCTGACCCCCAGTAGAGGCATTCCTGGTGGGTCCTCAGTCTCAGCTACCCACCCTTTGGGCAAGCCTGCTTTCCAGGTGTTCTCCCCCTGTGGTCCCCTGTGCAGTGTGTTGTGCCTCCCTCCTACAGGATCTGAGTGCAATAAATCTTTTCGTTTCCTCTGCTTCTCCACTGCCTTGTCTGTGGTTGTGCTCCAAGTGACCTTAGGCACCCCACAAGAGGGACTTAATTCTCTACTTTCAATGTACAAGGAGAGAAGCCTCAGGAGAAACCAACTCTGCCAGGACCTCGATCTTGGACTTTCACCCTCCAGAACTGTGAGAAATAGCTTTCTGTTGCTTAAGCCACCTCATCCGTGCCATTTTGTTATGGCAGCTCTAGCACACTAATACATTCTCCAATCATACACATGTCCCCCCAAAACCCAGATATCTGCATATCTCCCAGAACAGGGGCATTGCAGGGCTAACCCCTGGGAAGTTGTAGACAAAGTGGGATGAGTTGGTCACCTGGCACCACGACAGTTACCCACATCCAGCCCTTGAGAGAGGATAGGAAAAGAGATGAGTATTGGATAAGTTTAGAAACTCATTTTCTCTTGCTTGTCACCAGGACATACAACTGCCCCAGACCTGTGGGAGACAGTGCAGAAAATCGTCTGCACTGGGAAGCAGTTGTTCAAGGTTTTAGTTAAGTGTTCACATACTGAAAGATCCTTACACAGCCTTTACCCCAGGCCACGTGCTGCACTAAATGCTCCACATACTGTGACTCATGCAACCCTACGACATAGGCACCATTATTATCTACAGATTATGGAGGAGGGAACGGATGGTCCTGTAGGACAGTCCCCAGGGCACACAGCTAGAAAGTAGCCACAGAGTCAAGATTCACTCCAGTGTGTGTGCTCCTACCACTGGGGTTGACACAACTCTGGCTTTGGGTCCAAAGAGTCTTGGGCATCCCTCTTGGCCACTCCAGTCACAAATGGGTCAGTGGAAGACATCAATAAATCTAAGCACCTAATGCAACCTACAGCCTATGTGAGAAGTTTATTCTCCCTGGTTTATTTTCCATGGACACCTGTAGCCATGGCCTTGACGTTGGTTGGCTAGGAGACTGCTGGGAGTATCACAACTGTCTGGCTGGCCGGACTGGGTTGGGAACTTCCAACAGTGTCCCAGGGTTACTAAGAGGCTTAATGAAGCTAATTCTGCAAAGTGCCTAATAGGGTGCTTAGTCCACAGTAGGATTTCAGGAAATGTTTGCCCATACGGACTATAATCATAAGCATAGCCACTTTCCTCCCCGCCTGCTCAAATCCTTTCTATTGTCCGTCTCCACATTAGTTCTCAGATTTTTCTGACGTTCCAAGCAGAGACTCGAGAGCTAAGTGATCTTCCAACTCAACTTCAGTTGAATTGATTCAAAAGACAAGGTCAGAGTGCCCTGGTGCCCACGCCCAGAGCTTGGATGAAAAGCAGCTGCCCGGTGGCTAGCGGTAATGGAAGAGCTAGGAGCATGATCCTGCCCTACCTGCCTGTGAGCACTCACCTAGCCCATCTCCCATTTCAGAGATAACACCTTAGGGGGCACCTGTTTATTTACGGCCACATTGGGCTGCTGGTCCTCTCCAGTGCAAGTGAATTTCAAAATACTTTAAATTCAGGATAAAGCAGTGAAATGGGAAAATCTTTACACTCCAATAAGACATCATTACTGGTGAGCATATTGCACTTTCAATATCAGACTGAAAACCGCCAGTGCATGAAAGGGAATGAGGGCATCAGCGCGGGCATCGGCCAGCTCGATAGATAGGGTCCTGCCGGGGAGCAAGATGCTCTGGGGGCTCCCGATGGAAGATCCCACCCCCCTGCCGACTGCTTTGTGGACCATCAGAGGTTTCCAAAGATGGTATGGTCTCAAGCCCATGGTCCAGACAATGGGTGGGGTGGGGAGAGTAGCCTGTGATTGCAAGAGGAGGTTTCAGTGAACCTGTAGGGGAGGGTAAAAGGGCAGGATAGGCAGGGATCATTAGCATTTAGATTGCACAACTAAGAAACTGATGAGTGTAAAGTACCGGTGACTGGGACACAGGAGAGGGGAGATCAAGAGCGGACACTGGAAGTCCCTGAAATTGATTAATTGCTTTTACACAGAGGTCTCAAGTCTGGGCAACAGAAGGCAGAAAGAGAGAGTGGGAAGGAGGGGCATAGGGAGGAAAACAGTGAAGGAGTAAGGAAGAGAGCAGAAAGAAAGGCAGGAAGGAAGAGAAGTGGGAAAGAAAACATGAAGTAAATAAATGGAGAAGATGAAAGGAGGGGAGGAACACTCACTGAGTGTGCAAAGCACCTGTAGACATTTTCTGCTTAATTCTGAGAGGGAAGGACCTACTGTTGCTGATGCTTATGAATAAGGGACGGAACTCGGAGAAGTTCAAGTTCTCTATGGTCATAGTGCTCACTCAAATCCTAAAGCTCCTTCCAACATGCTGCAGGCTCTTCCCCAGTTTCCCTTGAGTGACGTGTTCAAGGAGCCCTGCTGATTCAAGGCAGGTAAATGTAACAGGAGTGCCTAGCACTATGAATTCTCCGCTCCATGTCAGACATGGTGCTAGATGCATTAAAACAGTGTCTTGTTTCATCCGTACAACAGTATACCCATTTTACAGATGAAGACACAGAGGCTCAGAGACACCTGACTGAGGTCACACAGTTGCTCTGCCAAGAAACCAGGATTCTTACTTGGACTGTCTTAATTTAGAAACATTAGCATCCCTTCTGGCTGTAGCTCAGCTATTAACTTAAGGAGTGACCTGGGGCTGTTAACCTTTTGAAGCCTGTTGTAGGCTGAATGATGATACCCATCTGAGTGAAGATACCCATGCCTTAATGCCTGGAATCTGTGAATGTGTTTTCTTACATGGCAAAATGGACTTTGCAGATGTGATTCAATTTAGGGTCTCGGGATGCCGAGGTTTTCCTGGACTATCTGGGTGGACCCGGCATGATCACAAACATCCTCATAAGGAAAGAGGGAAAGAGGGTCAGGGCAGCATCAAAGGAGATTTGAAGATGCTGTGCTCTGGCTTTGAAGAGGGAAGGTGGCCTGAGCCAGGAATGCCGGTGGTCTTCACATGCTGGAAATGGCAAGGACATAGATGCTCTTCTAGAGTTTCCAGGAGGATTGTAGCCCTGCCGATACTTTGATTTTAGCCCAGTGAGGTTCATTTTGGACTTCTGACCTCTATAACTACAACATAATAAAATGTGTGTTGTTTTAAGCCGGTAAGTTTATGGTAATTTGTTACTAATACAGAGCATCAGTTTCCTTCTCTGTCAAATCGAAATGATCACCTTGGACCTCTCTATTCTATGTAGCTTTGATGAGGATGAAATGTCATATGTTCTTATGTTGGCCCTGAATCCCACCCCTACTATGGACACCCCACATGGACTATACTGCCCAAACTAGTTTTGCCCTGCCTGAGGAGACTCTCAAGCAGACCCTCCACATCTTAGCCTCTATTTTTTCAGAGTGCTAATCTGCTTGCTCCAAAAATAGCCAGCTAGTCTGCTGGGCTCAGTGAAAAATGAAATCAAGCACAGAAGGGAACAGAAAAATGAAGTCAAGCACAGAACCCAAAGTTGGTAAGAGACTGAGTCTTAACATTATTTGAGCTCCTGGATCCAGCTATGCCTGAAGCTGGTGTACATTGAGGTTTTTAGTTAGGCAAGTAAAGAAATTCTCATATTTGCTTAGGCCAGTTTAAGTTGAGCTACTGTCACATATAACTTAAAGCATTTATGGCATCCTACCATGAACCAGGATCTGTGCCACAAATGCCACAGATCTTGGCTGCAACAATCCTTTACAGTAGGATTACTTCCTTCAGTAGCTGAGAAAATTGGGTCACAAATTAGTTAAGCAATTTACCCAAAGTGCAATAGCTTATAAGTGAGTAACAGTGGAATGCAAACCCCGGTTTGAGCCCAAGGNACAAATGCCACAGATCTTGGCTGCAACAATCCTTTACAGTAGGATTACTTCCTTCAGTAGCTCAGAAAATTGGGTCACAAATTAGTTAAGCAATTTACCTAAAATGCAATAGCTTATAAGTGAGTAACAGTGGAATGCAAACCCCGGTTTGAGCCCAAGGTCTTCTTCACTCTTTCTCCAATACCAAGTTTACACTTTCCCTTAACTTGAACACAACTTGGGGGGCCGTAAAGTCAAATCAAAATCGCTATTTCTCTCAGGTTTTTACTCTTGCACTAAATATAATAGATCACAGTTGTTGTTAAGTCCTATGATGGATCCTCTTAAAATCTCTGCTGAAAATCTTATTAAGTTTTCTGTTCAGAATGTAATGCTTGGTAGTAAAAAGATACAAGCTCTTTGTGAAACGGTTTGTATCAGAAAACATGTTGTAAAAGCTGTTGGCTGCCGGGTAGTTGTCAAAGGAGCCATTTTACTTAAATTCAAATAACGTCAAGAAAGGGAGCTGGCAGTTTCTGTTAAGAAGGAGTTGTTTGTTTGTTCGTTCGTTACCACATGAGGAAGATGGACAGTTGTGACCAGAATGAGGGGAACTATTACCATATAACCCACAGGTTTCTTTCTCCTGGGTTTTTTGTTGTTCTGTGGACCTGAGCTTTGGGAAGTGAGAAGGGGTCTTTTTGTTATGTTAATGTGATCAAGATACTGTAAACCCAAGAGACAGCAGGAATAAGTAAGTGAGTAGGCAGCCAGTCTTGTATTCTTTTTTCAAAGACCCTCAAGCTTTTTTTTTTTTTTTTTAATCTTTAAACACAGGGGACTACTGTTTGCGTCCAGAGTAAAACATGGTGCCTTCTCTTTACCTTTCATTTCCCATCTTTAAGGAGACCTGGAAACACAGATGGCACCAAGCTTGGGCCTGGGAGACAACAGGGTGAATGGGGGGGTGGGGCAGACCCGGAGAGCGTGTGTGCCTGGGGGGCCATGATGCAGGCTTGCTCTTGCTAGATTTTTTGGAAATCAGGGAAAGGCAAGCCAGAATTTGGGGGAGTCACCATTTTTCAGTGTTATCTAGAATTATTTTAGAAATTGTGTTGGCCGAACAAAGACAGACCCGGCAACTGAATATAATAGGCTATGGGTCTTTGATTTGGAGCATCTGACCTAGAGAAGGGAGAAGAGTTTAATGGGGTTTCATCAGCAAAGCCACAGAGATGCTCCCATGAGAAAAGGGATCTGAGTTGCAAGGAAGAGGGAGAAGGAAAGCGAATGGTCTATGGGGGAGTTAGGGAAGAGACTGGGGAGAAGCTGTAGGTATCAGCTGTATGCGTGGTGTGTGAAATCTCGGCAGACAGGTGGAGAGAGGGGATTATAGGAGCTTCCCTTTATAACCAGTGATGGAATTCCCTTTGCTGCTCCTAAAGAAGAATTTGGTGTCTATTTTTTTTAAAGATTTTATTTATTTGAGAGAGAGAGAGCGAGCAAGAGTGAGCACAAGTTGGGGGGGATGGGTGGGGGAGTGGGAGAAGCAGGCTCCCTGATGAGCAGGGCTCTATCCCAGAACCCTGAAATGATGACCTGAGCTGAAGGCAGATGCTTAACTAACTGAGACACCTAGGCACCCCAGAATTCAGTGTCTATTTAAATTACTCTTTTTTGTTTGTTTGTTTAATTTTTTGACATAAGGCTGTAGTTGGTTTAGGCTACACCACAAGGGATGGGTGGCCCTGGACCCACTCACCTCTCTGTGCCTCAGTTTCTTCATCTGTGAAGTGGGGATCCTAAGAGTACTACCCAACAGAAGTAGGATGGAGACAGTGCTGGTAAAGTATTCAGCAGAACCTGCCCTATACTCAGTTCTCCACAGAGGATGGCTATTAATATTTCCTATCTCATTTACCATGATAAGCCGCTTAAAAATCTCCAAATTTCTCTTCTCTTGTATTTCATTATGTAAGGATTATTGGATGGCCTGGTGTCCATGAAGGCCTTTGCACAGTGCCAAGGACAGTGTAGACACTCAATGAACACTGCGCCTGAAACCTCCTCTTCCTCTGGTGTCCCTCCTTCTCCATCTTCTCTCCTCTTCTTTTTCCTTCCTCCAGGGAAGCTCTGCGGGGGGCTACTTGCAAACAGGTTCAGAAAGGCAGGCCAGAAGCAGGTGGGACAGCTGAGAGACCATGGTTGGGGGTTTCATTTCAAGGTGTGGGAGGAGAGGGACAGGGAAGGTTGTTATGTAATAAGAATGTTTGCAATGATTGTGAGTGGAGGGGAGAATGGATGAGAGGCCATGTGTACAGTTAGGAGGCTGTGCAGGTGAGGAAAGATGAGGGCCGAACTCAGTCAGATGGGGGAAGTGGAGGTGATCAAAGCAGGGAGATTAGGAGGTGGGACCATTAAGACCACGCAACAGAATGAGGATGAGGTTCAACCCCCATGATGATGACAGAGAGACTGTGATGTCCCTAACCGCAGTCAGTCAGGCAGAGGGACAGGTTGGTTGGCCAAGATTCTGAATGCCGACTGGGACAGGTTTGAGGCACATTCAAGTCTAACCATCAAAATACTAGCAGAGCTGTGATTGAAGTCTGGTGAGGGTCGACTGTGTCTGACTTATTTGCCCAATGCCTAGGGCAGGGCCTGGCATAGCACAAGTGGTCCATAAATGTCTTCTGAATGAATGAATGAATGAATGAGTGAGTGAATGAATGCTGGACCAGAATTCAGGCAAGAAGTTGAGCCTGGGATGAGTGTTTTGGAGTCTTTTTACATAGATCTATTAGCTGAAAATGTGCCATTTAATGGGGGAGTCCAGGCAGAGAATGAAGAGGCAGAACTCAAAGAAGGACCAAGGAGGCATCCTCCTGGGGAAAGACATTGAAAGACACTGGTAGGTCTTTAGAAGGGCTGGTAAGAGAGCAAAGAGGAGTCAGCGAGGTGAACATACAACAGACAGATCATATCAAAAAGTGGGTCTTCTATTCTGAGCCTCAGAACCATTACATCAGCCTTCAGAGACACTACAGCTTGGAATCCTAGAAGGACGAGGGCCTGCTGGCACCTGAACAAGAAAAGAATTACAGAAAAAGCAGCCTAGCAAAAACCTCCCCAGCTTGTTACATCCTGCTTGAGGCAAAAGAAATTCCAGCAGCTTCCAGGAGACTGTCAAGAGGAGGAATTGCCTGCCCCAAACCAGCACAACAGCCACATCCCAAAGGAGCCAAGACACCAAGCCAGGGTGCCACTGAGTGGGATGCGTGGCAACAAGGGAAGCCAGTTGGACGATGGGTATTGATTCCCCATTGGCACACCTCGTCCCTCCAAGCAATCCCAAAGATTCGCCCATTCCCCTTGGGGCTGAGCTGTTTGCAACAAAATATTTTCCCACACAGCAACTAGGGTTCTTGTGAGTCTCATGTGGTTTGTGATGAATGAGTTTGCTCATAATTAAGTCATCTCCTTGCTGTCTTTCCTGGGTAACCCCTGAGTTATTGCTGTGGAGACAGAAGGGACATGATTCCGGTTCATGGGGGGTGGGGGGAACGTCCTGAAGGGGCAGGGCTTGAAATTGATCTTCAAAGGACAATTGTGTCATTTCTTTGTAATCGTTAGGAGTACTTCCATTGTTCTTTAGAAGGGAGGAAATATCTTCACTGGTTCTGTTGGACAAGGGGGAGACAGAGGTGAAATATTCCATTCCAAAGACTTTCTTTGGAAAGTTCTTTGGAAAGACTTTTGGAAATATTTCCATTTCCAAAGACCTCATGCCTTACCAGGGCCCTGTGTGAAGACTTAATAAATGTTTGGTTAAGTTAATTCATGCCATCAGAGGACTCTCATGTACAAACAACTCTTACTGTGGATGAAATACAAAGATTTACAAGGGCAAAAACTACTCTTCCAGGTAAGCTTGACCCCCAGAAGGGTCTAAGTCACTATTCTCTTCCAGCCAAACACTCAAAGACATTGCTGACATTCTAACTTCTTCATTGAGCCTCTCACAAAGCTGTTTGATTTTTACTTCACAAATCCCTTTCAGATCTGCTCTCACTCCCCCACCATATCCCCACTGTCACTGCCTTCTTTTAGGGTAAATCCTCTTGAGCTAGAAAGCATTGCAATAACCACCTCTCTACCCCTTCTGGCCAGGAGGGATTTGTTCTAGTAACTGTATCTCATACTTCTGCTAGTTCTATGCCAAATAAAATTTGATTATTATTCTCTTAAAAAAAAAAAAAAAACCACCCTCCTGGGAATCAAAGCTTTTTTCAGAATAAAGTTTAAATTCCTTGCAGAATTTCCCAGTGGCACCTCCTGCTGTGTATCCTGTTTCAACCTGTGTCCCAGACACTCAGAGCTGCTCACTGCTCTTCGAATATAAGAGATTCTAGGATGCTCTTGGACATTTGCTTCCATTTCCCCAGAATTCCTCCCCCCGCCCCCGCAGAGCAATGTATCTTCTGTAATCCCCCTGAGTCCTTCGTCGGTCTCACTTTACCCCACTCACCTTACCCTGCTCTACCTATATTCTCAGATGGCAAGAGAACCATCACCCTCTGTCCTCTGGGAGCTGCAAGGGAGGACAGAGTTTTAGCTGCATTGTTTATTTCCTGAGATGTTCCCAGAGTAGAAAGGACAAACAGTATCATGTCCATTTGATATGCGGGGAAGCAGGAGGGGACAGTGTTGGGTGGAAGTTTTCATAGCAAGGCAAGATGCAGAAAGCAACACAGAACTGTTATTTGGCTCTGTCTCTTCTTTGCCCACTTGCTAAGCAACTACACAAGGCACCACATAGAACCCAAGAGCTGTTCTCACCCAGAATTCCAAGAAAAGAACCCTGGGTCTCAGCGGGAGCCCAGGACAAACTGTTTGGTTCTGCTAGCCAGGCAGGCATGGTGAGTCCTTCTAGAAAACTGAACTGTGGAATGTAGACATTTTCCTAGAAGGAATGAAGCAGACTCCAGGAGAAATGAAGCTCAGAATTAAGTACACACAACCACAAAACTCAATTTTTGTTATTTAAAAAAAAATTAACATATATGAACGTGGTAAAATAAGCAAACAATACAGAAGGATTTACAATGAAAAGTCTATCTTTCTCAATGCTTGTCTTCCAGGCTCTCTGTAGAAGCCATTATCTACCTCCTAAAAATATTCCACCTTATATGTAAAAATAAGTGAGCATCAGCATACTTTTTAAATGAATGGAAACGCAGTAAAATCACTAATCAACACCTTGCTACTTTTGCTTAGAATATACTGTAGAGATCATTGCATATAAGCCGCAGATACCTCTCAGTTCTTCCAAAGCTGTACGATGTTCAATTGTATGAATGTGCCACAATTAGGTCAGCTTCCCTACTGGTGGGAGGTCCTTCAATTATTTCCAGTCTCTAGTTGGTAAAAGTGTTGCCACAAACAGGTCACCCAAATGTCATGGTGCATGAATGTCAATATCTGTGACACAAAGTCATAAAAGAGAAAAGCCTATGTCAAAAGACATGAAAGCACAAATTTCTTTTTTAAAAATTAATTATTTATTTATTAGAGCNGGTCACCCAAATGTCATGGTGCATGAATGTCAATATCTGTGACACAAAGTCATAAAAGAGAAGAGCATATGTCAAAAGACATGAAAGCACAAATTTCTTTTTTAAAAATTATTTATTTATTAGAGCGAGAGAGAGAGAGAGAGAGAGAGGGAGAGGGGCAGAGGGAGAAGAAGAGAGAGAATCTCAAGCAGACTCCCTGCTGAGGGCAGAGTCTGATGCAGGGCTCTATCCCATGACCATGAGATCACGACCTTAGCTGAAATCAAGAGTTGGACCCTTAACCAACTGTACCCCCAGGCACCCTAAAAGTGTAAACTTCTCTAAGACAAAAAAATGAAGGCCCTTCTGTGGATGGTTCATCCCTCGGTGTGAGCCAATCCACGTGGCTCTGTCAGGTTTCAGTGGAGAGCAGCTGACTCCAAACCCAGGGGCTGAAAGTTCCTTGGCAGAAGAGCTGCGGATGCTTTGGTGTTTTCAAACTTCTTGCCCTAATATAAACCCTCAACGTGGCCTTCAAGACCTTCTATGTTTTGATGCATCATGTAATGAGGTGATAGGCCTTATCTACTAGCCAAATCTTGCTTAAAAACTAGAAAACAGAATATAAGAGACCCCAAGATGAGCTCAAAGGATGGCTAACTTGCCCCAGGGAATATAGAGACATGGCCCCATACTACAACCTCTTTCTAGGCTGGTCCAAGCCCCTAACCACCCTCTGCACATGTCCCGTAACAGTCAGTTACATCAAAGGCAGAAGGATGACTTTTAGACTTTTAAGACCTATGGCACGTCCACCTAGAAATAAAGCTGTGTTTGTGGAGTTACAATCTTGTCTCCCTACTTAGCCTCCCCAGTCCTCACATGCCCACACTGGGTTATGACCAAAGCTGAGTGGGGACAGACTGCAGAGCTCAGGCTCTGTCCTGAGGGGCCACCCCTGCTCGGTTCACCTCCATTTCCACTTCCTTGTGGCAAAGCTGATCTCGTGTTGCAAGATTTTTCGTGGCTTTGAGACAAACTGGAAATCCAGATGGGTATGTAAAGCCTCTCAACTTCATAGAATTTGAAAATAATACTTTAAAAAGTAAATCCTATGCAGGCTGAAAAAAATGTATATAGTCGGATGAGGTCCACAGGCCCCAAGATCTCCACTTTAGGTGTAGACAGGGTGCTGACATTCATTTCCCCTTCTTCTCCAAACAAGTTCACCCCAGTGCTCAGCATCCACACTTCCAATCCAAGAAATAGAAGTATATAAAGGTCTCCAACTTACAGCTAAAACAGGGGCTGGAAAGCAAACCTACTTTTGTTGCAAGGAATGTTACAAAGGCTTCTCTGCGCCTGTGCTCCAGCGGTGGGAACAAGCCTGACCCATTAAGCATTTTGAGGACCTCACAAGACAACTTATAATTAAGAGCTAAGTTGCATATGACCAGCTGGCAAAATGAGTGGGTTGGGCCATAATAGCAACTATCAGCAGATCAACTTAAGAAAGCTACACTGCTTCATCATCAACACAAAAGCTGTGCCGTTATCAGAGCCTTCTTGACCATTTCCCACTTCCCAGGTGGTGTTCTTCCCTTGATCCTTTGAAATGAGTCATGTGTTCCTTCCTAAAGTACCTCAGAGGAAGAGCAGAAAATCTGGGGGCTCCTCACACCCATCCTTGCCATTCCCCTTTTGAGTGGGATGTGCAAATTCGCTTCTCCTTGGAACAGCCTCTTGTACATATGGTATGTTCTTGGAGGAGATGTGCCTGCGTCTCAGGGAACTCATTCAGGGCAGGGCTGGCACCAGAATGTGGCCCTCCTCATCAGAATCAGGATAGTGGGGACACAGGACTTCAGGTCACCAATCAACAGCAACGCAAATCTGGCTACCCATTGTATATGCAGGAAAACAAGATGGATTTAGATCCATTCTGACTGATTCCTTTTAACTATGTTGAAATGTGAAAGACTGATAGAGATTTGAAGTTTTCCATGTTTGTTATTACAAATCTTGCTGGAAAATCAAAAGCATCTGTCTACATTCTCCTCTCTATTGGGGGCCCAGCAACCATTCAATTCTCTCTTGATAATATCACCCTGATTTCCTTTTGGAAAACTACTTCTTCCCCGCTGGCTTTGGGCTTAAGGACTATTTTTTTTCCAGACACTCTATCTTACCTGAGTCTGAGACTGAAAACATTCTGTCATTCTTTCACTGGTTCATCTCACAAATATTCACTGAGCATCTACTTAGTTTCAAGTGCTAGCCTTGGTGCTGAAAACATTGATAATTAATAGTGTCTTCTCACTTCTGACTTCATGGTATTTACAGGCTAGGGTATAATTCAGCTTCCCTTGACCTGAACTAGGTTAATTGTCAAGCTTCCTCTCTGGAATTAGGATCTTCTACAGAATAGCACAATAGCTAAAAATGATCAGACTCATCTATTTCAGCTTGGCACCCTTGTGAGATGCCAGGGTGGGGGGGTGTCTCTGAATCTTGGACTCCTAAAATTGCTCATATTTCTATTCACAGGAACTTCTCGGTGTTTACCTAGATCTGTGTCATACTTTCCAGACTTCCCGTCAATGACATCAATATACTTCTATTAAATCCCTCTTTTGTTTTTGTTTACTGGCGTCGGTTTTTATGGCTTGTAAGCAAAGAACCTCCCCTGATCTTGGAGCTGCTTCTCAGTCTATCTATCTGGTCACTAAGTTGGCTTGAATACCTCATCTTATCAAAACCTGGCAGATTTTTTTTAAAATCAGAAAAACAAGAAAACAAGTTGTTGGAGATAACTGAAGTCATGCTGTAGAAGACATTCATGTGATTTGACCCTCTCCTTTCTGTCTCTCTCTCCTTTCTTTCTTGAATCCCCCATCTCAGAATCAGTAATATGTATAATACAATTTTAAGGATAACGATGATGTCTTCTCACTAGAATATTGATGTTGTTCTAAGGCAGTAGTGATTAGGGACTTGTATGCCTTGGTTCTTGCTTATCTTAACTTCTTCCATGTTTTAACTAAACCACTTCTCCATCCCTCAGTAAATAGCATGCTCACTATTTGGAACATGGGTGTACATGCTATTTCATCATTGTTTTGTATCAGACAGCTTGTCTTTCAGACTCTGTATTATTGAAGCTTTGAGTGAGCCTTGAAGGGAATAGGAGTCTGAGATGTGCCAAGAATGCAGCCTGTCTCTAGGCTGAACTCCTGCATGGCAGCAGAAAACATACATTGTTTTGGCTATTTTCAGAGTCCAGACAGATAATGGAACACTAGGCAATACAAGGTGGTGGGAGCCTACAAATCATAGAGGGTATGGCCTGCCTCTGGAACCAGCCACCACTCAGCTGTTGCCATGTAGAAACACGGGCCCGTATTGCCAGATCTTCCCACTTCTGAAGAGAAGTTCTGAAGTCTGGATTTGTGGGTGAAATCTCCCAGTGTTTAGATGTCAAGTAACTAAAAAACAATTAATGTTTGAAGACCGAACAAAACATGGCTGTGGAGAGATTTTAACCTATGCACTGCCAACTTGCAGCTCTGGATCTTCTTTATCCATTCTGCAATGCACCTTTATGCTATATTTGCTGGCTGTGCTTCTGGATACTTTTAGCTTTATATTTTGGCACTTCCTTAATCCTTTGCCTTGTTTGGAATGGATAACCTCCTCCTAGAATTGCTTTATGGTGTTGCTCTAGGACTCACCCCAGGCTGTAACCCTTGGGTTCCCTTGGCTTCATTCCAGGCCTGGAAACAGGTGGCCAGGCCTTCTAGCCTCTAGCCGCTGCTCGAATGATCTCCATGACAGGGAACTTAGTACTGCTCATCAGCTGATTCCATAATGTGAAGGCATATGAAGGAATAGAAAGAATACGGATTTGGGAGTGAAACAAGTATGAGTTCATCCCAGCTTGGTTTCTCAGCATGTGAAAGCCACAGTTTCATCTGTTAAACAAATACTTGTTTGGGGAATTAAATGCGATAACACTGGACAGCATATGGTGCCTTTCACGTAGGAAGTAAGGTATGTTTGCAGAGAGAGAGAAGGCCTCCTGGAAGGCGGATCAAGGGGCTGAGGACCCACCTAGGAAAGAGGTCATCTTAGGATGAGAGTGTCAGGGGAAAGGGTTTTGTTTGGTTACAATGCTTCACTTCAGGGTGGGAGGTTGAATTAGGAAAAGCTCTTTCCCAGCACAGCATGTGAGATTTGTGGTTCACCTCACACCTCTGGATGCATGCATGACTCTCTCAAGAAAAGGCTGTGCATCAAGAAATGAGTAAAAGGAAGACAAAGAGCCGTGTTGGCTTTGGAAAACCCTGGAACACAGGGGCAGGATGGCTTGGAAGCTCATGAACAAAATGGGACTGGACTGGTGTGGGGGAATTGCTGTGGGGGACTGTCTGTGAGAGACAGACAACAACATTTTGCACCTCCCTACCAGCACCTCTAGCAGACGGACCCCTCTTGGGATGACAGGGAGACCGGCTGTGCAATGCTTTACACATGAGAACTGCAATAATCGCTATTATTCGGTGTGATGGTGTGTGGCTTATAGCATCTGTGACTTGACAATCAAGTAATGAGCTATTGATGAGGGAAATGAACCTGATGACAGCTGAGGCTGGAGACCATTAACATAGAAGCCTTTCCTGCTGAATGTTATCCCCGGGACTCTTTGGTAATAGCTAATAATTATAGCCACATTTATTGAGATGTTACTCTGTGCTGACTGCTTTATATGGATTATCACATGCAAGTCTCCACAACAACTCTCTAAGAAAAGTATATTACTATTCTGTTACAGATAAGAAATCTGGGCAGATGAAAACAAATACCTCCAAGCGCTGGGAAATGGGAGCTCATCACTGGAGAGGGTGGTGAGAGAGAGTAGAGAAGTGGCAGATCACACATGGCCCCCTGAGCTCTGACTGTCCTCAGAGGAGGGATGCTCAGGCTGGGCAGAAGTGGGTAGTGGGTGGGGATGCCCTAGAGATGGATGCTGCCCCTGTCCTTGTCCATGGTACTAGAGAAAAGGTAGGGTCTGTGCCTTCCAGACTTTAATGTGCATTGAAATTACCTGGGGGATCTTTTTAAAGATACAGATTCTGATTCAGTAGGTCTGGGTCATGGCCCAAGAGTCTGCATTTCTTAAAATCCCCTAGGGAATGACAGTGCTGCTGGTCCATGGATCTCTTTATGAATATAGGGAAGATCTAGGCAACTAGGTAACAGTGGAGCTTTTGGTTAGTGAGGGAACCCACCGTGTTGGGAAGAATAGCTCAGCTATGGTTTCAGCTTGTACTTGCTACTGAACTAACAAACCTACTGAGTCAAACAAAAAGAGACTGCAAATTGAATGTAAGCAGAATCACAAAACTAATAAATTAAATTTTTAGTGTTAATTTCATATGATGGTACTGTTTAATATTGTGGTAAATCAGCACCCATTAAGTGAAGAGCATATAAATTACTATAGCCAAGTTTCTTTTCATTTTAGCAATATCCCTCTAATTTAGCATGAACTAAATGCAAAACTTATTTTTGTAGAGCTCACTCTGATGTTCTTTTGCGTCCCCTTAATTCAATAGCATCCTTTATCTGCTATGCTCACCTCACTTATTTTTGCATTAGCCTGTGACAATTGAAGTCATATGTGGTTGCTTTCATGAAGGCAAATCAAAAAAATCTTGATTTAATATAATATCAGAAGCTAAAGTCTTCTTTCATGAAAATAACTTTCAACTGAAAAAAAAGAATCTCGTTTTTCTTCCTGCCAAAATAATCCGAATGAATACAAGAACCAAAAGATGTGAAATTACATCATTTTATTTGTTAATTCTTAAAACTAATTTTCTTAAACGTTTTTTTCCTTCCCTCAAAATGGTGTATTCTGACTTCTTCCTTTCTAATGTGAGAATCTAGTTACTGATTTCAGTTCTGTTCCTATTTCTAACTCCCAAGTTCTCCCGAATTGCTGCTTTTACATGTCAAATCTACAATACTTACATTTTATTCCCTAATCATAATTAATCCTCTAAGCCTTATCCGTAGGTTGATTCTGAAAATTGAAAATCAATAGTGATTTCATTATTGTGACTGTTTAAATGTTGTTCGCTACACACCCATAGCTATGATGAAGTGTTCTTTCTCGTATGACTTTTCGCCTGGAGTTCAATTTTTTTGGAACTAATTACTTTAGATGTAGTTCTAATTTTGCTCAACCACTGCTACAAATTTAAGATTCTACTGAGCCATCCTGTTTCCCTAGAGAGTCCTTTCTGGGTTTTACATGTCTGATAATGTGTTTATTCTACCATCTTATTTATTGATACTTTAGTTATCTACTGAATCTTAAAATGACATGATTTTCCCACAGAAAGTCAAGAGCTCCTAATAGCTAGAGTTGCTAATGGATCATTTGGTGCTGCCTTTGCTTCCATTTTAGTTTGTTTCTGTTTTATTTTGTTTTGTTTTTTTCACAATTTTGCTTTTAGGACTTTCTTTTTATCTTTAATATTTTGACATTTGGTGGTCATTTGCTATATATGTGGGGTTTTTTTTTTAATTCATTGTGCTGGGCACTAGGTGTACATTTTCAATATGAACATGAAGTCCTGTTCTCGAAACATTTTCTCATTACTTCTTTGATATTTTCCCATGTCATTTGTCTTTTGGTCAGACGCTGCATTGACCCTCTGGGTTTCTTGTTCATATTTTCCGCTTCTCTATTTTCCTGTTCTACTTCTCAGAGATTTCCCAGATCTGATTTTCCAACTTGTCTATCAAATTATTTTCTATGTTGACAAATAGATCTTTACTATCTAGGAGGTATTTCTTGGTGTGTGTTTATTCCATTTTCACTGGAAAATGTTTGTCGCATGTTGCAACATTATCCCAAATCTCTCTGAGAATGTACACTAGAGTTTGAATTCCCTCCTATTCTTTGCATGATGTCTCTTTCCTCCAGAATCATGTTTTGCATCTGTTTACTTTGATGTCTCTCTTTCAGTCTGGAGGGTCTCCCACTTAAAGACCTCTGAATGTTCGTGCTCAAAAATAAGTCAACTAAACCTGATAAGGACACCATATCATGGACAGGGCCTGGTGAAGCCCTAAATGATCAAATGGAAAGGACATCCTTCCAGAAAGACTACTCCTTTTTTTTTTTTTTAAGTCATAGAAGCCTGGCTTCCAAGAATTATATCCTCTAGGGTGAAGTGGGTTTGACTATTTCAAAAACAGACTTCTGATTAATCACCTTGTTTTGAGCCCCACATTGTAATCCTACCCTCCTTCACACATTTCGTAGTGCAGAGGCCCTTACATGCATGCAGGGCATACTGGCTCCCTCTTCTTTGGAATCTTTTTCTGTACATATTCTGAGCTGTAGTTTCCTGAATTCTGCATCACCACTTTCTAATCATCTATATTTTATCCATCTTTCAGTGATTTGGTGAACTTTTCCTTCTGATGGCTCTTTTCATCTTTTTCTCAGTGAGCATTTAGACATTATTTTCATTCCTATACTATCTTTTATTGACGAAGGGGAACAAACTCACATGACTAAACAATCAACTTCAACCAGAAGTCATTAATATCACTGTGGCATTAGAAATGCCAGTCCACTGACAGCCTGATCTGCTTACCTAGATCTGTAAAGATAAATTCGGTCTGTAATTGGCACCTGTGATTACTTGGTACCAGTGAAATTATAAACCACAGGCAAAGACAGTCCTTGATCATAAGTATATGTTTCAAATAAGATGTTTTTACTTGTAATAGGAAACCTTGACTCAATCTGTTTAAACAATAAGGAAACTTATTATCTCATATATCATTAGGTGAAGGGTAGGCAGGACCCAGAGTAAAATTGGGACTCTGTTTCCATTACTCTGAGATGTTTTTTACTGCTTTTTTCTGTATGTGGACTCACATTAGCTTCCATCGTGGTGATAAGATGGCTTCCTGCATGTACACAGGATGGCTTCCCATGTGTACACAGGATAACTTCCTGAAAGTACACAGGATAGCTTCCTCCATGTATATAGGATGGTTTCCTGCATGTGCACAGGATGACTTCCTCCGTGTACATAGGATAGCTTCCCACGTGTACACGGGATAGCTTCCTGCATGTACACAGGATGGTTTCTTGCATGTACTTGTGATGGCTTCCTTCATGGTCACTAGAGGCAACTAGGGAAACTGGTTTCCCATTTTTGTAACTTGTGAATGAGAGAGGGGAAAATTCTTTCTCCCCATTATAAAGTAAAAGGTCATCCCAGCAACCTTGTCCCTTTAAATCACCAGGAAATGCTAGTTTACTTAAATCTGGGTTTCTGAAACAAATACTTGCAAGGGAAATAGGATTGCATAAAGAAACAGAATCTGTCTTTAGAACATAGGTGAGGGGGGATGGGAATATCTGAAAAAAAGACAAGGCTGTGAAAAAGACAAATGGGGGAAAGGCCACAGAGGAGGTAAACAGCATCCACCATTGGTGGTCATGTCAATGATCTGACACATACTTACATCTCAATTCCTATTAATGCCAACATGGCAATGTACCACTTAAATATCCCCGTAGAGAATTCTCAGGCACCTGACACAACTTATGAAATATCTCACCACACTACACTATTTCTCCAGATGTGGGCCTCCCCTCCATCACTCTCTCCATGTTCCCTATAGGGAGCATGCTCAGTTTTATGTGCCCTTGGAGGGAAAGTTGTCTGGAGGATCTTAATTGCTAGTCCTGAGAAAAAAGTGTCCAGCAAATGTTTCAAGTCACTTTTATGAGAGGTAAGGCTACCATGCTGCCCCCATGCAGTGATGTCTGAAAAGGGATTACCCATGATTACCATTCTCCAACACTGCCATTGCTTCCTACGGCCAAACCTCAATTTGCAGCCCAAACTGCAGCTCAGTTCCTGATCATGTCACTATCTGCCCCTACCTCCCACACTGATACTGTGTGTGCGAGGAATTCATCTTCATGTGTATTACAAAAGTGCTAGGTCCACCCAGGCAATAATAAAGTTCAATTAAAACAGGAACTTGCAACGTAAGTGAATGGTACCTTACCTAGATGAATTTCTCAGATGATGAAGATCTACGTTTTATTAGTAAAATCTGAAAAATTAGGTAGCTTGGGAAAACTGAGCAAGTTAAATTCAGGCAACATTTTTTTTTTAAATTCATGTGTTCATTCTACAGACATTCCAGAATGTCTACTATGAGGAAGCATAGGGAGACCTGATGTTCCCCACCCATAGAATGGTGTCTTAAATAAACTTCCCTGGGACATACTGTACTGAGATGGAAGTTTGTGAGCAAGAAGTGTATTAGAGCTGCTCTTGGAATTAATACCCGTAAGCAAGACTGACAAAAGTGAGAAGATGAAGAGCAATGCAGTTGTGGCAAAGTCCTGAGCTCATCCCACAGGGAGGTCTGGATGAATGATGATCTTCCATCCTTATCCTGAGTTAAAGCAAGGAGCTCAGGCCTCTGCATCTCTACTTGACCAGCTTGTGGAATTTAGCTGGTCCTGAGGAAAGGTCATAGCCTTGGGCAAGGCATGTTCCCTCACTCAAGAAACTTCCTGTAGAGTTCTCAGCTGTGAATGGTGAGCAGTCAACACTCCTGGAAGCTGGAGAATGAGTTCCTCAGTCCTGAGGGCGGTCAGGGCAGTTCACCACTGTATCTGCTACAGGCAGCACAGTTAGAAATGTCTAGCTTGACTTGGGCCAAGGGAGAATTAGAAAGTACCTGTCTTGAAACCTTCCTGCTATTCCAAACATATGGCAACAAAAGATAAAATATAACCAGGAATAAGCAAAAATAGATATTTTTATAAGGTGTAAAAAAATCCCAATTAAAAAGATATGTACGTAGGGGCACCCAGGTGGCTCAGTCAGTTAAGTGTCCCACTCCTGATTTTGGCTCAGGTCATGATCTCAGAGTCATGAGATAAAGCCCCATTTCAGGCTCCACACTGGGCATGGAGTCTGCTTGGGATTCTCTCCCTCTTCTTTTCCTCCTCTCCCTCACCTCACTCACACATGCTCTCAAAAAAAAAAAAAAAGTACCTACACTTGACACATGGCCCTAAAATAACTTTCTTCATGGTCACACAAGATGACTCCTAATGGCGATAAGTTTGCCCGCTGTAATGTTTAGAGCCACAGAGTTTTTATTTCTATCCTATGAGAATGAGGGGGAAAATTAACCTTTCCTTTAACCACAAAATCAAAGCCTTTCCCTCCCATCTTGTGCCACACCAATCCAAAGAGAGCAGAGGACAACATCTCTGTAGATCAGGAGCCCAAGGTGGTGAAGGGGCTGCTAGAACAGAGAAAAGACAGCCAGGAGTTTGGCTCCTATGAGAAAATGGAGACTAAACATTCCCCATGACGGGAAGGGGACGAGAGCCAAGATGACTGCGTGAGCCTAGGAGCTAGACTGTCTTTTCCCACCTCCAAAAGAAAGCTGAGAAAGCTGAGATTTTACTACAATGGGATAATGAGGCAGGCAGGAGGGACTAGACACAGCTTCTACCCAAAACTTGAATGAGCAGCCCAATGGCTCAGTAGCTGCATTTGTGTCAGTGCAATATTACCAACAACAGCCTTAAGCCCACATGAGAAAACAGGGTTCTGGACTAGGGGTCCTGAAGAGCCAGCTGCAAACCTGGTAAGTAGGGAGGGGCAAGCGCAGAACTAAAAACAGGAGGGAAGGAAAGATGTTTACTGAAGATGAGCCTACAGTGCAAAAATCACAAAACGTGCAGTGATATTGAATATTAAAGAAGCAATCCCATAGAATCAACAACTAGTAATGGGCGATCATTAAGGAAAATGACAATAATGAAAATAATAGAATCATCCAAGGTTAACATTAAAATAGTGAAGTTCTGGAGGGGGATGCCAGCATCATGATGACAGAAGATCATGTTTGTCCTCCCTCACCAACAAAAATTCATCATCCACCACGGACAATAGTACCTTCAGAAAGCTGTGGGATCCAGCACTGTATGCCAAGGGCCCTGGAAGGAGGTCTCACCCACCCATGCATTGGGTAAATGGGCAGACAGACCCTGGTCCTGGCTGTGGGCCCTGCAGTGGTCCATGAACTGACACCAGCCCCTCCCAGCAACAATCTGGGAGCCCCAAGAAATCGCTTTCTAAGATAATCACCCACAGATGAAAGAGCCTTTGGGAAAGTCCAGGTTTCAAGACAAGAAGTTCCAGGACACTCCTAGCACAAAAAAATACGTTTGGGCAATAGGGAGTTATTGATCAAAGGGTACAAATTCCACTTATAAGATGAATAAGTTCTGGGGATCTGATGTATAACATGCTGATTAGAATACTATATTATATATTTGAAAGTTGCTAAGGGACTAAATCTTAAATGTTCTCACCACAAAAAAGAAATGATAACTCAGTGATGTTGTACCGGACATGCTACCTAATGTTACAGTGGCAATCATACTGCAACATACAAGCATATGCTATCAACACAAGGTCCACCTTGAACTCACACAATGGTATATGTCAATTACATCTTGAAAAAGCCAAAAAAAAGCGAAAATCTAATTAAAAATATAACAAGAAGTTATGGGGAGTGGAGACAAGCAGTTACTTTTTAAAAAGTAATCTCTAGGGGTTGGGTGGCTCAGTTGGTTAAGCGTCTGCCTTCAGCTCAGGTCATGATCCCAGGATCCTGGGTTTGAGCCCCGTGTTGGGCTCCCTGCTCAGTGGGGAGCCTGCTTCTCCCTCTCCCTCTCCCCCTGCTTGTGTTCCCTCTCTCTCTCTCCCTCTCAAATAAATAAATTATATCTTTAAAAAAAGAAAAAGAAAGAAAAAGAAAAAAGAGAAAGTAATCTCTTCCCCTAACATGGGGCTCAAACTTACAACCCCTGGATCAAGAGTCACATGCTCTACTGACTGAGACAGCCAAGTCCCCCACAAGCAGTTATAAAATGTATACTTTAAAAGTGTCTCCTAAAAGTGTTGGAAATGAAAAATATCATCATTAAAATCTTTAAATCATATAAGATGATATAAGATCCAGACCAGATGTAATTAGCAAGAATTGATGAACTAGAGGATACTACTTAGAATTCCACAAGAATGTATCATAGAGAGATAAAAATATTTTTTTCATTAAGCTCTAGTTTTAAAACATGGAGAATAAGTTGATGGGCTCCAAAATATGTCTAATAGGAATGTTAAGAGTGTAGAATAAAGCAAGTGGCAGAGAAGGGATATTTAGAAAGATAATGACTGAGAATTTTCCAGACGTGCTGAGAGAAGCACCAATCCAGGTAGCATAAATGAAAATATATCCACGTCTAGGCACATCTTAGTGAAAAGTAGACACATGAAGAAAAAAAAAATCTTTAGGTTACCAGAAAGAAAATACAGATGACCCACAAAAGAATGACACTTAA
>LNAC01000123.1:3753113-3850417 GCA_002007465.1 Ailurus styani
CCTCTGCCCGCCTCTCTGCCTACTTGTAATCTCTCTCTCTGTGTCAAATAAATAAATAAAATCTTAAAAAAAAAAAAAAGAATAAGTAAGTGGATTTTGGGGCTCCTGGGTGGCTCAGTCAGTTGAGTGTCTGACCCTTGATTCCGCAGGGGCTGTGATATCAAGTCCTTCATTGGGCTCTGCACTCAGCAGGGAGTCTGCTTGAGATTCCCTCCCTCTGCCCCTCTCTCCACTCATGCTGGCTCTCTCTCAAATAAATAAACAAATAAATAAGTAAAATCTTAAAAAAAAAAAAAGAGCTAAGAAAGAGCTATTAAGTGGATTTGAATCCTGGTCATTTCTGTTTGGTGTCAACACTGTTAAAAATGGGAATACAGAGTGTGGCAATCTCCAAACCTTCCTTCCAGGGAGAATGAAGCTAAAACACTCTATGGAGACATTGAAAAGATGCCAGCCCTTTTCTGCATACCATTTCATGCATCTGAATTTTTCCCATCCTAGCTATTGACCATCTTTGTATTTTGATGCTATGGGTCAGTTAAAGGAGAGGGTGTGAACAGGATAAATCCCAAATGAAATAGCAACAAACTGAAATAAAAAAATAAACCCCTGACCTTTAGTCAGTTTTGCTTTCTGAAGAAAGATGTGCACATGAATTTGTTTCCCTAGCTACCATGCATAAAAATAGAAGATGCAGTATTTGGTAATTTTATGGCTACTAGAATGATACAGTGTCATGGAAAGTTATTGCATTTTAAGACAGCATTCTCCTTCATGCACAGACTCTGGGGAGCAGGGAAAGAGGGAGGACACATCCTCATATACAGAAATAGTTTGTGTGTTTACAGGTCATTTTAGAGAAGTTCTGTGTACACAGCAGGCAAAATACAAGTCAGCAGTGGCGGTACGTATGCTCTCAGGAACTCGCTGACAACAGAGCTCCTCTGAAGGTAAATACAATGTAATGAATCTGACACTGGAGTTTCTTCATCCAAAAGCACATGAAACTGGCCAGTTTGATTTTAGGTTGGAAGAAAAACATGGCAACACACACAGGTAGCAAACACACCAATACTGCCACAAATACACCTTTTCAGGAACACACAGTCCTATGGAAGGACAGGAAGGCCAAAGGGGTGTTCAATATTATAAAAGGTTGGGAAATTGGAATGCTTCACTTTTGTCTAGGGAACCTACTGAGTTCCAGGTCCTGAAAATTATAAATTCTGTCACTGGAGTTGAATGGGAAGAAATTCAAGGGAAGGGCATTCTTTATGAAGTTTTCCTGAGGTAATCCAGTCCAACCCTTGGAAGTCGGATAGTCCTAATTATAGTCACAAAAAAAGTGGATGGATATGCCAACCACTGTGATGGCCTTCTCCAGGATTCCATGACCTTTGGCAATAGAAGTGCTTTCCTTGCACTCCCAAAGGACTTGAGTAGGTCACCTGACCCTCCACCTAGCCTTAGGCAATATCATAGTGAAACCAGAGATGACAGCCTGTCATTCTCAAAAATGTCAACCATGCCTCCTCTCTGTTATCCTTCATTGGTCCAAATGCTCCAAGATTGATATATCAGAATATGAAATCACCTCCTTAACTCTTAAGTCAACACATTTGGAGTGGAAGCCTATTTCTTATTGACTCTACTCTTTCATCTTGATTAATGAAGAAAATTTTAGTCATAAGAAAACAAAAGAAAGAAGCCTGTGGTATTGAGTGCAAGGTTTTGCCTTGCCTTTTTACTCCAGAGGATACTCCCAAACCTAAAGGTTTTCCTTTTTTTTTTTTTTTTTACAATTTCATTTTGTATTTCTCCAAGTCAAAGTAAGCATAACAAGTCTTGAAAATAGTCCAATTTTCAAGTGGACAGGTAATGACTACCTGTCATTATACCTTATGCATACTTCTTCTCCTAGCTAATTAATTATACTTAAAAATAAATGTGCATGTGTTAAAGAGATAACAATGAACTCCTACATATTAGTGATTGGATTTACAATACTATACTTATACAGCAAGACTTAAATAAAATAATGAGGTCAGATATATGTTTTTCTGCAATTTGGCCTCTACCCAACTTTACACCGTATCTGCCTTGAAAGTTTGCCCACATTTCTTCCATAAACTTTAGCTCTGCTTCAAGGTCAGGCATCTCTCTCCCACCTCCTTCTCTGAGTCCTTTTTTTCAACTTTCCAGATGGTGGCATAACAAGGGGTGGGAATGGTTGGTCCCCGGGGAAGGTAGTACTTTGTCATTGATATAATTTACAATTGCCAGCATACAGTGATAGAGAAGGTAGANGCCCACATTTCTTCCATAAACTTTAGCTCTGCTTCAAGGTCAGGCATCTCTCTCCCACCTCCTTCTCTGAGTCCTTTTTTTCAACTTTCCAGATGGTGGCATAACAAGGGGTGGGAATGGTCGGTCCCCGGGGAAGGTAGTACTTTGTCATTGATATAATTTACAATTGGCAGCATACAGTGATAGAGAAGGTAGACTGATNTGAGCCGAAAGCAGAGGCATTAACCCACTGAGCCACCCAGGCGCCCTTTGGGTTGGTTTTATTAGTATTTTTGGGTTCTCCACAATTGCCTGCACCCAGGGCTGAACTATCCCCACCTCCCCAGCCCCACTCCCCCAGGACACTGCTTCCAAATGGAAGTGACGCCTTCCTTTTTAACTCTTTCTTGTGTACCACTTAATTGTAACTTGCCATATTTTATCTTATGTGGAGGGTATTGTGTCCATATTTTGTCATAAGCTGTTTGAAATCAGGGACTATATCTCCCCACCCACATCCTGTGCTCTGCAGGGTAACTGAAACAAAGAAGGCCATCAGTCCACACTGGTTTAATTAGTAAGTCACCAGTGAATATAGTTAAGAAACCTGAGGCCCAGAGAGGTCAAGCACCTTATGCAAAGTCAGAGACAGTTATCAGTAATGCCAGGACTGGAACCCTTGACTATCTGATTTAAGTAAAGCCATTAATTGTGCAGAAACTGCCCATTCATGCTACCAAATTAAACTTAGAGAAGGCTGACCGTTTATTTCATCTCAGCAATTACTGGTCCTCAAAGAGCCTCTGAGGTCAATGGGATATATACTTTCTTCAGACAAATGTGAAATATCAAAAGGCTGGGCAAGTTTCCTAATTTTTATTATTTTTTGAGTGTGCTATGCCTTTTTATCTTTTGAGGAAGAATATAAGGAGGAAAAGCATTCACAGGTTTTTTTTTTCAGCTTAATTGAAATATTCTCTACATCAAATATGTTCAATGTAGTAGAAACTGCAGATGTTATTGCTTTAATTTTATAACCCAGTTATTCTTTTATTTCTAGTTGTCTTCAGGATAAATTAACTCTTATCAGCTATTCAAATAGGTAATTATCATAAAGCTAAATACCACACAACCTCATAATCCATGTCAATTTATAGACTAAACTGGAGTAAAATCATGCTCTGGTGTTACAGGAAAGGAACTCCAGATTTTTATTATTCCTCAACATTTTTTGCCAGAATACCCAAATGAAATTTAACAAGGAGATGATTTCTTTTTGTGAAGAAAAGGGTCTAGAATTGGCTTTTTTATTGTAGTGGAATGAATGCTAAACTTGAGGCAAAAGATAATGAGTTTGGGTACAAGACCTATAATTTATCAGCTATGTGACTCTGGCCAAATTATGTTACCCCTTTGAGTTTCAATTTCCTTCTCTCTAGCAGCAAGATTTGGGATATTTTATTCTAAGATCCTTTCTGTCTATAAAATCCCATGACCTTATGCTTCTGATGGTGCTATAATACTCTGGCCAGGATGTCGCAGGACTCAACAGCTTACTGTTCTAACAGATAAGGTCAGGTCATGTGCCCTTCAAGAACAAAACTCTATTCATCTGTATCACCTCAGGATGGGGCCAGAATTGAGGTGAAGTGAGTGAGAGACTAACACCAGTGCAAAATTTAAGGGTGGCTCCCCAAATCTCAGCAATCAAGAGGAATATTATTTTAATGCAATATTTTAAAAAGTCAAAATTAGTGCAAAAATCCACAATGAGAAAATACCAATGTTTTTAACAAAGAAAAGATCAATGCTCAGGGAAAAGAGGTATGTATTAGTCAGAATAAGTTTATTTATGCTAAAGTTTCTTTAAAAAGCATAATTATGGGGTGCCTGGGTGGCTCAGTGGGTTAAGCATTTGCCATCAGCTCAGGTCATGATCCCAGAATCCTGGGATGGAGCCCCCATCAGGCTCCCTGCTCAGCGGGGAGCCTGCTTCTTCCTTTGTCCCTCCCTCTCCCCTCCACTTGAGTTTGCACTCTCTCTTGCTCTCTCTCTCTTAAATAAATTAAATCTATAAAATAAAATAAAAATAAAAAGCATGGGCGCCTTGGTGGCTCAGTGGGTTAAAGTCTCTGCCTTCGACTCAGGTCATGATCTCAGGGTCCTGGGATCAAGGCCCACATTGGGCTCCCTGCTCAGCGGGGAGCCTGCTTCCTCCTCTTTCTGCCTGCCTCTCTGTCTACTTGTGATCTGATCTCTCTCTCTGTGTCAAATAAATAAATAAATAAAATCTTAAAAAAAAATAAATAAAAACATAATTTCCATATCTTAAAGGTTTAATGGAGAAAATGTCCACTTATTGCTCCTGTCACAAATCTGGCGAAGTTGTTCTCCCCACAGTCTCCCCACAGTCACAAAGTCACTCATGGCAGGAAGGCAGCCCCTGCAATTGTTGCTGCAGTAAAAGAGAACCCCTGAGGGTCACTACATGGGTCAGCGTAGGTTAAGTAATGTTGCAGTAACAAGTGACCCTGGAATCTCAATGGCATATGGCAACAAATTGCTTTCTGGCTCATAGTATATGTTGGTTATTTATCAGCTACTATACATTTATTTTACCCCTGGTCTGAGGGTGAGGAAGCAGCACTTATCTGGGACATGCTGTTCTTGAGGCAAAGAGGAAAGATAAAAGCAAAGAATGTTAAGGGGACTATAAAACTCCTGCTCAAAATGGTGCACCTCACTCCTGCTCATATTTCACTGGGGGAGGAAAGTGGCATAGTTTATCCAGTATCAATGAGGTGGAGAAGTATAATCCTCCCCCAGAGGAAGGAAGAGCAAATGTTGTGACTGTAATGCTATGTTTCACAGTCCACCCTCTTTTCATGAATATTCACTTCCCCTCTTTCAACTTTATACACACAAAAAATACTCTTCCTCTCCCTAAGGCAATCAGCCTGAAAGACCCATTTAGTCATGGCATTGATCCATAAACCTATAAACTAAAGTTTTTTGCCCCAGCCATACCTAAGATACTATCATAAGAGAAAGGTACGATAATGTTATTAACAATCTATTACTGTATAACAAATTGCCCCAAATGTACGAGCTTAAAACAACAAATATTTCCCTCAGTTTCTGTCAGTCAGGAATCCAGCAGTTGCTGAGTGGTTACAGCTCACTGTCTTTCATGAGGTTGCAGTTGAGATGGGAGCTGGGGCTCTGGTCATGTAAGGACTTGAGGGAGAATCTACCTCCAAATTCACTTGTGTGCTTGTGTGCAGGCCTCAGAAATCCACTACCAAGATCACTCCACAGTTGGCAGGAAGCCTTGGTTTCTGGCCATGTGGGCCTGAGTGTTCTCCTGACATGGCTTCTCTCTCCTGAGGGCTTTCTCATGACATGGCAGTTGGACTCAGAGCAAGAGAGAGAGAGACATAAAGAATCCAAGCTGAGGTCATCCTCCCACTTAAGGTCCCAGTCAAGCCATCCTAGCTATCTCTAATCAAACCATCCTAGGCATCCCCAGACATCTGAGCCTCTCCCGCTGAGATCCCAAACATTATAGAGTGGATAATTATAGCCCCTGTCATGCCCTAACTGAATCCCAAACTCAAGTAATTGTCAACATAATACATTGGTTGTTTGTATATGCCTTTAAGTCTTGAAGTCATTTGTAATACAACAATAAATGCCCAGATCATAAATTGTTACTTGGAGTCAGGTGCTATCATTAAAAAAACAAAACGAAAACAAAGATATGTAACATTGTCTTTTGACTGAGTAGTAGACAAGAGTGGGAAGAGCCTCAAGGAGTCTTCATGAAAGCTTGGGGTTCAGTAAGGATCTTGTTATCTGGGACAGGAGTAAAGAGGATATGTATCCTTAACAGTGAAAACTTTGGCAGCATGTTGCCTGAGATAATGTGGAAAATAGGAAATATACAGAAAATATATGGATTTGACTAAGGAGATTCCCAGGAAGAATACTGACATCACCAGATAATTTTGTTGAGCTACATATACAGAGAAAGATGACCCCCCCAAAAAAGGAAGTCTTTGGTTTTTAATTTCAATAAGAACTGAGAGGAAATATAAGGGAACCAGAACCCATAGTTTCAAAAAGAAAACCACTTTTCGTTTCTAGACTCTCAAGATAGTAAAAAGGTCTTGATATAAGAGACAGCCTCAGGGCAAAGATCATCTCAAGGATGAGACTGAGATTTTTTTGTTGATACTTCAGAAAGATTTGTGGACATGCCTCATGGACTCTTTCAACTAGACAAAAGGTTTTTGAGCATCTTAGGGGAGTTGTCTCATAGCACTCAGACTCTAAAATGAAGCCAGAGAGAGCCTGTCATGAAAACATCTGTGAGCGTTGTTTTTGTCTAATGGAGAGAAGCCAAATAAGATTTACAGGAAATTCACATAATATTTAAGAGAATTAAATTGGTATAAGCACTGGCGACTCATAAAAGGGACAGAAACAGCATAAAATTGTGGGTTTCCAACTTTCTTCTTTTTTTTAAAAAAAGATTTTTATTTATTTATTTGACAGAGAGAGAGAGAGATCACAAGTAGGCAGAGAGGCAGGCAGAGGGAGAGGGGGAAGCAGGCTCCCTGCTGAGTAGAGAGCCTGATATGGGGCTTGATCCCAGGACCCTGATATCAGGGCCTGAGCCAAAGGCAGAGGCTTAACCCACTGAGCCACCCAGGCACCCTGGTTTCCAACTTTCTAGGAAGAAGGCTGAGAAGGCTAATCCATTGTAAAAGTGACCTATTTCTTATGTAATGGAAGGGTCTGAGAGCATGTAACCAAGAGCGATGGGAAATCATTCCTGGGGAGTAAAACTGGACCCTACTCAAAGAGCCAGCAACATGTTTTTGGCTGGATTTCAGAATTGCTACAGACTAGCAACTGTTGTGTGCTTCCAATATCTCCTCCTTTAGTGTCTGCTGTGGTTATCCTACTTTTTTATGTCTTTCTCTTGCATGTTGGGTGTATTTGGGAGATAGATAGCTTGGCTCTTTAATTCGGGGGTCTACAGATCAAGAGGATCTCTACTCAATGGACTGCATCACATCTAAAGAGCCTCATCCATACCAGGACTTGATCTAGATGATAATGCCCTAGAACTTGAATGAGTGCCATGATGGGGTAAGACATGGATGGTCTTGGAAAAGAATGAGTGCTTTTCATGTGAGAGGAACATATCTGTGGCCCAAGAACAGATTGTGACAGATGAAAGATGGCTACAAATTCTTTTGACACCCCCCTCTATCCATCCCCCTCTATCCATCTACTGAATCTGAGCTGGCCTGTGAATTCTTTGATCACTAGAGTATAATAGAGGTGACACCATACCAGTTCAGAGCCTAGCCTTAAGAGGACTTGCAGCTTCTACCTGGTCTCTTGCAATTACAGCTGAGTTATGCTGTGCTATGCAAATGATGTAAACATCTGTGATTTGTTCCTTGCTCTTCTTTCTTTCTCTTTCTTTCTTTCTTTCTTTTCTTTCTTTCTTTTTCTTCCTTCCTTCCTTCCTTCCTTTTCTTTTCTTTCTTTCTCTCTCTCTTTCTTTCTCTCTCTCTTTCTTTCCTTCAATTTTATTACTTATTTATTTGACAGGGAGAGAGAGAGAAAGAGCACAAGCAGGGGGAGAAGCAGGAGAGGGAAAAGCAGACTCCCTGCTGACAGGTGAGCCCGTTGTGGGGCTGGATCCCAGGACCCTGGGATCATGACCTGAGCTGAAGGTACGTCCTTAATGGACTGAGTCCCCAGGTACCCCTCTTATTTCAAGTTCACTCTGAGTCAACTGAAATTGTGGCCCACATCTTCTTCATTACAGGTCACAGGATGAATAAAGTGCCTATGTCTGGACTGTAACAGTTTCATGGCAGAAGGGAACAATAAAATGGAGTAACTATATATTGGCTCTTGGAGCTTCTCCCTGGGCATGTCATACCTCACAGATGCTCACAGCCTATTGAAGAACACAAGTCACATGGCTCAAAACTAACTGCAAGGAAGCTTGGAAACGGGAAGGAGTTTATAAGTATTCGGTAAGCAATAAATGTTTTCACCATAGAGGGAATATCATCAAACTCATAGAAACTTCTCTTTCTCTGAGAGCTGTTTAAATGATCAGTGGTGTTTCGCATCTTAAGTGAGAACATCCAATACAAGTTTACACCACACCCCCTGTCTTTCTGAAGCATGGGATCTTAGTAGAATTTTAATTTTATTTTGAGAAATTAAAAAATATGACCAGAGCTGCACTCTGAATATCTTAGAGTAGTTTAAACTGCTTAAGCTAGTATTTTCCATGGAAGTTTTAGAAAAATTAAATGACTATGCTTGAAAAAAAACTTTCCTGGAAGTCCCCCAGAAGTGCTTGTTAAAAAAACCATTCTGGCAACATCTGGGACTGAATTTGAGAGTTCTCAGATTGGAAGCAAGGAGACTAGTTAGGAGGCTCATGCAGGAATGCAGGCCAAAAATAACGAGCTCTTGGCCAAGGTGAAGAAGTTGGAGGTGGAATGAGGGGATATATTGCAAAGATATTACAGAGATAGAAAGAAAGAACTTGAGGAACAAATGTTTGTGGGTGGAAAATCCAAAAAGTCGGAAACGAGGGTGTATCAAATATTTTTAAAATAAAAAAATTAAAGTCCCAGAATAAAATATGGGTGAAAGTTATTGCTTTTCTTTTTATAAATAGGAAATCCAGAAAATATTAAATATGGAGACATTTGGCCATGGAAGTTTAAAAAGTGCCTGCAGTCTTCCCATATATATGTATAGAAGGTCAAAAATAAAAGAAAAACAAAGTACCAAGTGAGGGGAAAATGTTGCCACATAGATAATAGGGAGTAAATGGCCTAATATGTAAAGATTGCTTATAAATCAATGATAAAATATGAACTCTGAAATCAAAAGTGGTCAAAAGTCATGAAGACACACCTCCTAAAATAAGAAAGAAACCCAGGAAGTTCATTTTCACCGGCAATTAAATAAATTCAAAGTTTAAAATGTGCCACAAACTTTTACCATCAGATTGCAAATATTTACAAAACCTAATGTTACTAATAATATTGGGGAAACAACAGCTCCCAATCACTGTTGATGAAAGTGTCAATAAGTACAATTTTTCTGGAGGGAAGTATGAGAACATGTAAACAAGTTTTTTAAAAAAGATTTTATTTATTTATTTGACACACAGAGAGATCACAAGTAGGCAGAGAGGCAGGCAGAGAAAGAGGAGGAAGCAGGCTCCCCGCTGAGCAGGGAGCCCGAAGTGGCGCTCGATCCGAGGACCCTGAGATCATGACCTGAGCCGAAGGCAGAGGCTTTAACCCACGGAGCCACCCAGGCACCCTATGTAAACAATTTTAAATGAAAATATCTTTTGACTCAGCAATGTGACTTAAAGAATTTATGGGAAAAAATAATTGTGCAAGTATTTTTTAGATGTTCAAACATAAATAAAAGTATTCAAGTTTGTTCATTATGGGAATGAACCTACTGGAAACCTTAATATACATTAGTAAGGAGAACTTGTTAAATAAATCATAGTATGTTCAACAAAAATGAAATGCAGCTCTTTTCGATTTGTAGTTATTGACCTAGGAGACTGGCTAAGTTATATTGTTTAACAAAAAACAAAACTACAGTATTGAATGGTCTGATCATAAATATACTTTATGTTTCCAGTCAAACCAACTTATTTAAAAAGGGGAGATTTCTGTGAAGACACTAAGGTATCCCAAAACCTCTAAGAACAGAATTGCAACCAGGACCAGCAACACATATTGTCCTCTCTCTCAGCCTCTCTCCTCTCCTTCTCTCCGTATAGGTGCCCTTCTTAAGCCTTAGTCCCCCCTTCCTGTTTTCTAGTCCATAGAACAGAAACATGGTCACCACTATGATACCCTAGATTTGCATTTTTTTTTAGTTCAACTAAGCAGCCAAATTAGACTGGAATATTTTGGTTTCAGCTCCCAAGTCCTCGAGAATCCACTCTGGTTGACTCAGTCCAGGGGACCATCCAATTCTGACTTAATCAACTGTTAATTAGGTAACCGTGTCACATGGTATAAAATCGTTCCCCCTGTGGCAACCAAGGGTGGAGGGAGGTGGCTTTGTTTTTCTAAAATAAGAAAATCCAGGGTGGAAGAACTAATGAAATAAGACCATTGCCATCCAGTATATTCTACCCATTTGCTCCCTAGAAAACACAGATGGTCACTTCTTCCCATATATTTCAAAACTACAACATTTAAGCAACACAGCCAAGCAGGAAATGTAGTAGCTACCTCGTAGGTGACAGCAAGATCTAGTTCTCTGAGTGAGGTACATTTTTTCTCCAGAACCATATCCAACAGATTCTTACTAGATGGTATTATATATTTTTTAAGTGGATACAAAACAATGGAGGAAAACAGCGCAAGTGCAATAAAAGTTGTCATGTGAAAATGACAGTAAAGGAGAAAATGTGTCTTGGCCACGGGTAGAAAATGTGTATCTATTACAGGGTTTCTCAACCTTGACATCATTGATACTTGGGGCCAGATAATTTTTTGATATGGCGGGCTTTTTTACATCTAGCCTGTACCCATTAGATGCCATAGTACTTCCCCTCAGTGTGACAATCAAGACTGTCTCCAGACATTGCCGCATACCCCTCCACCACCTGCCTCAAGACAAAAATCTCCACCAATTGAGAATCACTGGTCTATTAGGACAGAAAAGGGTAGTTTGTAAAAATGAAGGGATAAGGCCAGCACATCTCCTGATAGGAAAATAAATTTTTGTTCTGAAATTTTGTTATTCTAATGTCTGCCTGAAGATGTCTTCCTTGGGTCACCTAGGTGGCTCAGTCAGCTGAACAAGCCAAACTTCATTTGGCTTGGGTCATGATCTCAGGGTCCTGGGATCAAGCCCTGCATCAGGTTCCCCATTCAGTGGGAGGGTCTGTGTGTCCCTCTCCCTCTGCCCCTCCCCCACATGTGCTCTCTGTCTCTCTCTCAAAAAAAAAATCTTAAAAAATAAAAGAAAGCATCTTCCTTGTCTAGTGATTTTCAGAACCGACCCTGTGGAGGAGAAATTCAAGACAATTTCCCTAAGGAGTAAATGGTAACAACTAGGCAGGGTGCTCACTATTAGTGTAGGTAATCAGGACCAGAGATTGCTCTGAAGAAAACATAAGCAGAGGTCATTATTTTCCAGCCTGAAATTCTTCTGAAGAAACAATTCTTTATAAGAATCAATAAGCAGGGATGCCTGGGTGGCTCAGTCGGTTAAGTGTCTGCCTTTAGCTCTGGTCACCATCGGGGTCATAGGATCGAGCTGCCCATAGGGCTCCCTGCTCAGTGTGGAGTCAGCTTCTCCCTCTACCCCTGCCCCACTCCACTCATGTGTACTCTCTCTCTCTCTCAAATAAATAAATGACATCTTAAAAAAAAAATCAATAAGCTACCTATCAGTCTCTTGTTAAGAGCTTCTTTTCCTAAAAGCCTAGGACAGTGATCTTATCAGGCATGCCTCTGAACCCCCATCCAGGACTTTGCTTCTCTTGTTGGCCATTCTTTCTAAACCTCAAAGCAAAACAGGATTATCCTATGATGTTGCCCCCAACTCAAGTTTTCAATGTGCTTTACCATAAGATATATAATCTCCTTTATCCAACGTGAATTGTATTGTAATAAATGGGTTTTGGAGGTAAAATAAAAACTGTCCATCTTTTCTGGGCTTCTCTCTAATATCCCCCAATTTAGTACCAATAGTCGAATTTTATAATCCTCACTTGGTCTTTATAATAGAGTGAAGAATCTATTACCTGCCATTTAGCAAGACATACTTGATCTTAATCTTAATCTTAATCTTAAAGATGCNGTCTTTATAATAGAGTGAAGAATCTATTACCTGCCATTTAGCAAGACATACTTGATCTTAATTTGCTGCAGAAGGCTGGTTCTACAGACAGGAGATTTCCCTGAAAGATGCTCACTACGGAGCCCAACTCACTGTGAACAGACATCGAATATTTCAAACTGTATACTAAATAATGGCTCCTCTGGTGATCCTCGTTGGTGGAGTTGCCTCCAAAGCTGAAAACAGCTCTCCAAAAAATCAGAGAAAATTATTTAGGTACATTTTTAAAAAAATTTATTTATTTGACAGAGAGAGANACAGAGGGAGAGAGATCCCAAGTAGGAAGCGAGGCAGGCGGAGAGAGAGGAGGAGGCAGGCTCCCCGCTGAGCAGAGAGCCCGATGTGGGGCTCGATCCCAGGACCCTGAGATAGTGACCTGAGCCGAAGGCAGAGGCTTTAACTCACTGAGCCACCCAGGCACCCCATTTAGGTACATTTTTGAATTTACTTCAGAGAGAAAGAGCTTGGGGGGAGAAAGGTTGACCATGAAAACGTGAACTTTAGTTTTTTTCTGTAGGTGATGGATTTCAGGGTGATCTTTGTCAGTCAACTTTGCACTATTCTGTCTGCATTGTTTTCATTCTTCAACAATTATGTATCTATTTAAAAAAATATTTTATTTATTGGGGGGCGCCTGGGTGACTTAGTCGATTGAACATCTGCCTTCAGTTCAGGTCATGATCTCAGGGTCCTGGGATTGAGCCCCGCATCAGGCTCCCTGCTCCACGGTAAGCCTGTTCTCCCACTCCCTCTGACCTTCCCCCCTGCTTGTGCTCTCTCTCTCACTCTCGCTCTCAAATAATATCTTTAAAAATATAGATATTTTATTTATTTGTTTAAGAGACAGAGTATGCACCAGCCAGCGGTGGGAGGACAGGGGCAGAGGAAGAGGGAGAAGCAGACTCCTGGGCTGAGCAGGGAACTGGATGCAGGGCTGGATCCCAGAACCCTGAGATCATGACCTGAGCTGAAGGCAGATGCTAAACGAACAGAGCCACCCAGGCGCCCCACATATCTACTTTATAAGCAGGAAAATAGCTTCACTGTGTTAAAAATGATAAAAAGAAACATCCAGAGGATAAGGATTTGGCTAAGAGAACCAAAAGGTGGTCGCCACAGTTGGAAAAAAAGAAAAAAAATAGGGAAGGGTTTATTATGAAAGCTGATTTTCTGCTCTTCCTTTCTTTCTCTTTCCTTATTTTTTTAAAAAAATATTTTATTTATTTATTTGTCAGAGAGACAGAGCACAAGCAGAGGGAGTGGCAAGCAGAGGGAGAAGTAAGCTGCCTGCTAAGCAAGAAGCCCCATGTGGGGCTGGATCCTAGGATCCTAGGATCTTGATCTGAACCAAAGGCAGCCGCTTAACTGACTGAGCCCCCTAGATACCCCTGGAAAGCTGAGAGATTTTCAATGAGAAAGGATTAGTCAGGTTCAAATGTTGCAGGGAGGTCAACAAAGAAATGGAGAAATGATATCCCATTGCATTTAGCAATTAGGGGTTCTCTTGATGACCTTGGAAAGCCTTCTTTCAGTGAGTAGGGAGGAGGTCTAAATATAGCAGCCTAGGCATTACCCAGAAGAGAGAAAGGAGAGATGAACTTGGGAAGTGGATGGTTGTTGAATAGTATACAAGTTAGTACTGTCTCTTCATGAAGAGTATGGAAAAGAGCATAGACCCTGGGTAGTCCTTGGCCCATGAGAATGAGCACTTGGACTTTGGATCTTATACTCAGACCTCATTTTATAGAAAAGACATACATTTGAGTAATTAGGATGATATTTATGGAGAGTAAATTTCAGTTTACTTGCAGCTAGAGTCCAGGCGTAATCTTCTTTCATTAAGTAAAATACTTAGGCAACAGCAGGGTCCCAAGAAAGCCAATGGCTACCCCCTCTACTGGTCCCAGACTCACACAAGACAAATCCATTTGGATGTCCACAATTATTTCAGCATTAATGGATCAAAATGAACACATTACCAATTACCTACTCACGCTCTCTCGTCCTGATCTTAGATGAATAGTACTGCCATCTCCCTAATTTCTAAAGTTAGAAACATGATAATTCTCAATTTCTCTCACCAAATCTTCTTGATTTCAACTCCTGAACTGTTCTCAAATTAGTTTTCTTATTTTCTACCCCCCACCATTTCTGGATATTAGGTTTGGGTCTCATCATTTCTCACGTGGACCATAAAATGTTCCCACAATTGGTCATTCTGCCTCCTATGGCAACGTGTCATTCTCTTCTTCATATGTCTACCCAGAGTGATTCTCACCAAAACTTAAGATCTCATAAAATCCTTTAACTGCTACTGATCACCCAGAACATGATGAAGATAATATTTTAAAGGTAAAGGATAATTGCTAATTGGCCCAATTCTAGCTACTTTATAAACAGTATTTATCACTACCTTTTCTAATGTACCTTCTGCTCTTAATGACAGTTGACCACCCTAGTAAGTTTCCAGCTGGGTCCTAGCATGCAAGATTCCAATTCTTGGAATACTTTCTCTTTCTCTGTACCTGGAAAACTCCTACTTATCATTAAAGGGGGAGTAAGAATGCCATTTATTTTGTGGAGCTTTGAGCTTCTCAGGGGAAAACACCATGTCTTTTTTATTTCTGCATCACTCATGCCTTCCATGGTACCTGGAAACCAGGAGGAGATAAAAAATGGAATGTTTGTCCTCCACTGAGCCCTTGAAGCAGAGTCAATACAGCCACTGAATAAGATCCAGTCAGCTCATAGAAAAGTCATGAACAGGAGATAATATTTATCTTAACTCCTAACCCTTTCCTTTTAAAATCATTTGATTATTAGTGTTTCTAGGTACTATACCAGGGCTGGGAACCCAATGGCATAAAATATACTTGCTCTAAAGTTGCTTCACATCTGATGTGATTCTCATCTGTACTCAATTTCATCTCCTTGTCTCTGAACTTGCTAAATACAGCATCCTTCTAACTCATGCCTCACCTTACATTTTGGGCATTGTCACTACTGAGTGGCACTAAGCTTTTCCATCTCCTCTGGCTTTGGTGCATTTTAGGACCTCTAGGGAGAACTTTCCATTTTAGCCCTGGGACGCTGGAAACACAAATGTGACTCTGATCCTTGCCTGGCGTAGAGGAGGGGGAAAGTCATTTTCCTCTACTCTTCTTTCATTCTCCTGCTGGTGCCCTGTAAATTAGACTGGCAAAAGGCAGATCAACAAGAGAAAAACAGAAGCTTACTAACATGGACACTGTGCGTGCCCACGGGAGCACCCAGCAGTGAGTAACCCAAAGGGGTGGTTAGAACGTGGGTTTTACATACCTACTTAGACTAAAGAAAGGAAAAGGAATTGGGAGTTTCTGAAAGAGGGAGACAAGCTCTGGGAAGACCAGGAAAATTATGGTAAGCAGGGCTTTTGTTTGTAGCAAAGTTTGTTAAGCAGATTAAGTAGGTGACTTCTCTGTTGGTAAGAGCTGTCAAGAATCCCCTCTACAAATGGAAATTTTCTTTGTAAATGCAAATTTCCTTTACCAACGGAAAACTTGTGCCCTGTGTTTAGAGCTTTCCCTGCATCTGCTGGTTCTCAATGGCCTTTAGCTCAAAAATTCCATATGCCAAAGAGGCGTATTTTGAGGTGGCATATTGTGGTACCCTTCATGGGTATCCCAGTTTTACCAAACCTGGTCCTCCTGAAAAGATAGTGAGAAAAAAAAAGGACGTCTTAAAGGTTTTTCAGTCCTTATCTGTCCGATGACTTCCTTTGTTACTCTGGAGCGTCTTAGTATTTGCATAGTTCTCCCCAGTAGTGTTAGGGACTGTAAGAATGCAAGATTGAGGGTCTCCTGTGCAGACAATAAATTTCCAAGCTGTCCTTTTCAGCTTTGCAAGTGAAAAGAGAGGCAGAAGCCTGGGAAGAGGGGAATGAGCAGCCGGAGTAAGCTGTCAGTTTCACGAAGGTCATTGAGTGTGCATTGGCTGCCAAGTTCTCGGGATTGTTCCCAAACTCCCACAGCGCTACCACACTTTCGCTACAGCCTCTACACCACAGACTCGGATCTCTGGCTTATTCTGTGGCACGGAGCCAGATTCCTTTGGGGTCTCAGATGCTCCCTGGGCATGCGTTCACTGGGCACCTCAAGAAGTCACATTTTTGCTTTCAGCGTCCTCATCCATGTCTTCTGATCAGAGCTAAAAACTGGAGATAGGTTATTACAGTTCAAGTCTATTATTCCCTCTATGTAAGGTCACCCGATGCATCTTTAAAATCCTCAAAAGGACTGTGCTGGCAAGACCATGGAGAGCATCCAATGCAGTCTCCCACTGTGTCTAATGCACTGCCACAAAAAATAACAATAAAATTTATAATGTTACCACCAGGACCCTTCTCCCTGGAGTCATTGAAGTATCCTATATATTTTGCACAAGAAAAGTACCAAATTGTCTTAATAAGCATATTTGTTATATAAAAATAATAATAATAAACATTTATTGAGCACTTAGTATGTGCCAGTCACTATTATAGGAATTTCCTATGTCTTAACTCATTTAACTCTCCAAACTTTTGTTTTTTCCCACTTTGGAGAAGAGAGGAAACTGAGCCATGAAGTGTCAGACATAAAAAAGCGTGAGACTTCTGAACTATCTCCTCCCCTGAATTAATCAACTTCAGCCACACCCAAGATTTGATGGCTCATGAAGTGTTCAAAATGCCTTTTTTTTTTTTTAAAGATTTATTTATTTGACAGAGAGATCACAAGTAGGGAGAGAGACAGGCAGAGAGAGAGGAGGAAGCAGGCTCCCTGCTGAGCAGGGAGCCTGATGCGGGCCTCGGGCCTCCATCCCAGGACCCTGGGATCATGAGTGGAAGGCAGAGGCTTTAACCCACTGAGCCACCCAGGCGCCCTCAAAATGCTCTTTTTATACTTCATATCCTGAACGTACTCTACAGAGATTCCATGTATGGGCTTTTTTATTCATCCATTCTTCTCAGTACCCAGAGGGCCTTTCGACCTAAAGAGAATATCTTTATTCAGCTCTGGAAAGTTTTCTTATGCTAGCTATTAAATTTTTTCCATCTCTCCATTCTACCTGTAGTCCTTTTGAAGCACATGCTAAATCTATTCGGTACAGCCCAACTCACCCCAAATCTTAACTTGGGTCTGGAGAAAATGCTTTAGTCCTTGACCCTGAGCACATCAGAATCTCCTTTAGGAAATTTTAGAGATGTGGATGTTTGGACTCACAAAGATTCTGATTCAAGAGGTTTGGAGGAGAGCCCAGGTATCTATATTTTTAAAAATCTACAGCTAATTGCCAACCTTAGAAATGGAGAACCTCTGTTTCCACAGTGATAAACAATGATTTTTCTATTTCATTTGCATATTTCCACCTGTGACAATCATGAACAACTGATGAAGAATTCGGAGATTCTGTACCCTGATCAAGTATCACCAATAAAAATGAAAGAGAGAGGGGCCCCTGGATGGCTCAGTCAGTTAAGCGTCTGACTTGGTTTCAGCTCAGGTCATGATCTCAGGGTCCTGAGACTGAGCTGGCGTTGGTCTCTGTGCTCAACAGGGAATCTGCTGGAGATTCTCTTTCTCCCTCCCCGCCCCCCACCCTGCTCTGCCCTCCCTGTGCTTGCTCTCTCGCTCTCTCAAATAAATAAAATCTATAAAAAATATTTTTTAAAAATGAAAGAGATATGGTATCACACATAAGAGCTAAAGAGAGCTCAGTGTGTTCTTCCAAGGTCTTTTTCCATTTTATTGACTGTAGGATTGGAGTTTTTCTTAAATTGCATCTACTTGGCCACAGTCTACTCCCCCATATGTTGTGAGCTGTTTCCTCCAGTTCCGTTTCTCTGAAAATCTGATCATATCTGCTTCCTATATATCAGGAATGCTCTGATTTCCTTGTCTATGCATGGTTCCCTTTCTTCTTTCCTATACCGTTGAGGTTTATTCTTTTTCATAGCCCTTCCATCTCTCAGAGATGAACTGAGGGGAGTCAGGGGGCATGCAGATGTGTCTTCTCCGCCCATCCTTAGGAGCAGTTCCTCCCTCCACATACTCCAGATTTGACTTTGTGAGGCTCTGTTTTATCTACTGTCAAAAAAATACATCTTTCCTTGCTATGGAAAGGCTTGAAGCCAAGGGAAATGACCTCTTCCTTAAGTCAGAGTCACCAGCTAGGCTTGGGAAGTTCATCTCCCTCCCCCTCAATTCTCTTCTTTCTTTCTCCACATCCATATGACTGCCCTCACTACCTGACATATGGCATATACGCACACTGTTTGTCCTAAAAGAAGATTCCAGCTGGATTGGGGCTGGAGAGACCCCTGAATCATGCTGCTTATATTCCAGTAGAGAGCCAATTTCAAGATTCACCCTGGCTTACAAGCTGGATACTAAAAACTCTCTTAGTATGACATTTTGATGCTGAGTGAAAGATGCCTGTTTTCAGCAGCACAAGGCAAATGTTGAGAGAAAAGCCAGAAAGGACAGTAAAGCCATAGCTTCCAGGTCCCACAACCAAAATATATGAGAGAGAGAGAAAAACTATAGTCTATGAAGAGACACTTAAATTCTTGCAGGGGTCAGGTTTATTCTATAAATCAAGAGAAATAACATAGATAACTAAAGGATCATAAAGAGCCCATGTGAGTTTTTTAGTTTTAACTCCCACATCTGATTCCCTTTGCAACTAGGAAAGCTGTGTAGTACTGACCTGACCAACCTGGAACCTACAGAGCCATTGAAAGAGTGAGGATGACCTCTTGTCAGCCCTTTATTCCATGGAACCAGAAAGAAGTACCAAGTTCAGACCTAGAACACAAGGTCTCAAACTTGGCTGCACACCAGAATCATACCAATGACCAGGCTTCCCCCAGATCAGTTACATTAAAATCTCTATGGATAAAATCTGGTTGTTAATACTTTGAAAGGTCCTGGGAAGATTTCAATGTGTAGCCAAAGTTGAGTGGGCAATTGCAAGGTGAATTTTGGGAAAAGCTTAATAGTTAAAGGTCTGAGAAAGGGAAGAGCAACAGGGGGCAAGATGTGCAGATGGGGGTCATCTGTTCTGTTTAAGGGGACAGGATGAAATGAACATTAGTGTTCTCTGAGTCTCTACGAAGAACCCCATCTTAGCTGTCCTGGTCTTACCTCACTGAAGAGACACGGAGAGGTCCGTTTGTAATTCATTCATTCCTTCTTCAAGCAACAATTTACTGATACCTACAATGTGCTCAGCACTGTGATGGGTAGTGGAATCACAGTGATTTATGAAACTTAATCTTGTCTTCCAGAAGTCAATAATGTGGCAGAGAAACATATGTAAACAATTAATTATGCCCATCTAAGTCTTCTATACAGAAAGTTAAACATAGCCATTGGAGCAATAAGGAGGGAATGATACAGTTAAATCCGACTTACGGTTGAGGAGAACCAGAAACCACTCCACAGGAAAGGAGATAATTGAGCCGACACTTCATATATGAGTAGAAGCTTTCCAGACAGCCATGGAAGGTGGAATTTTCTAGGCAAGGAGACCAGAAAAAAACGAGGAGTCTCACATACGAAGAGTTGATTTTGTAACTGTTTCAGAATGGCTATGATATAGGGTTTGTGGCAAAGGGTAGCAAGAGATAAGATTTAAGAAGTAAGATAGAACTCAATTTTGAAAACTCTTGCATTGAGGAGTTTGTGAGCAATGACAAATCAATTATTGTAAAGGTTTTAGAAAGATGGTGACATAAACCGATTGATGCATGTTTAGAAATCTTTTTTATTATAGGGTAGAGTTTGAGTGGGGAGATGGATACATGAAAAATCAGACATACTAATTAGCTTTCAGGGTTCTTTTTGCTTTTGTTTTTATAATAGTCCAGCTGTAATTCTGTGCTAAATCAGTGGTCATGTGAAGAGAATCAAGAGGGATTGACACAAAGGAGATTTCAGAGAAGTTATAACTTGGGTGTGAAATTAGCTATAATGGAGGAAAGAATGAAGAAAATTGGATCTTTAGGTATTTAACCTGAGTGAATGAGTGACACCATTGACCAAAATGTGGAATAAAGGAGAAGGAACATGGTAGGAGATGAGAGGATGGGTTCAGTTTTGACATGAAATTGCCCATTCCAAGTCCAACCATTGAAAGAAGAGCCTCAGCTGTTCTCTAAATTGTATAGAAGAGTAGCTCCTTGAGTTGACCCGGGATGGACACACTAGAGGGCTACTTGGGAAAGGATCTAGTCACTTTTCATGACAACAATTTAAAACTACTAATGATGATTTTCATATACTCAAGGCCTCTGAATATCAATTTAGGATCAGTCATGAGAGTGTGTCAAAACCAAGGATTATAACCTCAAAGGGTTTTGGGGAGAAGACAGGTAATGTAGGTCAGATGACGACTAGAGTAAATTAGAAATATTAAGTCCTTTCAAAAAGAGAAAGTTCTAGGGTGCCTGGGTGACTCAGTCAGTTAAGCATCTGCCTTTGGCTCAGGTCATGGTCCCAAGGTCCTGGGATTAAGTCCTGTGTCAGCCACTTTGCTCAGCAGGGAGTCTGCTTCTCCCTCTGCCTCCTCTACCCCTCCCTCCTGCTCATGCTCTCTCCCTCTCTCAAATAGATAAATAAAATCTTAAAAAAAAAAAAGGAGAAAGTCCTTATTTTGTTCTAAATGGTTGTTCTTTGCTTTAATAAAATATCTGTGTTGTCAGATCCTGGAATGTTGTAAAAGAAATTATATTCTTATGGAAATGAATTTTTATGTACCCTCTCCCATTTTTACATGTTGTCAAGTAATTTATTTTTAAAAAACATTGAGCTAGCCGATGAAATTCATTCATGACCCCTGGGCTTTAAACCTTCTCGAAACTCTAAGTTTATATATTTGGCTTGTGTTATCACTTTGGGATAACTTTGTGAGGAGCTTCAAAAGTTTCTTATAAAAATAGCTCTTCTCATTGGCTTCAAATCTAATTCTTCCAAATCTCTCCAGTCCTCCTTTATCCTGTGGCAGGAATTTAGGAACAAGTTCCTATTCAACCAGTTATGGCATTTGTCATTTTATTGACTTCAGCAGGGCCCCTTCCACCTTGTTTCTAAAAAAATATCACAGATTAGTTCATATGCATAGGACAGTAAGTCTACAGACATAGAAAAGTTTATACATAGAACTGGTATTATATTGGGTCTTCTACAATGAGTATAATCTCCTCACAGTAGAAGAAACCAGAGCCAGATAGGCAAAGCGCATTGCTCTAAGATCATAGGATGAGTTTCGGCCAGAGTGAGTATGACAGCTTGCTTTACTGACTCTCACTCCTCTGTCTCCCACACAGCTGGGCTGAAAGCTCATAGTGTGTTTCATTCCTCTTTTCCTGGCTGTATCTGTTAGCTGTTGCCACATACTAAACAATTACAAAATATCAGTGGCATACCACAATAGGCAATTGTTTCTCCTGCATGTGCCTACAGGTCAGCTAGGATTCAGCTGTCTACAGCTGCCCTCTCCTGGGCTTGGCTCCAGATATCAGATCTAGCTCAAGTCATCGAGAGTCACTCTGCTCCCATTCTGGGGCCCAGGGTACCTGGGAGGAAGAATAACGGCTCCCGAGGAACAAGCAAAAACACGATGCTCTTAAAGCCAAGGCTCAGAATTCATGTGCTGTCATTTCCAGCTGCATTCCTCAGGCCAAAGCAAGCATTTGGCAAAGCCCCACATCTCTGGGGCATCAAATACATAACCCTGAAGAGATCACGGCTTCCATTAATTGAGGAAGTATATTGTACCCAGCACTGCATTGAGCACTTTATAAATGTCATTAAATGTAATCTTCATGAGAACCTTATGTAGTATGTAAAATCACCTCCATTTTACAGGTAAGAAATTGACTTGCAGAGAGATTAAAGTTGATGGATGCCACACACACATATGGCAACCGGCAGAATAAACTTTTAAAACAGATCATTTGTACACTTCACCACCATAAAACTCTGAATCTTTTCTATCTTCCATGCTCTGGAAGTTGTTGCCTATTTTCAGAAGTTCAATATATTTTTGAGTCTTAGACTTGTGTTGGTCATATCAATAGTTGGTTCACATCTGTGTGTTAGACAGCAGTGGTCATGGTCAAATCCTGGAAGGTCAAACCCATGTGGTTACAAGAACAAAAGGAATAGAGGAGAAAAGCAAACAAGACTGTAGGAGGAAGACCGGCTCCTTCCATGGCAGTGATCCCATTCCATATGTTCCTAGACTGAAATTATGACAAAGAATGTAAATGTAACTCTGTGCCAAAACAATAGTGTGCAACTATTGGGTGACATGTTAGCTATTTTACCTTTCAGCTTATGTTTGAGTTAGAACCATATATGAGTGAACTCTTACCCCCCTTGAAACACAGCCCCAGAGATTATATAAATAACTAGAGCTGATTTAACTTGGAAGTTCAGATAGAGTAGACAAAGGGCCATGACATTAAGTCAAATGTCTCTCTCCTTTGTACTAACACAGATACCTAAACAGAAAGGGCAAGACCTGGCTGGCCATAAAGGGATATGTGATGAATTAGGTCCTGAGTCAGAGATCATTGATCCCTGTAATGTTCTTCTGATAATGAGGGATCCTAACCTTTCAATCAGCTTTTATTATGCCCTAAATCTTAATGCTGTATTTCCAATTTGGTCCACACTGAAAATTGTTGTTCTGATCATTTTCGGGTTTACCAGACTATCTCTTGAGACAGAGGAAATACCTTAAACTGACAAAGACTTTTTCTTGAGACTAGAGTTCTGGACTTGAGTCCGTTCCATCCTCTCTAAGTATGGCCCTAAAATATTCAGGGACCTTCTGATAGCCATGAATTTTGCTGTCCACCCGTCAAGACTGAGCAATCACTGGGCTTTAATAAAGGATCCGTATGGCCAAGCAAAAGAAATTATATTTTTATGTAAATGCATGTGTAGTTAAACTCTCCCAGCTGCTACTTTGATGATGAGGGAAATTTAGGAGAACCTTCAAACCCCCAATTAGCCATTATCAGAAGTCAATCAAGAAGGCCAGGCTTGTCAATATCAGCATCACTTTTTTTGGTATTTGCCACTGAGCACTGCCCCCCTCCATGGCTAGTCTGGAGCTCAGTAAAGAACCACGGCCTAGTCCAGGAGTCAGCAAATGATGACCTGGAGACCAAATTTGGCTCACTGCCTACTTTTATAAATAAAGTTTTATTGAAGCACATCCATGCTCACTTGTTTATGTGTTGTCTACAGCTGCTTCTGTACTATAGCAGCAGAGTCAAGGAGTTGCAACAGAGACCATATGGTCTGCAAAGCCTAAAATATTTACAATCTGGCCCTTTGCAGAAAAAGTTTGCCAATCCTGGTCTAGTCCTTTGGATGTCTAAAAAAAAGGGTGCCCCGGTCCTTGAGTTAAGAACTATCTTCAGCATAGCTCACTGTCTTTCGATTTTTGGGGAAATACTCTATCTTATAATTGGGGTAAAGGTATTATGAATTAATGTGTTTAAAGCTTATACATTATATCAATTTTAAGATATAGCCACAATTGTATCTTTATATTTTATATATGTTTATATATTTTTTTACTATCTTTCCATCAAGTGGGAGACTCTGTCCCCTCCTATTGAATCTGGACAGGCTAGCAACTCATGTGTATCTGATAGAATGTGACAGAAATAATGTGCTATGACTTCTGAAGCAACAAGTGAGAAAAAGATGGTGTAGTTTTCTTTTCAAAAATATTTTAAATATTTTTAAATTTAAAATCAATTAATTAATATAAAATGTATTGTTGGTTTCAGAGGTACAGTCCTTTGATATATCAGTCTTATGTAATACCCAGTGCTCATTATGTCACATGCACTCCTTAATGTCTATCACCTAGTTACCCCATCCTTTTACCCCTTCCACCTCCAATAACCTTCATTTTATTTCCTACGATTAAGAGTCTCTTATGGTTTTTCTCCTTCTTGATTTCTCCTTGTTTCACTTTTTCCTCTCTTCTCCTGTGATCCTCTGTTTTGCTTCTTAAATTCCACATATCAGTGGGATAATATGATAATTGTTTTTCTCTGATTGACTTATTTTGCTTAGCATAATACCCTCTAGTTCCATCCATGTTGTTGTAAATGGCAAGATCTCATTTTTCTGATGGCTAAGTAATATTCCATTGTATATGTATACCACATCTTCTTTATCCGGTTGTCTGTCAATGGACCTCTGGCATCTTTCCATAGTTTAGCTACTGTGAACATTGCCGCTATAAACATTGGGGTGCACATGCCCCTTTGGATCACTACATTTGTAGCTTTGGGGTAAATATCCAATAGTAATTGCTGGGTCACAGGGATAATTCTATTTTCAACTTTTTGAGGAACCTCAATACTGTTTTCCAGAGTGGCTGCACCAGCTTGCATTCCCACCAACCATGTAGGAGGGTTCCCCTTTATCCACATCCTTGCCAACATTCGTTGTTGCCTGACTTATTAATTTCAGCCATTCTGACTGATGTGAGGTGGTATCTTATTGTGGTTTTGATCTGTATTTTCCTGATGCTGAGTGATGTTGAGCATTTTTTCATGTGTCTGTTGACCATTTGTATGTCTTCTTTAGAGAAACATCTGTTCATGTCTTCTGCTCATTTCTTGATTGGATTATTTGTTCTTTAGGTGCTGAGTTTGATAAGTTCTTTAGAAGATGGTGTAGTTTTCATCTTTGTTTGCTGGAACACTTACATTGGAGTCTTGAGCCACCATTTAAGAAGTTGGACTGGCTTGAGGCCACCATACTATGAAGAAGCTGAAACCACTTGGGGAGGCGATAAAAAGCGAACATTTATGCACTGCTGGGGGGAACATAAATTGGTGCAGCCACTGTGGAAAACAATGGGGAGGTTCCTCAAAAAATTAAAAATAGAACTACCATTTGATCCTGCAATTCCACTTCTGAGGATCTACCTGAAGGAAATGAAATCACCATCTTAAAGAGATATTTGCAACCCAAGTTCATTGCAGCATTATCTGCAATTAGCCAGGATATGAAAACAATCGAAGTGTCCACCAATAGATGAATGGGTAAAGAAAACTTGGTGTACACACACAGACACACAGACACACACACAAACTGGAATTATTATTTAGTCATAACAAAGAAGGAAATCCTGCCATTTGCAATAACAGGGATGAACCCTGAGGATATTAGGCTAAGTGAAATAAGTCAAACAGAGAAAGACAAATACTGTATAGTCTTTTATATGTGGACTCTATAAAAAACCAAACTCATAAAATCAGAGAGCAAACTGGTGGTTGCCAAGGATAAGATGCAGGGTTGGGAAATGGGTAAAGATAGTCAAAGGGTAAAACTTCCAGTTTTAAGATGAATAAATTTTGTACAGCATGGTCAGCACAGGTAACAATACTGTATTGTATCTTTGAAAGTTACTAAGAGAGCAAATCTTAAATGTTCTCACCACACACACACACACACACACACACACACAATTTGTAACTATGCAAGGTGATGAATGAGTTAACTAACCTTTATTCCAGTAATCATTTTGCAGCATACACACATATCAAATCATTACATTGTTCACTTAAACTTACACAATATTATACATCAATTACATCTAAATAAAGCTGGGGGGGGGAGAAGAAGAATGGCTCAAAGTGTAGAACCAGAAGCCCAGAGGGCAAAGACAAGAGCCATGAGAATAACTCTCAAGGTATAAGGCTGAACGCTAATCAAGGAACAGTCATTTGCCTGGCTAGATGTCAGAATAGCTATGGACCAGTGACTGATAGGTATCTCTTTCCCATAGATATCTTTTTGAACTGCAGTGGCCATTGTAGTTATTCTATCCTTAAGTCACCATTGTGTATTAGGTGTGTGCAGAAGCAGATGACTCGTCTCTCTAGGTCTTTAGATTCAAAGGAAGCATACTCAAGGAGCCATACCAAAGAGCCTCACCCACACCTGGACATGATTTAGAGAATGAAACCCTAAAAGTTGATGCCAATTCAAGCCAAACTCTTGTCTGACAGACAGCATCAGCTTCCAGTTGTGTGCATGTATGTGTGTGTGGAGGGCGGGGGACGACTTTGGAAGAAAACAAAGCATTATGATAAAAAACACAAACACAAAAAGGGGTCAAGAAAAATTATGGGAAAGTATAGTCATGGAAATTAGATCTCAATGATGAGTTAGAATGGAGATGAGGGAGGTTCACTAGACCTCTGTAACTCAGGAAATGTAAAGCAAGTTTTTCTTGCCCACTGTGATACCACTTGATGTTGAAAACAGTATCAGACAATTTTCCTTGCTGCCTGAAGACCAACTAAAAACTCACCTCACCACCTCCTCTCACTTGCATCACATACTGAGATTGATCAGTGAATTAAGTGGCCCAGATGCCACATTTGTGTTCACTTGCTTTAAATGATAGGAACAAAGACATTGTTAGTGTCTCTACATCATGAGCTAGAGAACAGTATTTGGCCCTTCAGTTGGACAGCCTTGTCCCAGCCTGCCCTGCTCAGCCCCCCTCTGACCTTGGACTCAGTAGCACAGCAACAGAAGATGATGGAAGAAAGAAATTGCCAGCTTGCTGAGTCGATTCCAAACTGGGGTCTATCCGAAAAGGCTTGTATGGATTCCTTTTATAACGAGAATACTCTTACTCCTAATACGACTAGTGTCTCCTATTGTTTAATGCCTGTGGCAGGAAGATATATTTGTTAGTTTTACTTCAGCAAACCCACAAGAGAAAGACCAAGCCTTTGTGACCTCAGAGGAGAGGAGAAAGGGCAGAAACTAAGATCCGACCTCAATTAGCAGCCAGGTCACAGCCAGAGCTCCTCTTGTTGGGTTTAGACCATGCTTCTCTCCGTCATCATTTCAGGATCAGTGGTGATTAAAGGTTAAGAATTTAAGCATCTTTAGCTCTGCACTCCTGTTGGGTCCCATTTTGCCAACCCCTTCCCTGGCCGCTTTCTGTAAAGCTGCTGGGACAAAGTAGGACCATCCTAATAGGAATAGGATAATAATAGCAAAAGGAATTAGGATGAGGAGGCACATTTGAGGCCACTCGAAGTAATGAGACAATACTGGAGAACCCATTAGTTCCAGCAGAATCTTTGTCAATCCCACTGCCTGCCACGAGCCTCCTTCCTCAGGAGAACTGCAAAGCTGAGCATCTGGCTCGCTGCTGTGAGCACAAGCAGAGCCCTGAAAACGCAGGGGGACTAGGAACTGGAAAATCCAATTGTTAATGATGATCACTATGAACTATGCGTGTCTGCTAAGGAGTGACAGTTCTCCAAAACCTAAACACCTTGTCATTTGCACACCTGAGACACGGGCCATTGTGAGTCCCACATGCAGTCTTACTGAATATCAAATTCTACATTTCAGGCACCAGCCTCTCAAGGGAACCCAACCAACACAGAAGACATCAATGCAGACACACGCACGGTTTGATTCAGTGGAAAAGCGTTCTGCGGGTGCCGTAGAGTCAAGTAGCACATCCTCACTGGCAGGGGAGGGAATACAGAAGCAGAGGCAGGGCACAAAGAAACTTTCAGCCAAGATGTTAAATGACCCAGGGAATATAATGGGGGGGGGGAAGAAAATGAAGATGAGACAAGGAAAATCTCAAGAAGGAAGAGAACAGCTAAGGGAGGGGTACACAGGATGAAAAGAAAGGTAGTTCATACTAGAGAAATAATGGAAAGAAGAAAACCTCTGTCTTCCAAGACCACTGTCTTTTTATCATGTGGTGTCGTGATTATTTGTTTACATCTCCGATCTTGCCTCGAATTCAAGATAGGAAAACTGCCTAGAATGCCATTATAGCTCTCACAGCATTAGCAAGATTCTTGGAGTAGAGGTTTAATAAAGATGTATATGAAGAAGGGACAGAGGGAAGAGGGAAACCAGCCTAAAGAGCTTAAGACTGAATGCTCAAAGTTCTTCTTCACCATTTAAATTTTTTCTGTCTCCATCTCTGTCTCTGTCTCCCATGCTCATCAAGAGCCTGGGGAGCAACCATAATTTCTCCCTCTTTCTCGACCCAACTCTCCATCACTATCCTACTGACTCTGCCTCCCAATATTACTGTGTCCATTACTTCCTTCCACTCTTGGTGTCTCTGGCCTAAATGATTGTACAAGGGCTTCATAAGTCCATTTCCCTCTTGGGCTGTCGGTGTGATCATGGCCAAAACAGGAAATAAACTACATCCTTTATTTTTTTAAGTGATAGTTTGATAAATTATTGAAATGATTATTATTTTCAATAATTAAAAATGTTTTGGCTTAGAAATACCTTTATTTTATGAAGCTACAGATCATTGTGTAAAGTTTTTTTTTTTTTCATTAAACCACCTATTAAAAAGATGTTGACAATTCTAAGGGGGAAAAGCTGTAAATGTTTCTCATTAAGTCAGAGTTGCACATAGATTATATTTATAATATATATTTGTGTATTTATAATGTAGAGAAAAAAGGGAACAGTAAAGCAAGGGTGGCTGCACTTAGATCTGATACTTGGTTATTTCCCACAAATAGTATTTCTTGGCAGAAGGGGTTAACCAGAACGATCCTTGCTTGAAATTCTATGATGGCTCCTTATCACCTACATGGCAAAACAAGGCTAGGTATGTCCTAGCTAGTGGACACCATCAGGGCTTGGCCCATATCCCCTTGAATCCTTTCTAGTATTTTCCTATCCCCCCACCTTCCCCAGCTTCTGTATGCTTTGCATCTAAGGGCCCACACCTTAGATTCTTTCTAGAGGACTGCTCTGCACAAATGGAGCCTTTTTGCCCACAAGTACAGAGGTAAAAAATGAAGGCAGCCTATTGACTCATTGGAATAAGAATAGGAAAACCCAGCTCCCTTGCCTCAAGTAAGGACCAGCTGTTAGGTGTAACGTACACTCCAGAGTTCCTCTGCGGATCAAGTTGAGGCTAGGACTTTGCCTAAAATCACACCCTTCCCGGGGGCACCTAGGTGGTGTAGTCAGTTAAGCCTCCAACTCTTGGTTTCAGCTCAGGCTGGGATCTCAGTGTCTTTTTTTTTTTTTTTTAAAGATTTTTTTTATTTATTTGACACACAGAGAGAGATCACAAGTAGGCTGAGAGGCAGGCAGAGAGAGAGGAGGAGGCAGGCTCTGTGCCGAGCGGAGAGCCCAATGCGGGCCTCAATCCCAGGACCCTGAGATCATGACCTGAGCCGAAGGCAGAGGCTTTAACCCACTGAGCCACCCAGGTGCCTTGTGATCTCAGTGTCTTGAGCTCTAGCCCTCTGTTGGGCTCTGCATTCAGTGGGAGTCTGCCTGAGATTCTCTCCCTCTGTCCCACATCACTCACGTGCCCCCTCTCTTGAAAAAATAAATAAATCTTAAAAAAAAAAATCACACCCTTCCTGGGTATATTATTTATCTATTGATGCATAGCAAATTCCTTCAAAACTTAATGGCTTAAGACAACAAACATTTATTATCTCAAACATTATCTGAGGGTCAGGAAATCTGGGAGCAGCTTACCTGGCCGCAGACAGGTTGTCAGCTGGGGATGCAGCCACCTGATGGGGATGGCGAATTTGCTTCCAAGATCACTCACATGGCTGTTGGCAGGAGGTTCAGGTCCTTGCCAGATGGGCCTCTCTCTAGGGTTGCTCACACGACAAGACAGCTGTCTTCTCCCAAGGCAAAGGATCTAAGAGAAGGAGAGAGAGCTAGCAAGTGAGCAAGAGAGCCCCGAAACAAACGAATCTCAGAAGGGACATGCCATCACTTCTGCTACATGCTGTTGGTCACGCAGATCAGTCAGTTTGATGTGGGACAGGGCAGTGAGAAAGGATACCAGGCGCTGGGGATCACTGGGAGGCCCTCTTAGACACTAGCGACCACAGTTGGCTTCTTGCCTTCTCCACCCTGCTTTTTCTAGAAGCACTTCTCCCTGCCCTGCTGAAGTTTTACTAAGTTATAATATATTGATACACAGTACTGTTTTAAGTTTAAGTTGAACAGTGTGACTGGACTTACATATACCATGAAATGATTAGCTCAGTAAGTTTAGTTAACACCCATCATCTCATATGGATACAAAAAAGAGAAAAAGAAAAAAAAATTTTGTGATGAGAACTCTTAGGATTTACACTCTTGACAACTTTTGTATACTGACGGCAGTGTTAGCTACAGTCATCGCGTTGTACATTACATGCCTAGGACTTTCTTATCTTATAACTGGAAGTGTGGACCTTGGACCACTGTTCCTCCAGTTCCCTCGCTCCCCTCCCCGCCTCCCCCCAGCCTCTGGCAACCACAAATCTGATCTCTTCCTATGAGTCTGGCTTTTGGTTTTTGGTTATGTTTTTAGATTCCACATGTAAGTGAACTCATACAGTATTTGTCTCTCTCTATCTGGCTTATTTTAATTAGCATAATGCTCTCAAGGTCCATTTATATTGTCACAAATGCAGGATTTCCTCCTTTTCATAGCTGAATAGTGTTGCATTGTCTTTATAAACCACATCTTATTTATCCATTCCACTGTTGTTTCCATATCTTGGCTCTTGTAAGGAATGCTGCAATGAACATAGGGGGGCAGATATCAATTCAAGATCCTGTTTTCGGGCGCCTGGGTGGCTCAGTGGGTTAAAGCCTCTGCTTTCGGCTCAGGTCATGATCTCAGCATCCTGGGATCGAGGCCCACGTCGGGCTCTCTGCTCAGCAGGGAGCTTGCTTCCTCCTCTCCCTGTCTCTCTGCCTGCCTCTCTGCCTACTTGTAATCTCTCTCTCTCTGTCAAATAAATAAATAAATAAATAAATAAATAAATAAATAAATAAAATCTTAGAATCAACAGTGGAATTGCTGGTTCATATGATAGGTCTATTCTGAATGTGGAGTGGGGGCGAAACTCCATATTGTTTCCCATCACGGTTGTACCAGTTAACGTTCCCATCAATAGTGCACAACCTTTCCTCTACATCCAACACCAGCATTTGCTGTCTCTTAACTTTTGATGATGGCCATGCTAACAGGCATGCAATAATAACTCATTATGGCTTTGATTTGCATTTCTCTAATAGCCATGTTGAGTATCTTTTCAAGTAACTGTTGGCCATTCATATATCTTCTTTGTTCAAATGTCTACTCAAGTCTTTTGCCTATTTTAAAGTTGGATTATTTGTATTTGTTTTGCTATTGAGTTGTGTGAGTTATTTGAAATATATTTTGGTTTTCAACCTCCTTTATCAGATACATGGTTTGCAAATACTTTTTTCCATTGGGAGCTCTCCTCCTCCTGATTCTTATTCTTCATCTGCTTTTCCTTCTTCTACTCTTCTTCTGCTTTTGCTTCTATATGGAGCACTTCTTAATAAATTACTTGCATCTGAATCCCAGTCTCAGGGATTGCTTCTAGGGAACTCAACTCAGATCTGTGAAGTCCTCCATGATGTGGACTTTGCCAGCTTTCTAACTTCATCTCTTGCCAACACATGCTTCTCCCTTGATGCAGCAACAACATTGAAAGGATGCTTGAAATCACCTGTACCTGGCATGTGATCTCTCTCTGCCCTTATTCAGAGTATTCATCATCTTTTTACCTCTATCACTTGCTACCATTAGATATTTGTCAAATGAATGAATGAGTGCATACATCCTAAAGTACTCTCTGTCCTTAATTGGCTACTGCATAGAGGAAAGACATGAGGTTTTGTTCTGTCACCATGGGCAAGTGTGAGGACTCCATCATGTCTTCCAAACTCTGAGAAAGGAAAATGCAAATTGCATTCATTCATTTAGTCCATCATCAAATATGTATTGGAAGCTTACTGTATGCTGGACACTTCCTTAAGCACTGGACATATGGCACTGGAACAAAGAGACTCAAAGTCTACCTTCAGGGTTTACATTCTACTGGAAGAAACAGTAACAGCTAAAAAGTATGGAGTGTCACCATGTCCCTAGATAGATATAGATAGACATATGTATATGGATATAGATATAAATAGATATATTACTTCATTTAATTCTCAGCCCTAGGAGGTAGGTCTCATTATTTTCATTCTGTAAATAAGGAGAATAATCCATAGATTGTAAATAGTGTATGTGGAATTTGAACCCAGGTAGTAATGCTAAAGAAAAAAATATTCATGACGCTTATTAAGAACAGTAAGACGAACTCTTTTCAGGGGGACCACTGCAATGGGAGTTTTGTGGTAGAGAAGAGAGATCAGGCTCAACCTCAGATACCTAGGCAAGTAGAGACTGGCAGCCAAGGGTCAGGGTAGGTCTCAGTGTATGGTAAATTATAAAAAAAGGAAGCCTCAGGGGTAAGGGGAATTCTGCTAAACCAACTACACAGGATTTTTGCTGAAGGCAGGCCAGGGTGATAAGATATCAAAGGTGGGGGAATAAGGAATTTGATCAGATGTCAAGCGTTGTCTGATACCAGGAGCGGTGCGGAAGGCCAGGAATCTGGTCAGATATCAAAGGTGGAGGATTCTCACTAAACTGACCCAGCAGGATTCTTGCTAAAACTGGACTAAATGGACCAAGGACAGGGCCCAAGGGCCAGATCTCATCAGAAAGAGGACTCAGAAGAGCTGGGCTAGAGTGAGGACCAGGAGAATCTTTTCAGCAGCATATTCTAGAACCCATATTCTTGTCAATTCTAGTCAGCGAGTAAGAACTGCCTTGAGAGGGCAGTGCTAACTACAGAGTTCTTTGCTTCTCCGGGTTTTCTTATCCCTGCAATAGGCTCTACTTTAAAACTCTGGAAAGGGAAAACAATGAAACTGTGCTGATACTTTGTTTACCTAAAAAAAATACTGCCTCTTTGAGCTGGAATGGATGTGAGAGGTAATACAGTGGAGAGTGGACTATTGAAAGGAGAGCTGGGAGTTGGGTCTGAGCTGTGGTCCTGCCTGTGTCCTCATCTGCTTGATGAGAGTTGAGCAATATGCTTCCAAGATTCTTTCCTCCATTCCCTCCACATGACCTTAGTTGTCTAGCGTTAAGATTTCATTATCTTTGTGGCATGTAACCTTGCATTGTATTTATCAGCCTGGATACCTCATTTCCCCTGCTCGACAGTTAGTTTCGTGTGCAGTGGGTGCTCCTATATACCATGCCATCTTGGACATATCTTATGGTACAGCATGGACCTCTGTCTGTATCCAAGGAGCTTCTTCAAAATGCTCCTTCAAGATCACAGAGGGTGCCAATGAAAGAGTCAAGATTGAGATGTAGGCCTGTCCCATCCCAGAGTTAGTGCTTTCAACTCACACCCAGTAACTCAGGAAAGAGCAGTTGCTTGAATAGAATTGGTGTTGGGTCAACATATCTTTCCCAAAAGCCTACCTCTAATGTTTCTCTCAGCCACACACAAACTTTTACTCAAAAGTTCAACACATAAATTTCAAAATGCCCCAGATGGCACATCTCACATTGAAATCTGTCCTCTTGTGAGCAAGGTAGGTCTTGGCTTGGATTCTCAGCTCAAAACACTGTGGGGATATATTTCAGAGATTATTTTTAAAAAGAAAAAAGAGGGCACCTGGATGGCTCACTGGGTTGAAGCCTCTGCCTTCGGCTCAGGTCCTTATCTCAGGGTCCTGGGATCAAGCCCCACATCGGGCTCTCTGCTCATCGGGGAGCCTGCTTCCTCCTCTCTCTCTCTGCCTGCCTCTCTGCCCCCTTGTAATCTCTCTCTGTCAAATAAATATAAAATCTTAAAAAAAAAAGATGTCACCACTATTGATATTTTTATTTCTTTAGACGCATGGGAATTCATTGTACTATTCCTTGCATACCTTTACGTCTTAATTGTTAAATAATAATTGCTTTTAAAGAAAAGGGAGGCATTTTCCCCCCAAGGATACCAGTTGCATTGAAGATTGACATAGTTTCAACTTCCCAGGGATGCCCGGACTCCTACAAGATTGTAAGGGTTGGGGTCCCTGTAGGAAACACATAATGTACACAGAAGGGGTCACTGAGGAGTTTATAAATGGGATCACTTAGAAAGCAGTGAGTAGAAATAAGAGAAATTTACAGAGATGGTGCAGCACCTCAAGACTATTAGCAAGAATTAGCAAGAAGCCATTAGCACCCCTGTATTTGAAGGGGCAAGGGAAGCAAGTGTTTAAGGAGATTTGGAGAGCTGTGGATAAGGCATCCACAAGAGAAACCTGACCACTGCCCATCTGTAGCCACAGAGCAGGGTGGAGAAGAGCAGACAGAGAATCTGGAAAGGCACAGTGAATATATTCAGCGCAGGAACCAGCCCCACCTGCCTGGAGCCCAGCTCTTGAAAAGTCAGATGTCAGAAAAGGGGTAGCAGAGGCTCACATGTAAGGTATGGTATATCTACTTTTCCAGGAGTGAACACGCGTCCATTTGGCTAAAATATGAAATCTCCTCAGTAACAAATGGTCAGGTGGATATATTAGCTCTGCTTTCCTTAAAGGGGAAAAGTCAATCAATGCATAGAAGAGAAAGAACAGAATCAAATGCTATGATGAGGAAGCACAGTGTGACTGTAACACTCATGCATTTAATATCCGAAAATTCAAATACGTTGCAGGGATGGCCAGGGAGGAAAAGAAAACACGTTTAAATAATGCAGGATATTCTGCCCACCACGCACTCCTTAGGCTTATGTATAAAAGCAAGCATGAGACAGATGACATTAATTCGCCGTTTTCCCCATCAATCTCATAGTGCAAGCATTTGCCACACTAAATGTGATTCTAGTGTGTGTAGATGCAGGTGCTTGTGTACCCTTTATGGCATCTTTTAGATTACTATATGTGTCAATGTTTAGGTACATGTGCAGGTTTGTATGTGGAAAGTCATGTGTACTATTCTTTAAAAGCAATTTAAGAAATGTTCAAGGGTTTTAATGCTTTAGAGCTGTGATCAACACATTTTTAAGTTAGAAAAAAACCCTGAAAAATATTTTTGAGAATGAACTATTTTTATGTACTGTTTTCTGTTCACTGCCTTTAAAGTCTGGCTCCTGCATAAGCTATGACTCTCTTGTAATCCCTTAACCACCAGTCAGGCATTAGGAAAGGAGCCTGGGGAGAGCCCGATGTGGAAACAGGTCTAGAGTGAAAGGAGATTTCTTAGGAGAAAAATGAATTAAAGTCCTCAGAAAAATCTAGTAACTTACTAACTTTTGTTTCTGTATATAAATAGTTTTAAAAGCTTAGTAATTCCCTTAGAAAGACAGAAATAAGTAGTCCTTAATCATACAAAGAAATAAAAATCTATGCAATTATCCTTCATTCTGTCAGAAGAACCAAGGATAGGACTTCAATACTGGATGGGTTCGAACCCATCTCCAACACCTGGGGTTCACAGGCCAGCTCTGATCTCAAAGTCAGCGTGGATCAAATTGGATGGAGTAGCAAAAATCCCCCAGATTTCAAGGACTTAAACAAATCAGAGCTTACTTCCTTTTTTTGCTAGCTTTTTTGAAGGATATATACAAATGACAAAAATTGTATATATTTAGGGTATACAATGTGATGATCCATGTACATTAAATATGTTAACACCTCTATCACTTCCTGTAGTTACTTTTTTATCTCCTTGTAGCAGTTTTCAAGGATACAATGCAGTATTATTAACTACAGTCACCATACTGTGCATTAGATCCCTAGAACTTATTTGTTCTATAACTGAAAGTTTGTACCCTTTGACCCACATCTCCCCATTTCTCACACCCCCCCACCCGCTACCCCCCAGCCTCTGGGTTCCACCATTCTACTCTCTGGTTCTCTTGAGTTCTACTTTTTTACATACCACATATTAAGTGACATCATATGGTATTTGTCTTTCTGTGTCTGGCTTATTCCACTGAGCATTTCATCCATGTTGGCTTTTTTGTGATTTTTGTGACTGAATAATATTCTACTATACATATGCGTATCACATTTTCTTCATCCATTCATCCACTGATGGACACTTGGGGCTTATTTCTTACTCACTTGGCTGGAGTCACTGCTGTCTGTCATACTTGTCCTCTCCCTAGAGCCCAGTCTGATGGAGCCCCCACAATATCAAACATTATGGGTCATGGTGGTGGAAAGGAGGGTCTCACAACAGTAATCAAATGTCTGTACTAAGGGTAACACATGACTCTACAACTCACACCTGTCTGGCCAGAACTGGTCACATGGGTCCACCCAATGGGACCAAGGACAACAATCAATGTTCATCCAGAAGATGAAGAGGCAGATATATTTAATATTTGGCATCATTGGCCATCGGATCAATATAATGCCCTTTCCCTTATCCTGAAAGCAGACACTGAGATCTGGGAAACTGAACAGAATGGGAAACTGGGATCCTCAGGGTACTTGGTCAGCAAGTCAGAGAGAAGATATAAGTAGCTGGGCCACAACCTCTGCCCATGGCACCAGGACAGTATCTTTCAGAAGATCAGAAATGTGGCCAAGGATGTCACTTGCCCAGTGCTTCAGTGTTCTAGAAGTATAGTTATCAAACATTTTTGATCATGATCCCCTGTGGGAATAAAATTTTGGAGAATGTTCTGCTAATGTATATAAATGCATCTATAAACTTCACACATGTGCTACAGTGCTAATATATATTATGTACATTACTAAACATAGAAAAATGGACATACTAAGGAAGAAAGTTGAAAAATAAATACATACTCTAATAATGTTTCCCAACCAATATATCATCTCATACCCTCCCTGGGGTTTCTGCATCCCACCTTGGAGACCCACTCCCTTAGAGAATCCAGAGGCTTAAGTCACATTCTTCGGCATCAAAGACCAACAAGAAAGGAATCCATTTACATAAAATTATCTGTAACCCCAGATATGACCCCCAAATAATAACTACAAATATCTTGGTACACTTCCTTTTTCTCTGCACAGCTATCCATATGTGGAAGTAATTTTTTAAAAGATATCGTAACGGACAAACTGCTTTGTAATCTCCTTTTCACACCGAACACATTGTGAACAATATATTGCATATTCCCCTACATCATTTTTGTACCTTCTATTTTCCTTATTTGCATGGTAATGTATGTTCATTGTGAAATCCTATTAAATGTGTATAAGCAAAAAAGAAAAGAAATACCCATTTTCCATTACCCAGACAGAATCACTTTTAACACTTTGCTGGGGTTTTTTGTTTTTTGTTTGTTTGTTTGTTTTGTGGGTTTTTTTTGCCAGTTTCTTTTCAATGCACTCATGGTCCTCCATTAATGGGATCATGCTATGCACACTCTTCTGTAACCTGTTTTGTCATTCCGTGTGTATTGTGTACCCCTTCCCTTTCCAAGTAATGAAATACCCTTCTACAACACCGTTTGATGGAGTCTATGTGGCAATGTTTCCAAAACTGATGTTCTCTGAACATTATTCTGGAAGATCCCCATAGGTACAATGAGAGAAAAATAAGTTCTGCTGTAAAATAAGTTCGGGAAATACTGCTTATTTGAATTCTCATAATGCACAGTAGCAATTAAAGTCTCTGAAAATCCTACGACTAAAGAAAAATATTTGACTTTGTTTAACATGGTATTTCTCAAATTTATTCGAGCATGACTCACTTTTTGGAGGCACTTCAAATACCATCCTCATAGCAGTGCTAATTACTCTGTAATTATATTCCAGTTCTGTCTTCTTGAACATATAAGTTGTCACAAATTTTAACTATAAATATCTGCATTGTAATGAATATTCTTATCTCTGTATCTTATGCTCCTCATATTTTAATACAAACTTAATAAAGCAGATAAATTTAATACCAGTTTGAAAAGTATGTAGACTTTGAAAGTTTCTCTCCTGACAAATCAGTTCTCAGAAATGTTGAATTTATTTATACTCCCATTGTCAGGACATGAAAATTCCCATTTCCACACAACCATGTCAGCTTTGGGTATTATCACGAAAGAAGTAAGCAAATACATAAATAATTGCTCTTCTTATTTTGAAAGCAATTAATATTTATTGTGGAAAATTTTTAAATTAATATAAGAGAAAAATGAGAGAGGGAGAGAAAGAGAGAGAAATCACCCACAATCTCATAACTTAAAAATAACCACTATCAAATGGGAGACAATATGTAAATATGGGTGTTGTTTTTAAATAAACCCATAATTTTGCAAGTTCTGTGTCATACTATTTTATAATTAATATTGTGTCTTTAAAATGTTAAAGACAATGCTTACATTTAAATGCTTAAATTTACATTTTAAAAAAGATTTTATTTATTTATTTGAGAGAGAGCAGAAGAGCAGAGGGAGAGGGACAGAGAATCTGAAGCAGACTCCCTGCTGAGTGTGGAGTTCAGGGACCGGGACTTGATCCCACGACCCTGAGACCTGAGATCATGACCTGAGCAGAAACCAAGAGTGAGAGGCTTAACAGACTGAGCCACACAGGCAGCCTTGCATTTGTTTTTTGTTGTTGTTGTTGTTGTTTTTTGTTTATTTACTTGACACACAGAGAGAGAAAGATCACAAGTAGGCAGAGAGGCAGGCAGAGAGAGCGGGGGAAGCAGGCTCTCCGCTGAGCAGGGAGCCCAATGCGGGCCTCGATCCCAGGACCCTGAGATCATGACCTGAGCCGAAGACAGAAGCTTTAACCCACTGAGCCACCCAGGCGCCCCTGCATTTGTTTTAATACAAGGGAAGCTGAGCAGTTTTTCATATGTTTATTATCTCTTAGTGTCTTTTAGCTACTTGCTTATTCACATCTTAAGGTCATAGTTCTGTTGAAGTCTTTGTGTTTTTCTTATTATTTTAGGGGTGCCATTTATATATAAATTAAAGAACCTAACTATTTTTCATATATGTTGCAACTATTTTTCCCACATTACTGTTTAGTTTTCAATTTTACATGTGCAGTGGTTGACATACAGAAATTTCTGATTATTATGTAGTCTTTTTCTTTAGCTATTGATCATGTAAAAATTAGAAATTCCATTTATACCTCAAGATTATATCACTTTCTTCCCGTATTGATTGTTTTACATCTTTGACTCAACAGGAGAAACAAAAAGTAGGTGCTATTGCCAGGAAAATGGGCTTTATGCACATTCTTTATTTGTGTTCAAACCTGCTCCACATGGTTTAAGTAATGCTGTGCACGAACATCTCTCAAATCCTACCCCAGTTCTTCTCCACCTTTTGGGGTCACCAGAATGTTAAAGGCTTACCATAGCTTCCTCTTTATCATGTCTGCAAATCCAAATATCATGCTGATTGTGGCATGTTCCTTCGCTAGCAAATTCTATTCATTTAAGTCTATTGATTCAAGCTATTTTTTTCTAATAACAAAATACCACATACAAAAAATTCTCAAGTGCATATACCCATTATGAGATCTCTCACCAAATATCTTTTTATATTCCTGTTATTCAATCTAATACATTCCCTCATTCTGCTGAAATAGGCTTGCACTGAGCAATACAACCCATCAAATCGTATCTCATGTAATAAAGACAGTTTTTGGGTGAAAATACCAGGAGAATTAGCAGGGAGGGGGCATAGTGAGATCAGCTTTAAGCTTTCATGAATTTGACTACACAAAAATGACAAACTTTGCTAGTAAAAAAAGTACAATTAAAATAAATATTTAATATCACTAATAATCAAAGAAGTTTGCACTAGAATAATAATGAGAAACATTTTTCACCTATGAAATTAGTAAAGATTACAGAAAGATAATATCCAGTATTTGCAAGGGTGTAATCAGATATGTTTTGCACAATGGTTGGGAAAATAAAGATTTAATCCACATTTCTGGGGCCAAACTTGGCAATACTTATCAAGAGTTTTTAAACATCAGGGGTGCCTTGGGTGGCTCAGTTGGTAAGGCATCTGCCTTTGGTTCAGGTTATGAACCCAGGGCCCTGGGATTGAGCCCCACATTGGGCTTCTCTCTCTCTGCCCTTCTGTCCTCCTAGTTCTCTCTCTCTCTTTCTCTCAGATAAAAAAATTTAAAAAAAATTTTTTTTGGAAGAGTTTTAAAAGATCATTTTACTTGGTACTTCCTGTTTCTGGAAAAGTAACCTAAAGAAATCATCAGAAGTTTATTCAGACTCTGTTTACAGTTGTAGCGTCCACTAGGTGCTCAGTATTTTAAAAACATTGATCTCATTTCATCCTCCCTTACCATCCTGGGTCCTCCATCAGTAAGTGGCAGAGCTGAGAATGATTCCCTAAATCTGCAAGAGCCCAAAATCCATTCTCTAACCACAAGCAAGTTTCTACTCCTCTGAAACCCTCTATGTTCTAGCTACAGAATGAGCAGTTTGCAAGACAAAGATCTCTAAGTTTCTTTCCATTTTAAGTAAGTAGATAGTTTTATGTCCCAGAGTATTTTGCCTCATTGCTGTAGGGAATTCAGGAAATCACCTTTGTGTATCTTAATTGCTGGCCATTGTCCCACCATCCTAAGAAGAAGCTGATAGAATGAGATGGGACAGAGCCTGCCAGTGACCCTGGGGCTTGGACCACAGGGCCCGTCAGTGTTGCCCAGGCCTGCACAAGCCCAGGAATTACTCTCTGGAGCCCTAACCTCACATTCCCAGGAGGAAGTTGTTCCACGCCCTGACTGCCCTTACGCTATTACCAGCATCAGTGACACACTTTTCCAGATGGACGATCAAGGGCATTGATGGAGAATCTGAAGCAGATTCCAATGGGAAAAGTACAGGACTAGCATTGGGGAAATTGGCTGCTGTCCCAGTCCTGTGACTTACCGGATGGCCCTAGGCAAGGACTGAAACAGGACTATTCCATTCCTCCCCCCCCTCCCCCCCCTCCACCCCCTCCACCCCCTCTCCACTCCCCCTCCACCGTTTCCTCCCCTGAAAAAATGCAGACCATGGTGCAGATAAAATGAGATTGTGCAATTGCAAGTGCTTTGAAAAATGAGGAGCATTGTACAAATGTGAGGGGCTATTATTAATTTAGAGAGGAATCGAAGAATCTAAAATTGTCTCACATTTGAATAGTGTTTCTTATTTTGCAACATGCTCTTCTCATTTTGTCTTCACGGCCGCCGTGTTGAGAAAGTAGGGCAGTTATAATCTCCATTTTACAGATGAGGAAACAGAAGGAAAAGAGACTGTGCCAGCCCTGGAAGCCAGGCATCCTGATTTCCAACCCCAGATTCATTCTCGTATCTTTGCCAGGGATTTGCCCTTCTCCGCTGTGCAGGTGACATGGATGGGACAGGAGAGTGTATTTGCTGGGCACGGGGATCAGGGCTGCCCACAGGATCTGAGCCCAGGGAAGAATATTTGGCCTCTAAGGCTTATTTTGGATTAACAAACGGGCTTTCTAGGAAAAAGTGTAGAGTTCCAGGACTTCCGCATTGCGAGGGAGAGCATGTTCAAAACCAGAATGAGAGAAATACTAAATACTGAAAGAGACCCAGCATACATTGTGAGGAAGTGCCCCCATCAGCAGCGTGACCCGCACTGTCCGTACCAGCAGGGGCAGCGTTAGGCTGTCCCTGGAGCCATCCAGCAGAAAATAAGTGTGTGAGTAGGAACCTTGGGTTGAGGACTCACAGACATGTTTGAGTTTACCACTGAAACAATTAGGAAATTACATTTCAGGTGCTTTAGCTTTTACAGAACGCTTCTGCACCCACTGGAGTTGCAAAGGGGCGCCTGGGTGGCAGTCAGCTGAGCATCTGTCTCTTGGTTTTGGCTCAGGTCATGATTTCAGGATCCTGAGGATAGAGCCCCGTGTTGGTTTCCTTGCTCAGTGAGGAGCCTGCTTAGGATTCTCTCCCCTGCTCTCTCTGCCCCTCCTGCTTGTGCTCTCTCTCAAATAAATAAATAAATCTTTAAAAACAAATGAGGCTATGGGGTGATAGATATTGGAGAGGGTATGTGCTATGGTGAGTAGTGTGAATTGTGTAAGACTGATGAATCACAGACCTGTACCCATGAAACAAGGAATACATTATATGTTAATAAAAAAAACGAGGCTGGACAAAATCCTGATAGACCTGATTTTGAACTGGATATAAACACATGATATAGTTTATTTTAAAAATATATATATGTGCTAGTTCTGTTCACAGAAGAGTCCTAGAAATAATATGTAACTCAGCAGTACTGAGCACCCCTGGTACCCAGACTGTGGGGTTTTTTTCCACTAAAAGGGACCCTAGATATTTACAGAAATGGTTGATTCCAGGTCTAGGGCAGGAAATGTACGAGGTAAGTGGGGAAACATCTTGTCCCAGAATACAACCGTCCAGCACTGCTAAAGCTATCCTCCTGGGGCTACTGGCATTTAATCTGAGGCCAGCCTTCATTTTCTTATCTTGTAGATAGTTCATTTCTCCTTCCTGCTTGACACAGGCAGTATTCTTTATCTTCGAAGTTCAAACATTTTAACAAGTTATGTGCAGGAGCTGAGTTCTTTGTTTTTTCTGCTGTCTGATAAGACTTTAATTTTTAAGATTGGAATGGAGATCCAGAGTTAATCATAGTCCTCACTTCGTGGATCGCCTTCTTTGTTTTGGAGGACCCTCGCTTCTTCTCTCCCTCCCTCCTTCCTTCCTCCCTCTCCTCCCTTCCTTCCCTCTCTTCCTTCCTTTTCATATCCCTCCAACTCCCCTTTCCTTCTCCTTCCCTTTGGCAACCATTTGAATCTGTTAAACATATGGTCTTTCATTTTTATGTGCCCTTGTAAAAGTTGTAGCATTGTTGCATACATACATCATTTCAATTTACATAAATGTTACCTTGCTGTAGACCTCATTTTCTGAGTGTACCCTCATTTCTAATTGTGAATAGTATTACAAAGCGTGTATACCATGCATTTCGCTTATCTGTGTCTTGGTGACTGTACCTAGAATACCTTCAGATCCCCACTATTGCCAACAACCCCTCGAGTGAATGTCCTCAGAGTTGCCCCCTTAGAAACCTGTGTGACAGCTTTTCTAGAAAAACATCTAGAAGTGAGGATGTCCTTGCCTCACAGCTTCTGGCGTTACCAGGGCAGAGACTGGCTCATGTGGTCCTCCACACGCAGACCAAAGAAGGAATGGAGCTACTTCTGCCCACTCTATCCCTGGTGGAACGCAATGAACCCCCAAGATCTTCAAAACACAGAAGTGCCAATTGCAACAACAGCTAAACTAGTAAATAAAGTATTTGAGCTTTTACCACAAAACCATGGGCAGTATAGTTTAGCCATATACCTCACTGAAGCTGTGGAAGCCATATTTATTCTTTCTTCGTGATGCATATCTACCAAAAACAGTCATAATTGTGTGGCTGTAACATGAATAAGTGCATGACAATTTTACATAGTAATAATCTGGAATTTTATAGAGGGAGTATGTCTTTTTTCTTTTTAAAATTAATAAGAATACATACTACTTTTTAGAAGTGCAAAAAGGGGAGGCACCTGGGTGGCTCAATTAGTTAGGCATCTGACTCCTGATTTTGGCTTAGGTCATGAACTCAGGGTTGTGAGATTGAGCCCAGCAGTGGGCTCTGTGCTCGATGCAGAATCTGCTTGAGAGTCTCTCTTTTCCTCTCCCTGCTCATGTGTGCATGTGCTTATACTCTCTGTTTCAAAAAAATCTTTAAAAAAAAGTGCAAAAAAGAAAAAAAATACTATGCAGAGAGAGGGAAGGATATGGGGGAATGGCTGGGGAGGAGGGTGAGAGGGAAAGGCACCCGTTTACTTCATTTAACAATGTCTACTGGCATAGGGGCAACTGGCTGGTTCAGCTGGTAGTGCACGAGACTCAGTCTTGGGGTTGTGAGTTTGAGCCCCACATTGAGTGCAGAGATTACTTAAAAGTAAAATCTTTTTTTTTAAATTCTTTTAACAATGTCTGCTGGTGTTTTCTCAATGGCTATGCCAGTACAGTCTCTACTAGCAATACATGAAGGTTCCAGGGTCCCTGCTACTGACAAGCCATTTTCAATCTCACATCTTGATTGTATTCAGTTCCATCTTCTCTTACTTTTGAGTATTTCTTTACTACTTTTGTTTGTGAATTTTCTTTGGTGATTGGAAATCATTCAATAGTTAGAAATATCTTCTTTGTCCACCATAGTCATCACCTGTTCTTAATATCCTTTTATTACTATTATATAATACTGTTAGTTCTAATTCCTCACCATTTTCTTCTGTAAACTGAAAACCTTCTAAAATGTGTCCTCTTTATTTTTGATTCAGTTTCCCTCTCTGTCAGTTCTGTACTTTACTATGTCTAAAATACTATTTTTAAATTTACCCTATTGTACAATTTCTCACTTTTGTGCAGAATTTTTTATTTCTGACTTACTGGCAGTCAGATTCTGCTTCACTAAATCCTGATCAGGTTATTTTGAATCTCATGTTTCATAGAATGCAAGTGTTTTGCATTTTGGGTGAGCCAAACGAAACTTTCTAAAATGGACTTTTTTCCCCAGTAGCTTATAAAGATTCTTTTTTCTTTTACTTTTTGTTCTTTTCTTTTATATCATATATGCATATTCCTCATGTATTTTGTCTTTTAACCAGCCCTTCCTGGTGAGAGTTCTCAATAGCCCTGTTTGGGTCACCAAACATGGAGACTCTGCTACTTTTGAGTTCTACGCCTTTCCATTTGGACGTTCCTGAAATATGCCTCTCTGATCCTATGCAGCGAGGCTGAGAGGAATAGCTCAACCCTTCTCAGTCGGTAGGGGGTTTTCTTATGTTTAAAGGTCCTTAGGATGTTTTTCTTCATCCTTGAGGTCCTGTAATATCACCAGGATGTGCGCTGATCGTTTGGTATCAAGACTTCCTGGTTCATGTTGTGTTCTTCCAATTTTAAATGCAGGTACTCCTTTATTCAGAAAAGTCTTTCTCTATGATATTGTTGATTTTTGGTGGTATTGTTCATTTTTTCTGTTCTCCTTTTTCCAAGCTGCCAATAATACATATATCATACCTCCTTTGCCTGCCATGCTTTTTGAAATCTCGGTTCATTTTATTTAGTTTCATTCACCCTCTGAGTCCATCTTCTACATTCCTAACTATATTTCCTAACTCTATTTCCTAACTCTTCTTACCAATGGTTCAACCATAACACTGAATTATTTTATGGCTTTATTTTTCTTCATTTTTTTTCTTAAGTTCTACTGAGTTACTTCTTTCTTCTCTTGTCTTAATGTATTTTCTTTGAGCCATTGTATCTTCTACTTGATTTTCTTTAATTTCTTTGATTTTGTAGATAAGTCTTTGGATAGTTTTCCCCTGAACTGCTATATAATTTTTCTAAGGTATGTTATACATTTGACATCTTAATTTTATTTTCCAAATTTTTCTTTATCTTTCAATGGGAGTCACTTCTTCTGGAGAAAGCATGAACTAAAGGATGGTGTGGTAGACAGACTGGGAGAGTGAGCTAGGACAGTTGGCCACTAGGAATTAGGTATTCTGTCTCAGAACACTTTCTTACCAACATGTTGCTTAACCCCCCCTCTTCTGCCAAGTTTTCTCCTCCTTTAGGTGGTATCTCTACATATGTGGTTGGGAAGATGGTCCTATTAGCTTGCAGTGATGTACCATAACTTCTAAATTTTTATCTTATGATTTAGTGTTTATTTTCCTTCTGTCCTTCCATGTTCCCTCCTCTCTAATACACCAGTATCTTGCTTCGTGTAAACATTACGTATAACTGGGCGTACCTGCCCAGTTTCTAAATCACCTGCCACCACTGTGTGGCATTTGAATGTACTCACGGATGATTCTGCAGCCCACCCATACTCCCAGTCTGCAGACACAACATGGACACCTATATTTAGAGAACCCTACACGCTGACTCAGAGCTATAGGAGTGTATCTTCACTAGACATTCAACCCTGGTTTGGTCCAATTTAAGTATGTTTTGTGGATATTCATCATAGGTTGTCATTTGGTGCTGCAAATCTTTCCTGGTTTTATTGAATACAGAATTTTATTTATGGCTCTTCTTTATTTTGTTCTGTTTATTGTTTGGTTTCAGGGAAGACAGTGGGTAAAAACATTTTTAATTCATAAGAGGTGTTGGAGACTTCAGATTTGTATTTTAGAAAGATCACATTGTAAATCTTTAACAAAAGGCATTGGAGAAGGTGAGGAAGGGGAAGGGGTGTAGGGAGCAGAGGAGTGCTCAGGCCTGGAAACTGAAAAAATACCATTGAGAAAGCTGATGCATTTACGTAAAAGAGAGATGATGAGGCCAGTGAAAGGTCATGGGCAGAGAGATTGGAAGAAAGTGGGAGAAAGAACTCAGCCTTGGAAGTCACCAGCATGTGGATGATGCTCTAGACAAAATGGGGTGGAAGCTGTGGAGAAATTTAGTAGAAGAAAAGTGAGCTAAAGCAGAACCCTCGGGAATCCTACTTTTTGGAATGAAAAGTGAAAGATGATTCTACAAAATGAAAGGGGAAGTAAATACTAAAGAAGAGGAAAATAAAGAAACCAATATTGCAAAGCAAAGAGTTTTTCCCAAAAGGAGATAATTAGTGGTGCCCAATCCTGCTGAGCATTTGTATAAGATAAGGTCTTAAAACTTGACATTGAATTTAGCCACAAAGCCATTGATGCCTCTGGGAGAGTAGTGACTGTGCTAGAAGTGACAGCCTGATATCTGGGGATTGAAGTGTACATGGAATGTTTCAAGATAGGGTCACTAAATACAGAAATCTCTTAAAGAAGCTTAATTGTCAACAGAAAGATAAATACAGAAATAGGATGCAGGGTCAGCTCCAGCATGGGTGGGCCGAGAGGGTATTATGCTAAGTAAAATAAGTCAGACTGGGAAAGTAAAATACCACATGATTTCACTCATATGTCTAAAAAATCTTTTTTAAAAAGCGGGGGGGGGGGGGNAGCATCAGACTCTTAGTTTCAGTTCAGGTCGTGAGCTTGGGGTTGTGAAATGGAGCCCCTAGCTGGGATCCATGCTCAGTGGAGAGTCTGCTTGAGATTCTCTCTCTCTAAAATAAAAAGAAATCTTTAAAAAAAATCTAAAAAAACCCAAACCAAAACAAAACCCAAATGAACAAGCAAACAAACAAAAAGCAGAATCAGACCTATAAAGACAAGAGAACAAAATGATGGTTCCCAGAGGGAAGGGGGTGAGGTGATGGGCAACATGGGTGAAGAGGAGTGGGAGGTACAGGCTTCTGGTTATGGAACGAATACCTCACGGGGAAGACAGGGCATCTAGTCAATGGTATTGTCATAATGTATGGTGACAGATGGTAGCTCACCTTGTGGTGAGCACAGCATAAGGTAGAGAGAAGAGAATCACTGTCATACACTTGAAACTAATGTAACATTGTGTGTCAACTATACTCAAATAAAAAATAAAAGAATAGAGGGTCAGCTTATGGGAATTTAGGTACTTAGAGTACAGTGATGTATTAGTACCAGAGCTCTAGAGTACCCCTATAGCAATAATAATTCACATTTATATGGAAATCTAAATCAAAGGGCCTTTTGCATCATAATCTCATTTCAAATTCATCTCTATTTTATTGATGAGGAAGCTAAGGCTTATAGATGACAATGAACCGATTTCCCAAAGGTCAAAAAAAGGAAAACAATCAAAGCATCACTTTGACCACACCTTAGGCACAGACCCACATCTCGAGCCCAGGATTGGTCTCGGTGTCAGCATCCTTGTAGGGAGCAAAAGAGCCGCAACATTTCACCTGAGCCCAGACCCACCATGCAAATTGTTTGATTGAAATCCGGGGTTTCATTTCCCACAGAATAAAACTGCAGAGTCCAATTGGCTTCTCATTAACTTCTCCAGAACATTTTCTCTGCCCAGGTATTTCCATGCAAGGCTGATACTAGTTAATTACCTGAATTAAATATTTTACATCCTAAAAGCGTTTTCTGTACCACACGATTTATAAATATTCATTCTGTAGAAGGGAGGAGGCAAGTGAAAGTTGGTTTCCAGTGGCTGCCTTTGCAGCAAACTATTCAATAGTAACCCTCTGGGGCAGCCTCGGTGCTTGGGTAAAATGTTTTCGGAGCCTCAAATTCCTTATAAAAAAACAATTTCTCCAAATGCACAACCATTTTTGCTGAACCACTAAATAACTCCTGCCTGCTCATGTCAGGGACAGCCTTCAGGTGATATGATAGATGCCAAGCAAATAATCAATCAATATACTGGTTTCGGTCTCCGTCTATCAGTTTGGCATTGTGTGGACTAATTAGATGATAAAATGTGATGAATGTGTATTAAACTCAGCCTCTCCCCAGAAGCTCCCAGGGGTCCTTTCCCATTTTCTCGCTGACCTTTTAGAGCTCAGCTTTATTGTATGTGAATGCAATTAAATCAATTTGTCAGATATTTGCATTAGTCTGGCTTGTTCAGAATTCAATTATTCAGTGTCACTTTACTGCCCTTCGGAGGCTAGTGTACTGGCTTGTTTTCAAGTGTGGGATAAAGGCAGAAATGGGTAGTCTTGTCAGGATTCGAGCTGTGAGTACCTTCCCTTGGAGATATTTCTGAGATCCGGCTTGCCTACATCCCTTCTCCTCCCTGGTCTCGGGAGAGAGAATGCTGTGAGCTCTCAACAGAGCCCAGTTTCATTTCGAACTCTGCCACTTCCTGAAAAGGTGACTCGGATGTTATTTCACCCGTGTGATCCTCAGTTTTCTTATCTGCCAAATGGAACCATTTTACCGTGGGTTTCCCCCGAAGCAGCCTCCAAGAGTAGGATTGGAGTGCAAGTAGTTTATTTGGGGTTGAGAGCAGCAGGTTGTGGTGAGGCAGTGTGGCAGTGAGTTGGGGTTGGGAAGGAGCAAATGCTTACATTAGCGGGCAGGTCACAACCACTGTGGGAAACTGGTGCTCAGTCCCTCTGCAGAGCTGGTCCCCCTAAGAGGCAGGGAGCTTGGGTGCATCTCCACTGACTGCTGTTCATTATTGATTGATTGCTTCTGCAGGGATGTTAAGCCTCTGGCACTCCAGATCTGCCCTCAACAACCATGGCTGGGGATCTTCCTGAGGCCAGAGAAAGCCCACAAGCAGAGTCCCAGATGCATCCTATGTCACAGTGGACATGGCGACATGACAGTGCACTGTCAGCATCTACTACAGGCATATGGTTCCTTGCAAAGTCAAAAAATCACGATGCATGTCAAGTCCTTAGTAAGAGTAAAAGCACTCAATAGTGATAGTTGATAGCATTATTTCTAGAAAAAGGGAAATGTCAAAAAATAGCTTTTCCTCAATGCAGGAAGCTGACTGTGATCCTGAAAATGTGGTCAAGGGAAAGCCACTGCATGATATGCCTTCTTGGCAGGAGTAGGTGAACTCATAGAGGGCTTCGTGGAGGAGGCAACACTTGAACTGGCTTTTTAAGGATGAGTAGGTATTCATCAGGCGTGCAAGGGGAGTAAAGACATTCTAAGGAGAAGGAATGACACATGCAATGACATAGAGATACAACAAAGTATATGTTTGGTGGCCCATTCATAGTTCAGAATGACATAGTTCAGTGGGACTTTTATGTCACGATGCTAGAATTCATGTTATGAGAGAAATTCTGCATCATTTGAGGGGCATTATGGTATTATCCTATAACCGACAGGGACTCACTGCATTTGTTAATGTAAAACTTTTTAATAGACTCGTGGGTGACACACAGAGGAATCCATTTATAATAGAAATAAATAGGTCGATGAGCATGGATTCAAAAGATCTACTGTACAGGAATGAGAGAAAATGTAATAATATTTTATGTGAAAATTGCTTCAGGGTTTTTACTGAACCAGTACGCTACATGATTTCGAAGGGGGAAAGAAAGCTATTTCAAACTTGGATTGTATTCATAGAACTAATGCAGTATTCAGATTAAGGGAGAGATAAATCAACACTTCTTCACTATCTGGGCAGCCCAGGAAGTAGTTGTCCAATGTCAAGAAACATATCTTTGAAAAGAGACACTGGTTGCACTGGAGCCAGTGCAGGGAAGAAGTCTAAAAACCATGTAAGATGCAGAATGGCCGGAAGAACAGAGTAAGCTGCAGAAGGCAGGCTCATGGAATACCTGCGAGCTGGCTTCTGTTGTGAGGAAGATTATATTGACTCTGTGTGGTGCCAGAGGCTGAAAATAAAAACTCCAGTGAAGCATATTTCAAGTCGGTAGAAATAATCAAAGCCAGCCCACACTGGAAGGGCCAGCCCCAGGAGGGAGAAAATTCTCTATTCCGGGGAGTGATCAGTAACAAATGAGATGAGTATCTGTCAAAGAAGTTTTAGGGGAGGTGCTAGTTGTTAGAAGGGAAATAACCTCTAAAGACCCTCTCCAACGAAGATTCTCTGATTCTGTGGCAAGGATCCTCTCCTGGGGGGTCCCCTCCAGGAGGCATGCCGCCACAGAAAGCATTGTGCAGGGCACACCACAGAGACGCCATTCCTAGTGGTCAGGAATCAAAAGGCAGCATCTCAATGTGGTCAGCGGCAGAGGGTTGGATTAAAGGTGATAAAAAAAAATCAGGAGTTTCTTTTTATTGTATAAAGGAAATAACAGGCATTGAGTATTGTGGTCCAGTCATATACAGTAATTAGCTGCAACAGTAGTGAGAGTGATAGAGGAGCAGCTAAAATGTCCTGAGTGTGTGGTTCCTATTTAATTCTCTCACATTCTCACAAAAACTCTTTGAGTTTGATCACTTTGCTGGATGAATTCTTTGTGCTATGAATAGCATTCTGTGAATACTGGTTACAGAGGGGTCATATAAAACTCTTTTTGGAGAAAGAAGTCACCTCCCACTTGGCATCTGGGCTAAAAACCAGTCTTCCCTCTGGACAACATAAGACACTTCCTGTGAAACATCATAAAACATCCCTCTGCAAACAATAATTCAGGCAATTATGGTTGAATCCCTTCTGCTTACGACCATGTAGGCTTTTAAGCATCACTTTAGATCCACCTGTTTGGACATTTTGCTCGTTTAGTGCAGACCCTCGTAGCCACCATTTTCCTGAACTGTGATTCAAGACCACTTGAATCACACTTGAATGTGCCACTTTGACCTTGTGCTTTGCCCATTTGGCTGATCTTCTAGATAACCCCTCCCACCCCAAATGGATGCTTCCATGACAGTCCCAACTCCTCTCTCCCACCAGGCCATCTATCTGAAATTGTGATGAATCCGTAGATGCCAGGCCTGTCTGCTGAGGATCAGGGAAACTTCCCAACACATTGTTTTCACAGGGTTGATCTGTGTTCTCACACACAAACCCCAGCAGCTTAAGGGTAAGCTCCCACGTGTACCCTGACCCATGCATATCCAACTATCGCCCTGGCACACTCGTTGATTTCTGTTTGTGATTCCACAATTGGAGAGGCACCAAAGAGCAAGTGTGTCTTAATCAAGGTTCTTTGTGTTATCTCAAACCAAAAAACCAAAATGAAGATAATATAGGGCATGGCTGGGAACTGAAGGTTACAGAGGACAGCCAAGCCTCCCAACAAGGGAGTGGAAGCAAGAGCTAGAAAGAAAAGTCAGAAAGCCTAAAGCTTTTCCTCTCTCTCTTTCTTTCTCTCTCTCTCCCTCACCCCCCTTCTCCCCGGCACCCTCCTCTCTCCCTACCTTCCTTCTTCTCACCCTTCCTCACTCCCTTTCTGGGGCCAGATGGTCTTTCATCTCTGCTTCCATGTGTCCACTTTTTCCCTCTCTCAGACTAGCTTTGTCTGCGTCAGAGAGTTAATGGCCAAATGTGGCTGCCCCATAGCTCTCAAATTTGCATGTTCTTGTTTCAAAATAACCAGCAGAAAATAAATTACATTTCTAAGTCCAATTCCAGGTTCCTGGAGGAAGAATATCACTGGTCCATTGAACATTTTTCTTCCATGTAAGGTCAAGAGTCCACTCCTGGTTCAACAAGCTGTGGCCAGGGGACAAGAGTGTAGGGTTCAAAACTGGCTCCCAGGTTCCATCCCTGCAGAGTGGGGGACAGCCATTCTCCAGGAAGAGGGCATATCGAGTGCACTAGGCTTTACTCCTCTTAACTAGACCTCAATCACAGTTAATCTTGGAAAATTCCCTTCCACTTGTGGCCAATTCTCTGAGATCTTAATTTATTGGCAAAGCTTATTTTAATCTCTTCTGCTGGGCATTTCTGTAACTCAAGGAGGAAAACAGACCCTGTAAATTAAGTCCCTGAAATCAAATACTTTCCTAATAGCAGATCTCTATGCTGGTAGGATGGGTGGAGAGGGAAGGAGGTCAAAAGAACTCAAGGGAAGAGAGTTCAGGAAATGCACTATTTTAGGCTTAAAAATGAGGTTGGCTGATTGAATTTAACTAAGGACTATGGGCTCTAGTAAGTTAGTTTCCATCAAGAAAGAGTGAGTCTGTCAAGAGCCCAGATATATGTACAAGCCTTAAAGGAGGCAAGAGAGAAAAAAGATATTTTTCAATGAGTTATCGAATTCCCAAGTGTGCCAGAGTCTTCAGAAATACAGAATGAGCCTAACATAAAAACTTTATACATCTTCCTTCAGGCAGATGAATTTTGAATTTATATCCACAGAGAATAAAAAAAAATTCACATAGAGCAGAGGTGAGATCTTTATTGTACATGTTGGGGAGACGCCCAAGTATAAGGCTGTTCATTAATCAACAGGTAAGGTGCTAGAGGAGCTGAGGAGAGACTCAGACAAATCTAGGTTCCAATCTCACAGTTTAGTTGTGCTAACTTCTCTGAACCGTAGTTTTCATCATTTTTGAAATGGGGGCAATGGTAGAATGCTCACTTCAAAAGTAATATTGTAGAGATTGGGACTGTGAGTACAGAGTATTTGGCAGCATATCTGGCATACAATTGGTGCTTAATGAATAAATGATTCTCCAAGATTTATCTTTTAATGACTCCCCAAACCCCTCAGCATGGTGTATACCCTACATCAAGATCTACGTATCTCTCTAGCCTTATTTCCTCACTTCCTTATAGTTTATACCCTAGTAATAATACAATACATAATGGCACCTTAATCACATTGTGCTCCTTCCCAATTTTATACCTTCACAAGTGTTATTCACTAACCTTGAACAATTAATTGAGTGGCAACTGACATGGGACTAACCTACCAAATACCAAAATACAACATACTGCTCTAATACTTAAAACAACTTGATATTGGTGAAAAAAAATCAATAAAATTCATTAATGTCTCAAAAACAGATCCATCTACATATAGTTACAATGTTATATAGTTTGGGTTAAAGGTGACACTTTATATTCAATGCATGGTATTGGGTCAACTGTATATCCTTTTGAGAAAAAAGAGTTAAATTCTTATCACATCACACACACACACACACACACACACAATATATATATATATATAAATATAAATATAAGTCCCAGGTAGATAGAAGTATAGCATGAAAAATAAAGCTATTAAGATAACAGATGAAAATGCTGGAGAATATGTTTATATTCTTGGAATATAGAATATATTTGGGGGTGGGGAGAGAGAATATATTTATATTCTTGGAATACAGAATCATTTCCTAGGAAAAACATAAATCCCAAAGCCCTTAAGGAAAGATTTACTGTTTTGACTACATAAAGGTTAAAAACTTCATAAAGACAAAGGAGAGCATAAACAAGGTAAAAAGACAAGCAAGAGGCTTAGAAAATAATTGCAATAAAAATAATTCCAATAGAGAAGTCAGAGATTTCTAGATCAAAGGTAAAGATCTAGAATATGAAGAGTTCCAACAAATCACTGAGAAAAGATAATCCATGTGAACAAAAGATGAAGGATGCAAACAGGAATTTAAGAGAAAAAAAATACCTCAAAAATATGTGAATGTATTATCAAACGAAATACAAATTAAAATGTCAGTGTATCTATCAGTTTTTGCTCATTGAATTGAAAAATTAAAAATATTAATAATGACCAGCTTTGGTAAAAATTATAGAAACAAACCCTTATATATTGTTACCTGGTGTATAAAATGGTACAGTAGAATTATAAGGCTATTTGGCAGTGCCAATCAAAATGTGAATCATGTGTACCCTTTGACCAGAAATTCCATTTCTAAAAATTACCTTGCAGATATTGTATCACATGTGAACAAAGATATACATGTAAATATGCTGACTCTAGTTTGTTTTGTAATAGCAAAACATCAAGGATAATCTAAATGTCCACAAAAAGGGAATACTTAACATAATCATCGGGTTTCCAGACATGAGTTAGTTATTGTCCTGGCTGACAGTCTCCTGATGCTCCTGTTAACCAGCAGCACATGCTATCCCTCCCCACATATCTGATGCCACAACACCACATCCAAGCTGGAGTCCTGTCCAACTCTACAAATGGGTTATCATATGTAAAGTGCTCTAAACAGTATCTGGCACATAGTAAGATCTCCAGTAACAGCAATAGGCTGTATTATTATAATTTTGGTATACTAAGTAGCCATTAAAAAGAAAGAAGTATATCTATGAGAATGAAAACGACAAGACCTTTGAGACTTTTTTTTTTTAATCAAAGTGCAAAGAAATACGTACACCTCCATTTCTGGCCAAATGGAATACCAAGGACCAGATTTATCCTCTCATCTGAAACAACCAAAAAAGTGGACATAATATATGAAACAATAGTTTGTAAGATACTGGGTATCAAGTGGTGTAGAACCACTGTAGAACAGTTCACTGTAGACCAGTGAACCCAAAAGACAGGAAGCAAAAGAGGTGAGAATTTCTGGGGTGCCATTAACATGGAATTTAGAGGGGAAAATGGCACTGGCTGTTTACATCAGAAAAGAAGAAAGGTCTCATCAATGGCCTCAACTTTCATCTTCAAAGATCTAGAAGAGCAAACTAAACCCAGAGTAAGCCCCATAAGAAAGGAACTAATGCAAATCCAAAGTAAATATCACTGAAATGGCAAACAGAAAAATAGAAAAAAAATCAATAGAACCAAAACCCTGTTCTTTGAAAAGACAGATAAAATTGAAAGACCAGGGAGTGGGGGCAGAGGGAAGACAGAAAGCAAAAGTTAACATCAGAAGTGAGAGAAGTTAAATTATTACAGAATATACAGATATTAAAAGAATCATTATGAAAGTATGATGAACAACCTTATGTCAAAAATTGTGACCACTTAAATGAAATGAACAAATTCCTTGAAAAACACAAACTAACCAAAACTTACTTAGGAAGAAATAGATAGCTTAAATAGCTCTAAATCTATGAATGAACTATGGTTAGAAATCTTCCCACAAAGAAAATGTCAGGTCCAAGTGTCTTCAATGGTGAATTCTATCAAAAGTGTAAGAAAGCAGAAAAGAATTTCCATGTCCGTGTTGATTCTCCATACATATATGCTATTAAACTTGCTTTTTCTCCTGTTAAAAAAAATAAGAAAAAAATAATAGCAAGTTCACACAAATGTCTTCTGAAAATCAAAGAGGTGGGCATACTTTGCAACTGATCTGAGGCCAACATTATACTGATGGCAAAACCAGGTGAAGACATTACAAGAAAAATCTACAGACCAATATCCCTCATGGACATAGATGCAAATTTCAGTAAACTGAATTCAACAATATATAAATGAGACAATACATCATGACCAAATGGAGTTTTCCCAGGAATACAAATTAAATTAATATAAAAAAATAAATTTATGTTTAAAAATGCTTATCAATCTGGGGTGGCTGGGTGGCTCAGCTGGTTAGGTGTCTCCTTTTGGCTCAGGTCATGATCCCAGCGTCCTGGAATAGAATCCCACATCAGACTCTCTGCTCAGTGGGGAGCCTGTTTCTCCCTTTCCCTCTGCCTGTTGCTCCCCCTGCTTGTGCTCTCTCATTCAAATAAATAAAGTCTTTTAAAAAAAAAGTAAAATAAAAAAATAAATATACATATCAACCTATGTGATTCACAATGTCAACAAACTAAGAAGAAAAAAATTTTCATTTCAATAGACATAGAAGAAGCATTTGATAGACATTGGGAAGGGTTTATGCAATGGTAAGTGCTGTGAAAGGTGTAAGCCTGATGATTCACAGATTTGTACCCCTGGGGCAAAACAAAACAAAACAAAACAAAACAAGACTATAGACTAGATTAAAAAAAAATAAAAGAAAGAAAGAAAAAGCATTTGAAAAAAACCCAACATTCACTCCTGATTTAAAAAAAAAAAAAAAACCTTTCAGGAAACTAGAAATAGAATGGAAATTTCTTTTTTTTTTTTTTTTTTTAAAGATTTTATTTATTTTATTTGACACAGAGAGAGAGATTACAAGTAGGCAGAGAGGCAGGCAGAGAGGCAGGGAGAGGAGGAAGCAGGCTCCCTGCTGAGCAGGGAGCCCGATGCGGGCCTCGATCTCAGGACGCTGAGATCATGACCTGAGCCAAAAGCAGAGGCTTTAACCCACTGAGCCACCCAGGCGCCCTAGAATGGAAATTTCTTAACTTGACTAAGGGCATCTACAACGAATCTACAACTCACATCATATGTGATTGTTAGAAATGGAATGTGTATCTTCTAAGATTAAGAGCAAGACAAAAGCATCCATTCCTATGACTTATATTCAACGTTGACACGGAAGCTCTAGCCAGTATAATCAAAGACAAGCAATAAAGGGCATTCAGGTTGGAAAAGAAGAATTAGACCTGCCCTTTTCACAGATGACATGACTGTCTATGTAGGAAATTTGACAGAATGTAGAGAAAAGCCATGAGACTTGAACAAGTGTGTTTAGCAAGATTACAGGACTTAAGATCAATGATAACAATCATGAATTTTGGTTACAGGCAATAAACAATTAGAAATGTATAGGCTTCATAAATCAAGAAATATGAAATACTTAAGGATAAATTGGGGGGAGATATGAAAAACCTACACTGAAAAATACAAAACATGGCTGAAGGAAATGAAAAGAAACTTAAATAAATGAAGACATATATAGTCTTTATGGATCAGAAGATTCAACACATTCAAGGTGTCAGTTCTTCTTCAATTTATGCATAGATTCAATGTAATCCCATTAAAAAACCCCAGCAGGATTTTTATGTAGGAATCAATAAAATGGTTCTATAATTTTTATGAAAATTGTATTAATTTATATGGAAAGAATTACAATAGCTAGAACAACATTGGAAAACTTCTTATTTTCAAATAATTTCAAAACTTACTAAAAAACAACAATAATTAGGATAGAATGGTATTGGCATAGATCAATGAACAAAATAGAATCTAGAAATAGATCCACACACATTTGAGCAACTGATTTCCAAGTTACAAGAGTAATCTAATGGATAAAGGATTGTCTTCTCAACAAATGGTACTGGTACAACTGGATATCCATATACAAAAACTAATATTAATAAAATAAAATCAATTGTGATGTGTACCTCACACCATATATAAAAAAATTAACTCAAAATTATTATAGGCTTAAATATAAAATGTAAAAGTATAAAACTTCCAGAAAAATAACATAGGTGAAAACTTTTGGGAGCCTGATTCAGGCAGAAATTCCTTGGATACTACAGCAAAAGCATGATTCATATAAGAACAAATTAATAAACTGGGCATCATCAAAATTTAAAACATCTGTTCTTCAGAGAAACAGTTTAAGAGAACGGAAAAGCAAGCCACAGAATGAGAGACATATTTGCAAATCAATTATCTGATAAGGGACTCTATCCAGAATATATAAAGAATTCTCAAATTCAGTAATTAAAAAAAAGTGGGGGGTTTTAAAAAAGATTTGAATAGATCCTTCACCAAAGGAGATATGGAGATGGACAATTAGCACATGAAAAAAGTTTCAAAATTAGTCATTAAAGAAATGCAAATTAAAACCACGAGGTACCCTTATACATTTATTAGAATGGCTAAAATTGAAAAGGCTAAGGATATCAAGTGTTGGTGAGGATGTGGAGGAATTACCAGTGGGAATGAAAATGATACAACCACTTTGGGAAACAGTTTGCCAGTTTCTTAAGAAGTTAAAATATGCCTATCATAGGTTCCAGCCCTTCTACTCCTAGGTATTTAAAAGAAAAAGGAAAGTATATACCTTTACAAAGTCTTATACACAAATGATCATAGTGGCTTTATTTGTAATAGCTCCAAACTGGAAACAACCCAAATGTCCTTCAGTAGGTGAAAGGATAAAGAAATGGAAATATCCACACAATGGAATATCTCTCAGTAATAAAAAGTAATGAATTATTAATACATACACAACGAGTGCATGTTGAATGAAACTCAAAGTAATTATGCTGAGTGAAAGAAGCCAGACTGGCATACATATTGTAATTCCATTTAAACAAATTCTAGGAAATGCAAGCTAATGAACAGTGACAGAACACAAATCAATGGTTGCCAGGGGAGTGGTGGGTGGGGGTGAGGGACCAGAGGGAGGGATTACAAAAGGGCACAATGGAAACATGGAAGGATGATAGGTGTCTTTATTCTCTTGATTGTGGTGATGGATTCACAGGTGTATACAAGTATCAAAATTTATCAAATCGCACACTTTAAATAAGTACAGATTATCATAGATCAATTACTCCTCAATAAAGTTGTTAAAAAAGCAATGTGTAGATTATTGAAATGTGTGTGAGTGTGTTTGTGTGTGGTTGTGTTTCATAAAAGAAGAACTGGAAGAATCCTCACCAAAATGTGAACAATGGTCACCTCTGGGGAGAGAGTGCACTCAAAAGTGGAGGTATGTGAATGAAGATTCACATTATGTATACATCGAGATCATTTAAATCTTTTACAAGAAGAATATAGTCAGGAATTACTCATGTAATTTGTATCATTAACAATTTAAAAAATATAGCCAAAGGTGACAGCAAGCCACATCAACCACCACTAAATAAAACCTTTCTGGCTGTAGGTCAAAAGATAAATGAAAGCATAAAGGTTGTCGTCTCCATCTACTTTGTGAAAATAGGCGTTTGGGAGCTAAGATGCAAATCTTTCCCTTTAGGAAGATTTTGAAGGTGAAAAGTTATTTTATAAAGTGTCTCAGAGTTCTATTTTCCATAAAGATATGGCACCATTTATAAAGTGTTAGTATTTATAAAGTGTGCATCCTTATTTCTAATATTTGGATGTGGGCTGAGGAAAAGAATCCAGTCAGGAAAGTATATTGAGAGGAGAAGGAGAGCAAGGGAAGGAGGAGGAGGAAGGAGAGGAGAAGGAGATGGTGATGAGGAGGTAGATGATGAGGATGATGGCCACTATAATGATAAAGAAAGAGGAGGAGGAGGAAGAGAAGCAGAAGGAGGAAAACAGTAGATAATGTTGATTGGTAATGGGGTCACGGTGAGATGAGTTTCATGTATCTTTCACTATTTGTGTGGGTTAGCTTGTAACATCACAGAGTAATGCTGCAATGAAGAAGGTGCAATGGAGGTCCATGGGTTTTTGGCAGGAGGCTTTAAAGCCTAGACACTTGATCTCAGCTAAAGACAACTTAAAATCTCCATCCTAAAATGGGTCTTAATTCTCAGTAACCCACCTACTTTAGCCGTACCACCATTGGGATTTGCAGATAAAGCCCATTAGAGCCTGGTCTTGTTTGGACTCCCCTCTCTCCCTGCCATAAAAAGCACAAGTCATTACTCATCGTCACTTGCAACACTGTGGTATTTCCTGAAACTTGTCTCTGTTTATCACGTGCTTCGTGTATTACTTAAGAACTGTTTATTCAGGGTTGTGGTTACTCGTCTACTATTATTTTTACCCAGTCTTTTCTGGTTATTAACAGTAATGATTACAGCTAACACATATGATACATGTAACTAGCAATACTTATAAATAAAAACACAAATAGCGATTGTAACTAATACGCAGTAAGAGTTGAGCACAAATTTCTCCACAACTGGTGCCCTGAAGAAGCAGATCTTTCCCCTTAAAAAGTCTCTGCGGGCATCCACTGGGAAGTATGATTCTGATTTGATCCTCAGCAAGAAGGACTGGTATTTCTAGTCCTGCTGGCAGGAGGTCAGGCATCCCTCCCCCCAGAGTACTACACCTCAGTGGTCTTAAAAGTGCCTTGTTTGTTCTGAGATGAGCTCCCACCAGGCACAGGAAGCCACTGCTCCATCCCCTTCATGCAAATTACTCACATAAGTAATAGGCTTCATACAAAGTGTGTTGTTTGCCTTTCCCAGGTAGAAAGCACATTCTTTCCACACTTGGGTGTCCCTGGACCCACAAGGCACACTTCTTCACAGTGCCCTCTAACTGTGTGGGGAGCACTAAAGTGGTAATTACCTTAGAAAGTGCTTTTTCCGTGTATTTGGCTGCAGAAAAATAACACTCTACCTCTCTTTCCATGCGTCTCACGGAATTATGTAAATAGGCCCAAAGCAAACCAGTTTAAATGATTATAAAATGGATTTCTAAGTGATATCTGCTACCAGTCAAGAATACTAAAAAACCTCGTGTCTTTTTCAGCCACCCAACATGAAAGAATAAAATATTTAGTGAGAGATTCTCCTCTGGTGGATCATGCCTTGTGAGTGAGAAACTTTTGGGGCTTTGCCGGCTTGATAGGGACAAATGCCTTACCCAAGTATAGATGAGGGATCACTTCCTAGGGCTCTGACTGCATTTCACAAAACAATTGAAGGAAGAAAGCAGATATAAAGAATGTAAAAGGACTCGCCAAACGGAAGAATGGTTCTCAAACTTTGTCCCATATAAAATCACATAGAAGCCTCCTAAAATAGGATTCCTGATTCAGTCAGTCTGATTGGAGCCCAGAAATTAACAAGTTCCCAGGTCATGTTGATGCTGTTGGTCCATAAACCCACACCTTGAGTGATACTGGCTCTGAGGAAACAGGGGCAGATTTCAGCCCAACACAGGCAAGTCCCTCACTCACCGTCCATGCTATTCTTGAGAATTACCTCTCCCCAACTACAGGGCCTATGAACTCTGGGATTCTTCCTCTCTTGACCCAGGTATCTCTCCAAATGGTATTTTTTTAGGATTATTTATTCATTTATTTATTTGAGAGAGAGAGGGAGAGAAAGAGAGAGAGAGAGAAACAGAACACAACCAAGGGGGAGGAGCAGAGGGAGAGGGAGAAGCAAGCTCACCGCTGAGCAGGGAGCCTTATGTGGCGCTCCATCCCAGGACCTCAAGATCATGACTTGAGCCAAAAGCAAATGCTTAACCGACTGTGCCACCCACAGTGCCCCTCCAGTTGGCATATCTTATCTCACCAAACAATGATTATTCCAAAGGTGCGGTTGTGGCCAATCTCAGCCCACATGGATGCTGGAAAAGGTATATTCTTTCCTTCCTTCCAAGATCATAGGTACTAAGGACCATGTAATTCTGAAGCTACACATGTATATCTTTATAGCTAATTGGAAAGAGACTGCCTAAGATTCATACAATACAGAGAAAAGGAAAGGAGAAAGAGGAGAGAGAAAAATCTGACAAGGGTGCCTGGGTGGCTCAGTGGGTTAAAGCCTCTGCCTTCGGCTCAGGTCATGATCTCAGGGTCCTGGGATCGAGGCCCGCATCGGGCTCTCTGCTCAGCGGGGAGCCTGCTTCCTCCTCTCTGCCTGCCTCTCTGCCTACTTGTGATCTCTCACTGTCAAATAAATAAATTAAAAAAAAAAAACTTAAAAAAAAGAAAAATCTGACAATGTTGTCTAAATCCCTAGATCTACAACTAGTAGACCCAAAGGACTATGCTAGTGAGTCCTTTTTTTTTTTTAATTTACTTAAACCAGTTTGAGCTGGTCCTTCCATCCTTGTTCATATACATTCCTCCTAATGGCTCTAGAAACATCATTAACTCAAGAATTCTGCCAAGGACCCCAGCACTGAGTAAAGAGAGGCCAGGTATCCTACTATAGGTGCATGACCAAGTCCAGCCTTGTCCATCCCAGCTTGTACTGCACACAAATTTGCCATCCCCATGCCTCTCGGCCCTTGAGCTTCAAAATGGCTCTCCTTAAAAGGACACCCCATTTGTCTCATTGGTGATTCAATTTTCACTCTGGACTACTCCTACTACACAACCTCTTCATTCTCCAGATGGTCAGGAATGAGAGTCTAGAGTGCCAGTCACGTGTTCTGGGGAATGTGGTAGGACCTGATCAGAAGCTCATCTGTTCAGCTAGGTCCACCATGACCCGCAGAAACCAGTAGTTTCTACAAGACTTGTCTTATGAGGGAGATGCTGAACTCCCTTTGAATTACCTCTCTGCCAGAACACCCTCCCAAGGTAAAACACTTCTGATTTCCCTGTACCAGCCAACCCTGTATCCAATTCCCAACAACAAAATGGGAGTATCTTTATGTTTCTGTTACCCCAGGTCAGTGTTTTGGAAAAGTTCCATATGCTGCCTGCTATTACTTACATTGACTAGGCTGCTACTCTGCTGTTAACTGGAAATGGAAGCTCCTTCCTCTCCGCCCCTCCTACTTGTACTCATTTCATGGAATTTCTTTTCATCTTTCCCATAAAATACTATGACATCAGCAGCAGCATTGCTTCCCCCTCTCAAACTCCTTCATCCTGTTCTCACCTCTCTGCCATAGTCAAGTTCTTACCCAGTTCTCCAGAGCAGAGCAACCCCATTGCATGCTTTGGAACCTCGTTCTTGAATCAGGTGGATAACCTTTACCCTGTGTATCAGTTTTCTTAGCTTTTAAGATACTTCCCAGCCAATGTGTGGTGGTTAAATGTGTGGGCTCTGAAAACAAACTTTCAGGGTTCAGTACCCACCTTTACCCCTTACTCATTACTCATTTTCTCTGGGTTTCCATTTCTTCATCGCTGGGATGGATATGGTGATAATTCTAGTGACTACGTGCTGGGTTTGTTGTGAGCAGTAACAGTGAAAGTGAGCATTCAACACAACTCCAGGCACCTTGCAAGCATCCCACAAATATTAGTTCCTATTATTAGTACAGAGATATGAGGGAACTCTCACTTCCCTAATCAATGAGGAAGAAAGCAATGCTCGATTATCATACTTCACACAGTGTTGTAATCTTTCATCTGATGCTACAGTGTTGAGAGTACATCCCATCCTTTCTTTTAACTCAGCCTAACACATTGTGTTCAATAATTGTGTTCAATGGATAAATCAATAATAAAAACTCTTATTTAATGAGAACCTATTCTGTACCAAACAGTTCGGATATTTCAGGCAATCATTGAAACAACCCCGCAAAGGAGGTATCACTTTCCCATTTTTAAAGATGAAGGAAACTGAAGATCAGAAAGTTTGAGTGATTTGCTCAAACCCAGAGAGCTAGCAAGTGGGGCAGCTTTCCCTACAACACTGGCTTCTTCTCTTCTGACTCATGAACCCCTGTTATAAGTAAATATACTGCTGTAAGTCCTTAGGGATTTTTAAAATCATTTCAACGTTGATAAATAACTGACTTCTTTCTTTTAAAAAATGTTCTATTATAGCACCATCTTATTAAATATTGTGGTTTAAAGATCATGTTGCATTCTTCAGAATATTAAGACAAGTTTTGACTTGTTCCCATTTAACATGTGATGTAAAGCTGGTGGATTTACTTTAAATTATTTATGAAAGAGAAAAAAAAACATGAGTCGCTTTCAGGACAGAGTTTTACTATGTTGCAAGGCATCAAAAAAAAAGACAAAACTCTTTTTATGAGCTGATGTTTGGAATTCTAAATTTTGTGTTGATTTTTTTAAACATGTAATTGTTGTTCTAAATGATAAGATGCAAGAAAAGTTTCCGGCTGATATTTGCAAGCACGTCTCTACAAATAACACATTGCAGGTGTGGAGAGTCATTATTCTCAATAAATGAAAAGCAAAATGATATATAATTGTCACTATATTTCTATTTTCTACTTTAATTTTGAAGCCTACTGTATATGACTTTTATCAGATGAATGCAACTTTCAAATCTGGGGAAGGTCAGTCGGAGGTGACTTTGCTGATTTATTATCAGATTTCGGTTCCTCATTAATTGCTGCATTTCAATATCACTGTTCTGTGTGAGCCTTATATTTTCAAATCGTGGTCCATTACAGGTGTATATTAAATAATCTATGACAGGGATGCAAAGAGCCACAGTTTCTCAGAGTGATCCCAGGAGCCTACCCTGGTTTGGACAAAGGGATAACTGGAATCCACCCCCCCCCCGCCCTGTCTCCTGGTGGAAGGGGTTGCACCATGGGACCAACCTGCAGCGTCTTCCCCAACCCTGGAAGAAAGACCTGTAATTTCACATGAGCCCCAGGGTCTTCGAGTTAGAGAGCTGGCGTTGCTAGACAAACTCACAAACAGCTGGGGTACCTCATAGACTGGTTACTCCTCCTACAGATATGCTTGCCTTACAAAAAAGAGGGGAAAGCAAGGGAATGGATCTGTCCACTAGGACATAGACTCACATGGCATGTCTGGAACTGTCTGGCCCCATACACTCTCCACAGGTTGACGAAAGGTTAGGGGGACCTTGACTTTTCTTCTCTGCTATTTCCTTCCATTGACAAAGACTATGTCCTTACCTATGCTGTAGGACTGTGACATTTGTCTTGAATCCTAGTGCCAGTGGTGACTGCTGGTGACCCTGAAAGGGCCCTCCCCTGTCCTCCACCAGCATGAGGACAAAGCATGAGAACAACTCAAAACTGTAAAATGGTCTAATGAGGGTCAGAACAAAAATGGGGGGCAGGAAGACTCATCAGAATGAAGGTCCTTGCCCCAAATGATGTCTGTAGATAAAGCTGGGAGTCTGAAATGACTCAGGGACGAAAGCATGCCTGAAGTAACAGGAGCTAAAGCCCGTGGGCCAGCCAGTGATTGATCTGGGATGAGAGTAGAAGAGGAATATGTTCTGGGAGCTGCAGAAAAATGGGAAAAGGCTAATATGCTTGCCTGCAGAGGATGCCAGCCACACAGGTGTGTTCTGTGCAGCCCCTCTCTTATCTCTGGCTCCCTGTGTCCCAAAAGGGAAGCAGCTCACTCTCCAATAACCCACAATGGACGGAGGTCCATCAAGGTTTAATCACAAGGTGAGAATGAGGTGTCATCAAGGTCTCCTATTTAGGCTTTCAACTTTCTCTCCAAATAAGGTTAATATACACAGTCTTAGACACAGGAAAATATGATGGAATGAAAAATGTTTGCCTTAGAATTTTAAACATTTCCTGTGCTGGATTTCTTCCTCGTGCTCCATGAGACTCCCTCTCCCCCTCTCCCCTCCTCACCATGACTGCAAAAGGCTAAGCTGTACAGAGCTCACTGCAGGCTCCCAAGCTGAGGGCCAGGACCAGGGGAGGTGAGTGAGATGGCAAGGGTGCCAACTTTAGGGAGACCCTCGCTCCTAGGGCCTTCAAGGGTCCCAGGCTCCAATCCTGCACTTGCACAGCCCTGAGAGTGAGGTCTTCCTTAGTGTGGATCACTTGATGCCTCACTTGCCTTGCCCTTGTCCCTGCCCTGCCCCTGCCCACAGCTTTCCAAGTGCATTCTGCCAATGGGGATTCTGGCAGGGAGTCAGAGAAAGGAAGAACCATGAGGTCCTATCATTTATCTCCAGGGTCCCATCCTTTGAAGTCACCTCAGGACGGCTCTTGTTTCTGACAAGTCAGCACTGCACCTGTGGTGGGGTGTTCTACATCACTCCGTCTCCTTCCACTTGTCCCCTGAGACTCGAGGTGGTGACAATTGGCTGCTCCTCACCCAAATGACTGCACTGTCTTTTGTGGTTCCCTCCCTCAGCACACCTGTAAATCATCCTTTTGTAAATAAGCCTCCTTGAATAACACTATTCCGAGTGTGTCATCCTCCTGTTGAGACCCTGTCGAATACACAGCCTTCATTCAGGCTTTGCCTCTTTGATTGTGCTATGGATTAATATTTTATGAGTCTTATAATTACCTTGTGGATAACCCAACTATATTGCATTGTACCTTTTTACATTAAAAGCATTACTTTGTAGGTGGAAACATTCTTTTTAAATGTCTCATTTTTGCTTGGCTGCTTGGGCCTTGAAAGTAAAAGTTGTCTTGGATTTTCCTAATCGCCATGAGACCATGACGTCCCCAAAACTTCATCCAGCAGCAGTGATGTATCATGATTAAAAAAAGAGACTTCGATGAGAATCCTGGCTCATCTGCCGAGCTGTGTGATCTTGGACCCCTCACTTACCCTGGCAGCTACAGAGCCTCCAGGTGGTCCTTCTAAATTTGGACATTGGCTCTGAAAATATTTCCCACCATGTGAGTCCAACACCCATTCTGTGACATAGACCCAAGTGGGACAGCACTCCGTTATTTGGCGTGCTGGTATTTTGTACACCAAGTCTTGTCTCTTTAAACTAAAGCTTAAAGTGCCTGGGAAAATCACGTGCCATCAGCTTCCATATTCATTAGCTCGCATCTTTCCTTGACAACTGACAGCAAATTGTGTACACCCGAGGGAAGCAAAGTTGGAGACCCACTCCAGAGGGGCAGGAGTCTGAAACAACAAAACGTGAGTTATTTTTGAAATGTTTCCTTTTCGGGCCCTCCCACTCAGTGTAATATCTGGCTGAGGTGTGAATGGCTGACTCCAGCAGGTATCAGGAACAGATGGAACCAGCTAATTATGTCTCTTACATGTGAGTAGAGATAAAGCTGTTAATTGCTAATTGTACACTTCTGTTTCCCCACCGCAGGGCGCAGGGGCAGAGGCAACCTCCCAAACCAAACACAAACATGGCCTGTGCCCATGGCTGAAAGCAAAGTGTGCCAAGCAGTGGCAGAATGACATCTCCAAGACTGGCAGCTCTTCTCCAGGGCTAGCAGTGAAGGAGCAGTATCTGGGCATGAGAAGATACCCTTTGTAGTCTCCAGCTCCTCATGCCCTGAGCCAATGAGGACCCGGCCACTGAAGGCTCAGCTAATGAGAGCTCAGCATGCGGCAGCAAAGGGATGCTTCCCCACCAGTAAGTGACACCTGATCACTGTATCCAGCATGCTTTGGGGTGAACTTGGCACCCAAGAATCTGCACCAGCTTGCATGTACCTCCTGATTGGACACAAGAAGTGCTGCTACCTAGAATCTTCCTCCATTTCCCAAGCCTTAAGCAGGGAGTCACGGGCTGCAGTTCCCAGACCATTTGCTCAGGCCAACAAGGGGTTCTCCAGGCAAAGCCCTCTGTCAGAGGAGTCCTGTATCTACCAGGAAGTGGCATGGCTCAGTGACCTCACTTGCTCAGGCGTTCACTGGGAACAGCCCATGGGAACTGTGGCTTTCACATGAACATGACGGTGGCTCTGGAGGGGTGTTGGCAGGGTTATCAGTCAGCTGCTTTCTGCAACAGGGGATTCTAGTGGAATCTTCAGGGTTACCGCATCTTCAGAGTTACCACATCTCCCAAATAAGCTCCCTGGACCAGAGTCTGCTTTTGGTGGTGGGAGTGGTGGTAGGTTAACCCAAAACTAGGATGAGAAGAATGCCTGAGAATAAACCATATATAGAAGAAAACAAAGCCAAAGGCCATCATTTGGGTACCTAGATCCAGCCATTCCTGATGTGAGATAATCAGTTGAATGTTACAGTTAAAGAAGTCATTACATTTCCTTTGTTTGCCTCTTTGTTCATTGTTTTGATTTTGGTAGTTGATGTGTAAGCTGGTTAGTGCTGGGTTTCTGTCAATTGCAATCAAAAGGATATTGATGAATACAGATATCTTAGATATCAGTTTTGACTAGTATTGGTCTGAAATTCATTTTGCTTCCCTTGGAATTAGTAAGCCAGCCCTAGTGAAGATTTGCTTCCTTCAGCCTTCTCTACGGCAATTCTTGACCCTCTCCCTTCTCCTTGCCTGGAACACTACGGCAGAGGGGAGCCTAGAACCCCCGTCATGTGGTGCTCAGATTAATCCTTTTGCTTCCATTGGGCCTGTCCAGGGCTCTGTGCTTAGTGGGGGCAGTAAATGCTGGTTGAATTGGATGAAATTACTTAAATGTGACTCACCATAAATTGTTACTGACCCTGGACAAATGGACTACTGGCAAAGCTGCTAATTAATCCAACAATAATTCCGAGGAAGTCAGGCTTCATTAACATGGGTTCTGGCCTCATTTTCAGAAGTGCTTTGGATTGACAACTGTGGCCTGGCAGCTGGAGCAGGTATGTCTGGCCAATGACTCACGATGTGCACGTAACCTCCACTCCCTGAAAATTTAGATTGATCAATTGATCCCTCTTTTGAACTGGCCATCTCTACTGGCAAAGAAAAAGTCTGTGCCAAGGTTTCTGGCTCTCTCAGCAGCCTCCTCACCCAGCCAGCTTCTTCTGCAATTTCATGGATAAAGGGAGGCCCTAAGGCTTGTGCATTTCAGTTCTTTACCACCAACTGCCAAATCCGAAGGCAAAGAGTTCTGTGCAAAAGATAACCAAACCCTTGGACACAAAAATTAGTCACTTATAGTTCAAAATAAGTGATCTTTATGTTTCAAAGATAGAGGTGAATCTGAATTAAAGAGTATATAGGCATTTTTGTACCGTTCTTGTAAATTTTGATAGGATTAAAATAAAATCTTTGAATACTGAAAAAAATGAGTTGTTTAAAGTTTGCTAACTGGGTATGGTACAAATTTGGGGAACTATTGCTCTTATAGAAAGTTTACTTAGACATGTAAGCAGCACTTTTCCTAGATTTCTATCACTGACAGAAATTTTCTCCTATTTGGCCATTTCGATTATTTGAGCTATCTTGAATAGTGGTCTCACAATGAACACTTTAGAAAGTGGGAGTCCACCAGTTAGTAAGATTTTGTTTCTTATCTAGACTAGAATCTGGGACCCATTCTTACTTCTAGGCATATGGTTCATATAAAGACTTTCATTCCAAGAACTTCTTGACCTACTTTTGGCTTCTTGCCACAGCTGAACAGAATGACTCCCCCTCTCCATTTTAAAGTATGTACCACCACTAGGCCACTTATTAAGGAGTAAGCATTTTCGCCCAGCAGGATTTACTCCGAGCCTGTGAATGACCAAGCACGCTTCCTGATGGTTCGAATATAAAGCTCTGCCAAACTCCAACCTCCCTAAGCACCTCTGGAACAACTTATGTTTCAAGAGGCCTTTCTTGTCCCTTCTCCCAAAGTGATTTCCCAGAATTTACAGTAATTTTAGAATGTCAAGATGCATTACTCGGACAGAAAAGAACAATGATAGATATAGCTGGTGAACACTGTTTTTCTACAAGGAGAACACATCACTGCAGGTGGGCAGAGAGATAGGGTCTTCTTGCCTTCCACTCATTAAATCCATTTGTTGAAACACTGATTAAGAATCTGCACTGTGACCAAAATTGTGCTGGGCACAGAGGAGACAAGGATCGCCGCCACCATCACCACCACCACCACCACCACCATCATCATCATCCCTATCTTTAATAAACACAAATCTGCCAGGTTTGAATTTCCCACAAATGGGTCACAGGTGTGCACCAAGTTTAATGCCATCAGCTATTGGGGCAGCCAGGTTGGCCTTGAGGCAGGATTAGCCCCTCAGCGTGGTCCCAAAACACGGCAGTCTCGTCCATGGCTCTCAATGTGCCACATAAATCACATTGTTTTTCTTTTTCTTTTTTTTTTCTTTTTTTTTTAAAGATTTTATTTATTTATTTGACACAGAGAGAGAGAGATCACAAGCAGGCAGAGAGGCAGGCAGAGAGAGAGGAGGAAGCAGGCTCCCTGCCGAGCAGAGAGCCTGATGCGGGCTTCGATCCAAGAACCCTGAGATCATGACCTGACCCGAAGGCAGAGGCTTTAACCCACTGAACCACCCAGGCGCCCACATTGTTTTTCATATATAACATGACACGGCGGCAACAGGAAACACTAGAGGAGTCCAATAATTTGAGAAATAATGACCATTTTCAAGAGTGCTTACTAAGTATTTCTGTTCTAAGTACTTCACCCTGTTACCTTCTCTTCTCATGACAAGCTCTATAAGTTAGGTAATAGCATTTTCATTTTTCAGCTAAGGAAGCTGAGGCAGACAAAGGATAAGTCACTTACTCAAGTTCACACAGCCAGTAAGTGGCTGCCAGGATTCCAAGCCAGGTTTTCTGGTTCTAGACATGTGTTCTTCATCACTATGCTGTGCTGCTTCTCAAGGATATAATCACGGTGCATTATGGCAAATTCTGCAACTTACATAGGTGGAAAACACTGTGGGCATACAGAGGAGGGGACAACTCTGTGTTCCTGGGAGAACTGAAGCCCTCACCATGAACACCTAAACACCAGCCCATAGGATCCAGTCCTAAACAACATTTCCTGGACTTCAAAACCATATTTTTGGGAAACAAAGAATCCAAGGCTTTTATTCGGTTAAAGATCACTATGATATAATGGTCATCGACAATCAGATTAAGTGACACACAAATAATAGCAAGATCACAGTGCCAGGTGCTCCCACATCAGAACATCAGCAGAGTAAAGGCCTGTAGTCCTGGGACTCAACCCGTGTGCTTGTTTCAGTCCTGAATTGTTGTACGTGTGTTGCTGGCCCTTCCTGAGCTGTGTAGCTCTGTATTTGACCTGGGGGATTCTCGGACATGTTGACTGATTTTGCATTGGCCTGTTCTTAAGAACTTGTTGGAAATTTTGGTCAGAATTTGGCAAATGGAAAGGATGAGGAAGATCTTGCCCCAATTTCTTACTGAATTTGTCCATTCTTCACTGTCACAGTAATTTCCTAATTTGAATAGGTTACTCAATTGTTTATTTTTTTAAAAATTTATTTGTCTATTCCAGAGAAAGAGAAAAAGNTTCTTCACTGTCACAGTAATTTCCTAATTTGAATAGGTTACTCAATTGTTTATTTTTTTAAAGATTTATTTGTCTATTCCAGAGAAAGAGAAAAAGAGAGAGAGAGAGAGAGAGAGAAAGAACCCAAGCAGACTCTGCCCTGAGTACAGAGCCTGACACAGGGCTCGATCCCATGACCCTGAGATCAAGACCTGAGCGGAAACCAAGAGTCAGATGCTCAACTGACTGAACCACCCATGTGCCCTGTCAACTGTTTAAAAACCTGCAGCATCCCCTCACAATCCACAGGGTGAAGCCCAAGCTCTATTCTTCAGCCCAGTATGGAAATACCTTGTGTGTGCCCCAGTTATCTGGCTAGCTCCATTTACCATGATCTCCTCTGGCAGATCCCAGTCTTCAGCCATATCACATTCTCATCCTGCTCCAATACCATAGGTTACATTCCTACAAGTGTCTACAACTATTTACATGTTATTTCTTCTGCTTAGAGTGTCTTTCTTCTGCAAATACACCTGAATAACACCTATCAACTATTCATACATCAATATAAAGCTCTAAAGAAAAGTTTTCCGGGCGCCTGGGTGGCTCAGTGGGTTAAAGCCTCTGCTTTCAGCTCAGGTCATGATCTCAGGGTCCTGGGATCGAGGCCCGCATCGNAAAAAGTAAAGAAAAGTTTTCCAGGATCCCCTCACTCAAAGTTTTGAGTAAGTTTCTATTAGATTTTTCTCTATGCTTCCTTGCACAGTAGATCTACATCTATCTGTCTGTTTATCTGTAAATCTCTATCTATGTCTGCATTTCTATTTACCTATCTAGGTAGACAGATCTAGACAGATAGATATAGGGAGAGATCTACATAGGTATCTGTAGACTAGATAGATAATTGCTAGATAGATAGGTGATAAATGGATACATAGATGATTGATAAATAGATAATTGATAGATAAGTAGGTAGGTAGATAGATAATCTTTAGGACATCATATTTGCAGATTTTTGAGTTCTTCCTAGAAAAGGCCTCCTATATATTCACCATCTCTTAGCACAGAGATTGATGGAGAGAGAGCATCAATGTCTGTTGAATTAACATTTCTAAGAAAGTACAAACACAACAAGAAGAAAAAAAAAGTATTACTCCCAACTTAAAAAGGGGGCTTGAGACCTGAGCTTTGGGAGCTGGTAGAGGGTGCGTATAAAAACACAAACAGCAAGCTACCCAATGGAAAGGAGCTTGAAAGGCAAAAAGAAGATTGGTTTTATTCACCTTAATGCAAGCCTTGGGCAAAAGGAGGAAAATCGCTTGGGTGCTGGGGAGAAGGTACACTTCTAGTAATAAAGTAAAAGAACTCTGACTTTGAAACAAGGGATCCAGCGTGAAAGAAGAGTTAAAATATTTATAAGGATAAAAACACATGTTACATTATACTCTAACCAACAGGCCGTGGAGCCTTTGAGCAAACCTCTGGAGTGCATTTTTTTGAAGTTCTTTGTGAAGAGGTGGAATGTGTACCTCTACAGGTTGATAAGCAATCTCTCTCTCCAACAAAGCTGAAAGCTCGCCTCTAACACGGTACATATTTGTCCTTGCTGAATCCAGCACAACCTTTTCCTGCTGAGCTTAAAAAAAAAAAAAAAAAAAAAAGGAATGAAAAAGAAACAAAAAAGATCTAGGAAAGAGAAATCCTATTTAACCAACTGGCAGAGGTTATCTCCTGATAATTGAGCTTGGAACCAGGAAAGCTGCCTCCTCTTTGCCAAGGTCATTGATGATTCTTGGCTTGATATCGGGCAAGGGGCAGGGGTACAATGCAGGGGAAGTGGCTTTCCTCAATCATGGGTGTTTCAGAATTATTTTAAAGAGAATGCCTTCTTTGTGGAATGCTTAATAATCTTCAGAGCCAAGGGGATGACAGCTAAGATTACAAACTCAAAAAAGTATCCAAGAAAAACCAGTCTACCCCAGCCTTAGTGATTCTGTAGCCATTAATCGCAGAGACATCACCTGGGGAAGGCTGGTGCTCAAAAGAACAAAAAGTGTTGAAAACCAGGCCCTTGAGTCACTTATTGGAAGGAATGGATGCATATAAATGAGGCAGACCTGGAGTAAATTTGCAAAAGAACCAGCTCAATGATCTGGTACTTTCCATGCAACACAGCACCCATCCCCCCATTCACACATGGGTTAACATGTAAAGAAGGAAAATAATGTTTTTCCAATGTTTACAAAAGTCTCAGGGACTGCTATACATTTTATTTCCTTTCATTCTTGCAAGAACCCTGTCACATAGGTATGATTATCTTCAGTTTCTTGTTGAGAAAATTAAGTCCCAGAAAGATTTCTTTCTTGATGCCACACAAGTAAGGACAGAGGGGATCTGGACTGGAATGCAGACTTCTTCATTCAAGAAATATTTCTTATTCATCTATACTATCCTATCTAGATCCTGGGTTAGATAATATGTATGCAAAATTAAAAAAGATATCATTTTAAAGACTCAGGAAACTGAATAGTATGAGAGAGAAACAGACACATAAAGAATTACATTGTAATGTAATATATTGAGTTAAAATTGAGGTCAGCACTAAGTAAAGGAAAGGAGCCTACCTTCTGGGAGTGAGATACAAAATGAGATGCCTCCTAAGATCCCTCCACCTCACTGCTAAATTCTAACCTAAATCTTGGCTCTTTCAATCAAGTATATACAAATACAGAAATAAAATGTGGGCACCAAACCTTTGTTGAGCACTTACTATGGACAGATCCAGATGGAAAGATAGAATAAAGAGAGAGGACAAATGGTTGGATGGGGCCAGGATCTTCAGCGCAGAAGACAGAGAAGACACAATGCCACCATGCATAACATCTTAGGATGACCATGCATACCAGTACCGGCCATCTCATCAAATGTAGGGATGCTAATGAAGAAGAGCATATCCACTCTTCTTTGAAGGTGTGAGGGCACAGGGCAAATAAAAGGACTGGCGGAAGACCTACCATCTCCAAATGTACCCCCAAACTGGAAGCTGGAGTAAGTTCTATAGTTTGGGATGCAAGAAGTTCAGGAGCCCTGACACACTGGGGAATAAGAAATATAACACATGGTGGTAGGAGTTAGTTTTGGCAGCAAAGTGATAACAGGGAATCATATGGAGATTCCTTTATGAATTCTTGGGTCCAGACAGGATCCCTGTGCCTTCCTTTTTTCCTGCCTCAGATCTTCGGACTCCTTCCTCCTGAGAAATAATGACCTCAGACGTGGCTCTCGCTACCCATGAAAACAACTCCACAAGCCTCTCTCATTCAAAGGACCTTCCCAATAACTAAGGGAGACAAGCAGAAGATGAACAGCACGAAACTGAGCACCTCCTCTCCAGGGCTATCCTCAACTCTGGCTGAACCTTGCCCTAGCTACTATGACCTCCTCGTCTGGTTTAATTCCTGTCCTTCCTCCTACCAAATATGTCTCCCCAACTTGCATTGGAGCAATGTGAATCTGGAGCTCATTTCCCAGTGTTATAATACTTGTGGGCTGTGTGACCATGGAAACATATTCAACCTTTGAACCCATGAGTCCTCATTTGTAAAAGGGAATTGTTTCAGGTTAGCCTTTTCTGTATCCCTGATAAAATACTCCAAAACACAGTGACTTAAAGTGACCACTGTTTCTTAATTCATGGCAATTGGGGTTAAGCTCATCCAGGTAATTCTTCTGGTCTTGGAGGAGCTCATTCATCTATCTGGGGTCAGCTGCCAGTTGTGTGGAATTGGCAGGCTGTCAGGTAGGACAGCCAGGGGCAGCTGAGCTATGAATGTCTCATCATCCCGCAAGCTGGTGTGGGCTGGTTCACATGACAGCTCAGCTTTCCAAGAAGAACAAAAAGACAAGACCTGGTGTATGAATACTTTTCAAGTCTCTGCTTGCATCCAGCCTGTCCCATTGGTGTCCCATTGGTGAAAACAGTATAATAACCAAGTCCAGAGCCCATGTCAGAGGAGCACCATCAAATGGCAGGAATATAGGGCAAATATATAAAGATTAGGATACCTAAACACATTTGGGTCATTTCTGAAATCAGTCCACTTGCCAAGATAATTACAGATTTGTAAGAAAAAAATAACAAAAAATTAAGCATCATTTCCAGTACATAGTAAAGGCTCAATAAATGTTATCACTGGGGCACCTGGGTGGCTCTGTTGGTTAAGGATCCAACTCATGATTTCAGCCGGAGTCATAACCTCAGGGTCGTGGGATCTAGCCCCACTTTGGGCGCCACACTCAGTGTAGGGGTCTGCTTCAGATTCCCTTGGCCCCTCCCCCCTCAAATAAATTAAATAAATAAATAAATAAATAAAATCTTTTAAACATGTTATCTATTGTTGTTATTGTTAGGAGTGGCAGATGGTGAGAAATACTGCTCAGATTTCCATTCCACTTTACAGAAGGAAACAGTTTTGAAGATACATTTCCTGGGGTACCTGGGTGGCTCAGTCCTTAAGCATCTGCCTTTGGCTCAGGTCATGATCCCAGGGTCCTGGAATTGAGCCCCACATTGGGCTCCCTGCTCAGCGGGAAGCCTGCTTCTCTCTCTCCCACTCCCCTCTTTGTGTTCCCTCTCTCGCTGTCTCTCTCTGTCAAATAAATAAAAAATTTCTTAAAAAAAAAAAAAGAAGACTCATTTCCTCCCCTCGATACCCCTCACCCCTTCCCAAGAAAGGAGGAGAGATTCATCTAATTAGTGAGTCTCATTTCCCTAATCAGTGGTTCTCAATGTCATGGTCTGAAAAGGGGATCATAAACCCTGTCTGTCTCATAGGCGTACCAAAATAATGCATGTGAGCACAATGTGTAACATGGTGATCATGACACCAAGTGAGGTTTATACATCCAAGCAGCATAGTACATCTCAGCTACCACTTGTTGAGTACTCACTATGCTCAGGAAATTTATATGCATCATTTTATTCTATCCTCCTGATCATCTTTGAGGAAATATAAGTCTTCCTTTTACCTAGGAGGTAACTGAGCTTCAGAGAGGTTAACTTATTCAAGGTTACACAGTTGGCAAATGGCTGAGCCAAGGTTCAAATCAATTTTGCACACCCCCCAACCCCAGAAAATATGTGATAATGTTTGGAGACATTTTTGGTTATTGTAACTGGCAGGGGGTAGTGTTATTGGTGTCTAGTGGGTAGAGGCCTGGGATGCCGCTGAACATTCTACAATGCATGGGACAGTCCCCACAATGAAGAATTATCTGCCCCAAAATGTCAATGGTGCTGAAGTTAAGAAGTTCTGCTCTAGTGAGTACTACAGGTGCAGTTTAGTATGATGGTTAGTAGATGGTAAGTTAGTAGATTCCTAAACCACACCACTTGGCTCCACTTACTAGCTGCGCAACACTGGGCAAGTCAGAACATCCCCAAGCTCAGGTTCCTTACCTCCGAAACAGTTAACAATGGCTCCCGCCTCATGCGATAATTTTGAAGGTGGAAAAAAAAGTTACTACACATAAAGTATTTAGGAAAGTGCTTGGCATTTAGCAAAAACTCAATAAATGAGCCATTGATGTATTACAAAGCCATGTGCATTTTAACCCCTGTCTCCAGCCCATCTCTGTGTAAATCTTCCCAACCCTGCTCATACTTCATGCTCATGAGGATTCAAGCACCCGAGTCAGACAGCTCGGGTGCCCTGGTCTGAATCCTGACTGCCAATTTGGTGGCTTAGGTAATGGGATTCTAAGTGATTAAGAACAGATGAGATACATGTCTCATTTAATATTTAAAAGAACTTTATGAAATTGGTACCATGATTTCTCTGATGAAGCTTTGCAGGATTAGTGCACCTGCCCAGAGTCCCAGCCAGTAAGTAGAGAGTCACAATTTGAACCAGACTCTATAGCCCGTATCTGACACTGTTTAGGAGCTGCCACCTTTTGGTGCCATCACAAATGGATTTAGAGTATCAAACCCCTCCATCTGTGAAAAGAATGAATTCGCAGACAAGAGGGAAATGTCAGTGCTGCCCCTTAGGAATGGTGAGAACCTGAGAACACAATGTAATCTATCTGAGCTGTCATATATAAAAAGACCCTCAACTTTACGGATTCTCGATATCCAACAATATTTAAAGATCTTGTACCACGGAAGGGGTCCAGTACCTAACTGTAGGGGAGTGAAGATCATCTTAGAATGCCTTAGAAAATCCATGCATGCAGCTGGACTTAGTGAATTTGAATAATGTACAAATGGTCACTTTGCAATCCTCGAGATTCCTCCCCTTCTAGTCTGACCTTGCCCAATTATGGGAGTTTAAGGAGCAGGGTCGATGGCCTGGTATGTATCTGTAAGCTGCCACGCGGACATCCACGAACCATCCAACTGTGTCTAGGACACAGCACGCAAGCGTGAGAGGAGAGAAAAGGTCATTTAATAGGGCTATTGTTCTCTCAGCTTCATTGGCTCAATACCTTTCTTAGCATTCTCAAGAAACTAATATTCTCCAGCTTGCTCTCTGTGCTGAACTTTTTGGGAAGCTGTGACCTCTTAGCTGTTTCTTGGTGACTGCGGGTGAACCTCACTTATTCCTACCATCTTCCTTGGGAGTCTTTAAGTTCTACTTGATTCTCCAGAACTGTGCTGATGTGGATGAAGCCCTGCTCTCAAAGTAAGAATTCCTGGGTGTAAATGAGCACTAATGGGGTAACTCTGGAAAATTACAAAAATTCTCTGAGCAATGGTTTTCTCATTCATAAAATAGGAAGCTAATAATATCAATGTTAAGAGCTAATTTGAGAATAAAATTGGTTTGGTTCATATTAAGATGTGTTATAACATGTATAATATATAATGTGCTATTGTTATTCCTTATGTAGGTTGTGCTTTTGGGGTCCTTTGTTAAGCCTCTCTGATGTGCCAGGAACTGATAAAGAACTTACATGCATTATCTCATCTAGTCCCTTACAAATGATGCTAGGACACAGGACCCATTTTTGGCCCCGTTTTAGGGCTAGGGAAACTGAGGCTCACAGAGGTTGAGTAATCTCCCAAAGCCAGTACACCAGAACCACTACTTGAACCTGGGTCTAGCTTAGTATAGCTTCACATTCTTATACCATGATATAGAGTTTCTAGTCTCCCCCAAGCAGAGGGGGAAAAACAAGGGGGAAACCAAAGTTATTCGTATTGAGATGACCATTTCTTTCATTGGGCTTTAGAAAAATGAAGACAGCTAATGTGTACAGTCTATTAAATTATAAAACTATTTATAATCCTCACAACAACTCTGTGAGATAAATACTCATCCCTTTTGACAGCTGGGAAATCGAGGCTCAGGGATTTAAGAGATGTTCCTCCAAATTGCAGGACTAGTAAATAAAGAATCAAGCCTTGGACCCAAGTCTTCTGGGACAAATTCCTGCCATATTTTCCACTATTCCAGTATGAAATTGAAGTTTGGCTCAGGTATTTGCCAGCTGTGTGACCTTGGACAAGTTACTCAACCTTTCTGAGGCTCAACTACCTCCTTTTTAAAAGGAAGGCATATTTTAATGAGGATGATCAGGAAGATAAAGTAAAATGATGCACGCAAAGTTCCCAAACATAGCAAGCACTCAAAAGTTGACAGCTGGGATTGTTATGCCATGTCATTTCAATGTATTAATACCTCATCTTTGTAACATGATTCTAAGAGAAAAATTCAGCGTTTTGTTCCCTTTCTCTATAAGCAAAAACCCAATTAGTTCTTCCCTACTACAACTTCCTCCTTTGAGCGTCTCATTTACTACTAACACAGAACACTTTATTTTTGACACTTCTGGTTGACAAATGTGCGAAGGTTTCCCCCCACAACAAGAAGCAAGCCCCCAAACCAGCTAGGTATTCTCCAACTTAATTCTGACATGAACTCCCTGAAGATAACATCTGATCTCACAGATAAGGGCTCAGTTCCACAAGACTTCCCCCCACCCTCACTTCAGACACCTGCCACAAGCTGAGATTGTCACCTCTGCTTCTGACTGACTAGCTATAGATCGGGGGCTCCAACAACACCTTCCTTGGACTTTAGACCCCAGTCACCGATACTTCTGGTCAACTGGCGGCAAGTCAGAGATTCCTACAACCTCCTCCTCGGGTTCAATTAATTTGCTAGAGCAGCTCACGGAACTCAAAGAAACACTTTACTTATGCTTACCAGTTTATTATAAGGGGATATGACAAATGATATAGATGAATATCCAGATGGAAGAGATGCATAGGACAAGGTCTGGGAGGGTCCCAAGAGCAAGAGCTTCTGTCTCTGTGGAGTTGAGGTGCATCACCCTTCTCTGGAAGCTCCCCAGACTGCATATTACTGGGATTTTATGAAGGCTTCCTCATGTAGGTATAATCAATTATTAGTTAATTTCTAGCTCCTCTCTCCTCTCTGGAGGATGAGGGTTGGGGTTGAAAATTCCAAGTTTCTAATCATTGCTTGGTCTTTCCGGTGACCAGCATCATCCAAGGACCATCCAGGAACCCACCCAGAGTTGCTTCATTAGAACAAAAGATGTTCCTAGTGCTCTTATCACTTGGGAATTTACAAGGGCTTTAGGAGCCCTGTGATAGGAACTGGGGGCATGGACCAATATATATGTATTTTTCTATTACCTCATTGCAATTAACATTTTATACAGAGTGTTTAATCTTTTCCTTAAATTTTAATTTTTTATTTTTAATAGTTACCATATTCATGTGTTTCAAATTTCAAAGGAGTAAAATGTTGTTTTTCTAGCTTTATTGAGATATAATTGACATAAAACATTATGTAAGTTTAAGGTATATAATGTAGTAATTTAATATGTATGTACTCTGAAATGATTACAACAATAAGGTTAGTTAACACAACCATCATCTAACAAAGTTACATTTTGTGTATGTGTGTGGTGAGAACTTTTGAGATCTTAGTAGCCTTAGCTACTTTTAAGTATACAATACAATATTGTTAGCTATAGTCACCATGATGTAGATTATATACCCATAATTTACACATTTTAAAACTGGAAATTTGTACCCTTTGACTACTATTGAGGAAAAAAATTTTTCCTTTACTCTTCAAGATTCTTCTAGCTGGTCTTCAGAATTAAATTGACATATGTCAAGAGAGAATAAGAGATGAAGAAAACAGAGTTTAATTACAAGTGCATGGAGGCCCAATAAAGAAATTGAGAACTAAAGAAATGGCCAAGGCAGACAGTTTTTATACTTTTTAGCAAAAGAGACAATACATGTGTGACGAATTGACAGGACAAACAAAAGTCATGTTTGGGAGCTTCAATTAGTCAGGAATTCTAAGCAGAATTTGGGCCAGGGTGGTAAATTAATAAAAGTAATAAGATTTGTTTATACAGCTTTCTCAGCTCTGAATCTCCTATCTCTCATGAGAAGATGTCCCTTTACCTTCTGGTACAGGGAGGGTATTTTTCCAATGGAAGATTGTATTCTCCTTTTTGGATACAGAAGGAGTCACAGTGTTTTTCTTGCACTGGCTGTTTCTTAAGTAATTTTAATTCAAAATAAATAATTTGCCAAAGTGGCACATTTTGGGATGTCCCTGCCCTTGCCTGCCAAACCACTTTCATCTATTTCCCCCACATACCCCTTCCCCTGACAACCACCAATCTGTTCTGTTTCTATGAATTTGGGTTTTTAGACTCCATATATAAGTGAGATAGTGCAGTTTTATCTTTCTGTCTGATTTGTTTCACTTAGCATAATGACTTGTCAAATATTACTTGACCACATATTCATGGGTTTATTTCTAGGCTCTTGATTCTGTTTCATTGGTCTATGTGCCTGCTTTTGTGCTAATATCATCCTGCTTTGATTCCTATAGCTTTTAATATGGTTTTAAATCAGGAAGTGTGAAGCGTCCAACTTTGTTCTTTTTCAGGATTGCTCTGGCTATTCAGGGTCTTTTGTGGTTCCCTACTAATTTTAGGATTTTTTTTCTATTTCTATAAAATATGTCTTGATAGGGATCTTGATCTTGATAGGGATTTGCATCTAATCTATAGATGACTTTGGATAGTATGGATATTTTGACATTAATTCTTCCAATCCATGAATAAGAAATAACTTTCCATTTATTTGTGTCTTCTACAATTTCTTTCATCAATCTATTATAGTCTTCAGTTTAATCTTTCACACCCTTGGTTAAATTTATTCCTAAGTGTCTTTTTGTTTTTAATGTTGTTGTAAGTGGAATTGTTTTATTTATTTCTTTTTCAAATAATTTGTTATTAGTGCATAGAAACAAAACTGATTTCTCTATATTGGTTTTGTATCCTGCAACTTTACTGAAATTGTTTATTAGTTGTAAGAAGTTTTGGTGGAGTCTTTAGGATTTTCTATATATAACATCATACCATCTGCAAACAGACAATTTTAAGAGCACCTGGGTGGCTCAGTGGGTTAAGCATCTGCCTTCAGCTCAGGTCATGATCCCAGGGTCCTGGGGTCAAGCCCCCCATTGGGCTCCCTGCTCAACGGGGAGCCTGTTTCTCCCTTTCCCTCTGCCACTGCCCCTGCTCTTGCTCACACACACTCTCTCTCTCAAATACATAAAATCTTTTAAAAAGAAACAGAAAGTTTTACTTCTTCTNTCATGATCCCAGGGTCCTGGGATCGAGGCCCATATCGGGCTCTCTGCTCAGCGGGGAGCCTGCTTCCTCCTCTCTCCTCTCTCTCTGCCTGCCTCTCTGCCCACTTGTAATCTCTCTCTCTGTGTCAAATGAATAAATAAAAATCTTTAAAAAAAAAAAATAAAATAAAAAGAAACAGAAAGTTTTACTTCTTCTTCACTGATTTGGATGTCTTTCATTTCTTTCTCTTGCCTAATTACTCTGGTTAGGACTTCCAGTACTGTGTGGAATGGGAGTGGTAAGACTGGGCACGTTTATCATGTTCCTGACCTTAGAGGAAAAGCTTTCAGCCTTTTACCATTGAGTATGATGTTAGCTGTGGGCTTGCCATATAGGGTCTTTATTAGAACAAGGTGTGTTATTTCTATATCTGGTCAGGTGGTTTTTTAAAACTATGAATGGCTATTGAATTTTGACAAATGCTTTTTCTGCATCTATTGAGATGATATGATGTTTTTCATTCAATTGTGAGGTATCACATTTATCAATTTGTATATGTTGAACCATCCTTTCTTCCAGGGATGAATCCCACTTGATCATGGTGTATGATCTTTTTAATGTGTTGTTGAATTTAGTCTGATAGTGTTTTGTTGAAGATTTTTACATTTATATTCATCAGGGATACTGGCCTATAGGGCTTTTTGTTTGTTTGTTTCTGTTTGTTTTTATCTGANAATTGTGAGGTATCACATTTATCAATTTGTATATGTTGAACCATCCTTTCATCCAGGGATGAATCCCACTTGATCATGGTGTATGATCTTTTTAATGTGTTGTTGAATTTAGTCTGATAGTGTTTTGTTGAAGATTTTTACATTTATATTCATCAGGGATACTGGCCTATAGGGTTTTTTGTTTGTTTGTTTCTGTTTGTTTTTATCTGAACTCTTCTTATCTGGCTTTGGTATCAGGTAATGGTCTCATAAAATGAGTCTAGGAGTGTTCCCTCCTCTTCAACTTTTTGGAAGAGTTTGAGAAGAATTTTTATCAATTCTTCTTTAAATGTTTGGTAGAAATTACCAGTGAAACCATCTGGTTCCTAGGTTTTTCTTTATTGGGGGGGTTTTGATTACTAATTCAATCTCTTTACACAATATTGGTCTGTTCAGATTTTTTTTTCTTCCTGATCCAGTCTTGGTATGTTGTACATGTCTAGGAGTTTATTTATTTCTTCTAGAGTATCTGGTTTGTTGGTTTATAATTGTTTATAGTATTTTCTTATGATCCTTTGTATTTCTGTGGCATCAGTTGCAATGTCTTCACTTTCATTTTTAATTTTATTTATTGGCTCCTCTCTCTTTTTTTCTTGGTTAGTCTAGATAAAGATTTGTCAATTTTGTCTATCTTTTCAAAGAACCAACTCTTAGTTTTGTTAATTTTTCCAATTATTTTCCTATTCTTCTCCAGTTTTTATTAGTTCCTCCCTTCTCCTAACTTTGGGCTTAGTGTGTTGTTTTTCTAGTTCCTTGAAATGTAAAGTTTCAGGGCTATAGGCTGGGATCTGTAACGATTCCTGGTAGGGTAGGGTTTCAGGCTATGTTCCCCAACCAGATGGTGCCACTGGCTGGACTCTGTGTTCAGACAGGGCTGAAGGCAGAGCTTTGCTGTCAGATGAGATTTCAGGTTATGTTCTGCAATCAGGCCGGGTTATAGGATGGGCTCCACTGCAAGGCAGGACTGTAGGCTGGATTCCAAGGCTGTCCATAGTCACTGCTGAGGTTCCCTGGTTAGGAAGGGCCAAAGGCTATACTTAAAGTTGGGCGGGGCTTCTGACTTGGATTTCTGCCCAGGTGTGACTGTAGGATGGGCTTCATGGCTGCCTGGGTTCTCTGGAAAGGCTTGCTGCTGAGAGCAGTTGGGGGAGGCTGCAAATTTGCTTCCCTATCTGGGTGGGGCCCTAGAATGGGCACCATGGCCAGTATTGCTCATTGGTTGGGGACTCAAGTTAGGCACAACTACCAACTGAATTCCCTGGCCAGAAGGGGTCACCAGCTAGACCCTGCATATGAGCAAAACCACTGGCCAGGATCTCTACTTGGCTTCCAGTGCAAGCAGAAATGCATTCTGTCAAGATCTGAGCACTGGTTGCTATAAGCCCTATCCCCCTTCTCTATCTCTATCTGATCCAGAGTAGTCAAATCTTGCAGATTCCCCCAGTGAGGATTCACAAATCTTGCAGATTCACCCATGAGGTGAGACCCAAGTGGGACTCCTGGGAAGTGTTCCACAATGCTGGAGAAGCTGCATGTCCACCTTAGGCTCTGTTTTTCCCATTGGAAAAACCATAAGCTCAGAGGGGCTCTTTTGGTGTGGTGCTCTTCAGCCCTGGGGGAGGGGTGATTTGGTCAGAATGCAGCCACAACTCTTACCCTTCTAATGCAGTTCTTCACTGTCTCTGTGGTCCAGGGAAGTACTTCAGCCTCATCCCCAGATTCTAGATTTTTCACAGTGGTAATCTATGTAATCTCTCTTATCTACGGATAGTTGCTACTTGGACTTCTTGTGGGGGAGACTGAAGTTGGGAACAACCTGTGTCACCATCTTGGTTACATCACTGATACACTATGTTTAAATATGTTATTTCGGTAAGCCTATAGAACAAGCAGGGGTTATGGTCCCCTGTTTCAGATGATGATGTTGAGATGACAAAGAATAATCATACTTGCTCAAATCACCTAAGTGGTAAGTAAAGGATTTGGGGATACAACCCAGGCTTTTGATTTCAAATGAAGAATCATTTCTATTGCACTGTGCCAGACATTGAATACTATACACACTAGCTCTGCATTCACTTATTTATTCAGCTTCTATCAAGTAATCTTCAGGTTTGAGACTGAAAGTTGGGTTCAACTTTTTTCTCACTTAGGGGTCATCTTCTTAGTCAGAAAATTGAGTTTCTTATTGGTGATTGAAGAGGCCTCCCCAAGAGGCAAGAATACAATTTATTAATTTAACAGATATTTATTAAGCACCTCCTATATGCTAGAGATAGTACTAAGTGTGGGAGAAACAGCAGACATGGCCTTTGTCCTCTTGGGAAGCACCCAAGTGCAATGAAGAATTATATATGTCTCAATACAGGTGCTATAAAGGAAAAAATAAGTCACCAAACTCAACCAAGAGAGGTCAGGAAAACACCCATGAAAAGCGATGTCTGAGCTGAAAGGTGAATGATAAGTTGATGTTAACCAGGTAGTAGTTGTTCAAACAAAGGAAAGCATATGCAAATGAGAGGTGTGGTGCATTGGAGAAGTGGAAAGAATCACTGAAAAGCCAGAGTACAGAGGGGGAAATGCAGAAAGTCAGACTAAAAAGGAAAATAGGGGAAAATATTGCATATTGTTGTATAAGTTAGGCCAAGTTCCAACTTTATCTGAAATCCCTTGAGGAATCATTCAGAAACTTTAAGAAAGAGGCAACCAAATCAGATTACTGATTGGCTTATTGATTTCTTTAGAAATATCACCATGGTTGGCCAGAGGATAGATAGACTGAGGTAGAGAAAAAACTAGAATGAGTAAGACTAGTTACTGCTATTTGCAACAATCCAGATGAGAGATGACAGTGGCCTAGAGATGGCCATGAAGATGAAAAAAAATATGGATGGATTCCTGGGATAGTTAGGGGACATTAATAGTGCTTAGCAAATTAGAAAGTTACATCGGTCACACTGTCATCTCTGCTACTGTAGCAATTATTTGCACTGGGCAAATGAATGGAGCTCAGTCCTGCCAGACCTGACTTGGAATTTGGAGAGCCACCAGAAGAAGGGTATTGGGGTCAGTGCCTGAGGATACTTCAAAAATGTAAGTTTTGACTACTGAGCAGCTTCCCCACCAACATAATGACAAGTCTTCTATCAAAGGGGCCAGTGTAGAAAGTGTATATAGACAAGGTCTCTATACAAGGGTAATAGTAGACGCATCAGCACTGTTGTAGCAACAGGGCCAGCAATGGCCCACAGCAAACACCTCAAGTCTGGAATTGGCTAAATTGGACTCCTGACAGCTTCAAAATCAGAGGCAAAGCCTGCGTCTCAAACAGAAGAGGGAGAATTGTCTAAATGCTTCGATTCTTGTAATTGAAGCAATTGCACATCATTTTACACGCCAGCCTCCTGACAGGATAACCATTTTGAGCTGAGTGTGGGAATTCAATTATGTATCTTCTGTCTGCATCTTTGAAAGAAAACCACCCGACTGGCCTGTCAAATATCCAGCATGTTTGCCTGTTGGAAATTGCTATCTCCTCCTGACACAGAAAATGTCTCTGCAGAAGAAAAACCTATTAGATTTTACAAAGCTAGCATAACCCTATCACAAAACTTGACAAAAAAGCATAGAAAAAGAAAACTACAGACCAATTTTATCTATGAATATAAATGCAAAATTCCTAAATAAAATATAAGCATATGAAATATGGCAGTGCAAAACTAGAGGCTTTTCCATGAAAAATTGAAACAAAGCAGTATGCCGACAATGACCCTAATTATTTAATCTCACTCTAACTGTCTGGCCAATGCAATAAGACAAGAAACATAAATAAATGAAGGATGTAATTATTGAAAAGGAAATGGCAACAGCGTTCAGCATTTGTGTTGTGGCCAGTTGTTACAGAGGCAGCACATACCCTCAGCAGCTGGAGTGCCAATGCCAACCCCTTGATCTTATACCTGGACTGGAGAAGGCCGTCTTGATTTTATATCTTGGATTGGGGAAGGCTGTTATTTTTCCTCATTTCTGCTTTCATATACAGCCTTCTTCAGTCTCTTTTTAAACACTGTTGTTCTATTCCCCTTCTCCCCTTGGGCAATTTTATCCATTCCCCCAACTTTGTGTAAGGGAAGAAAAACCAAAGAAATGAAGAATGGCCAGAACCTTGGCTCAGCTTCTCTCTCCAACCATACGAAGGCAAGAAGGAAAGGATCTTGTACAACCATGCATGATCAATTTAATGTACAATGAGCTGCTCACCTGTAAACACAAACTAAACTATGACCAGTCAGATTACTATCCTTCCTTTATCTAGGAAAGAATTAAGGAAGGGATGTTGGAAAAGAAATGCAAAATAGAACCAGTTAGGCAACATGACCAGAATGCCAGTTTAACTGAAAACAGCCAAGTCGAGGGAGGTGGTATACAACTGTGGCAGAGACTGTTAGTTGCCAAAATATATCCGTTCTCCCTTCCTTTGTTAGTGACAGAACCTGATTTTATTTGGTATGGCAATGCTTTCAGAAAAGACTACTTTGCCCCCACTTCCCTCGAAGTGACCTGTGACCATAGGATTAGGTTCTGGTCAATGAAATGTTTATGGAAGCACTAGCTGGAGTTCCAGCAAAACCCCTTAAAGGAAACTATCTCAGCTGGGACATCTGCCATTTGCCTTCCTCTTCTTCTTCCTGCCTGAAATCCAGGCATGATGATGAGAGATCAAGCAGGTGTCTTTGAGCATGAGCGGGCCTTGATGATAAAAGCCACACACTTGAACGGCTTACGTGTACCAGAAAGATAAAAGGAGCTAAGACAATAACAAAGAAGCCTTTCTGGACTTGAGTTCTGGCCTCAAGACTTCTTGTACAGGGGAGAGAAATAAACTTCTCCTTTAAATCAGTTTTAATTTTAGTTTCTTGATACAGGCAGCCAAACCTAATCCTAACTGATACAGAAATTATATAAAGTGTATGTTTAAATCAGCTATAAATGTCTCTAAAGGAATTGTATTCCTTTAAAAAATGTATTTCTAAATAAATCTTCCTGGGAGGCTAGTAATATGTGAACTGAAATCTGCTGCTAAGAAAAACGATCATAGAAATATACAATGTATAAACAATCTCTTCTGTGAATGCTAAGTTCTCTGGAAAAGGTGATTGGAGAAGGGGGAAAGGCAGCTGAATAAGGGGGAAAATTCTCATCAGATAGGTAAAAAAAAAAAAAGAAGATACAAGGCTGCTGCCAGTTGCAGAGGGGAGGAGATGCTGCCGGCTGCATAAGCAGGGGCTCTTCTATTTTTCTTTCTTTCTCCTGAAAGCTTTGATCTTGTGGTCTCAGAAAAGAGATGAGAAAAAGAAAGACAGGTATCACAGTGTCAAGGATCTGCTGACTGAGTGGGGAAGTTGGAGGCAGTGAGAAGGGAAAGCTCACCAGTGTGCTCAAAACTGTGAACAGCTGAAAGGGAAAAAACACCTGGGAAAGGGTGCTGAGGAAGACTTTGGGGGAGGTTTTGGTGACAGTCTTGTCTGTTGGATGGAAATCTGAGTTAATCCTGGGAGGCCTGGCTACCAGGTTAGTATCCAGTGAATTATAAATCGAGCTTCTCTATCAGGAATACTCAGATCAAACAGAGCCCGCTATCATGACTTGGTGGAAATATACCTGGATTGCAAACCTGCTGCAAAGGGTTAATTTACAGAGTGCATTGTTTTGGTGTTTTGGGTTTTTTTTGTTTTTTTGTTTTTCCATTTTCTTAAACTGCTCTCAGCATGCTTGGAGCAACATAGCAACCAAGTTCTGCTCTTGCTTTTCCAGATACCAATGTTCATTTTGTTAAAATCACTTTCATCTCTCTTACATTGATGACATGGTTGCAGCTTACAAAGAGCTTTACACACATTATCTTATCCAATTAGCACAGCACACCCATAAAGTGATTCAGGAAGGTTAGAAATCTAAGGTTCAGAGAGGTTAAATGATGAACTAAAATCCTATTACAAAAAGGATATAATTTATGTTTTTAAGTTTGGGGCATAGAACATAGTGTTCATTCCCACTAATTCATGCTGAGTCAGGAATAAGTGTGGAGGATTTTGATTTTATGTTTCACTGATGGGGATCAGTTTTCCTCCAAAATGGTCTACAGGGATGAACCAGGAGAGAGAATAAATCCCATAAAAGGTGACTCTCTTGGGTGTTAAGCATCCCACTCTTGATTTCAGCTCAGGTCATGATCTCAGGGACGTGAGATCAGTCCCACATCAGGCTGTATGCTGGGCATGGAACCTGCTTAAGATTCTCTCTTTCCCTTTCCCTCTGCTCTTCCCTTTTCTAAACAAACAAGCAAACACACACACACACACACACACACACACACACACACACACACACACACACACCAAAAACAAAAACAAAAAAACAAAAAAATAACCCCAAACAACAAAACAACAACAACAACAAAAAACCCATGATGGCTTTCTTGGTACATCAGGGATAAGAAAGCATAGGCTTCATCAGTGATGGGTTACTGCTGTCTGAGAAAACTGAATGTAGTATTTCCACCTGTTGTCACTGACCACGTGTTTACTTCTGGAACATAAGAGCAGTTAAATCCTNGAATGTAGTATTTCCACCTGTTGTCACTGACCACGTGTTTACTTCTGGAACATAAGAGCAGTTAAATCCTCAGACTAGCTTTTCTTTACCCATTTAGTTTAAGATTATTGTTTTTATAAAAATAAAAAAAATAAAAAATGTCTTTTTCATCACTGTTCACACAGAAGCTACTGAAATTCCTACTCAATTCAAAATGCTTTTGTCTACTTGTTGAACCCTCATCCAAGTCAAGTGTGTCCAGGGCAGCTGGAAGTTAATCTCAGAAGGACTGACCATCAAGATTAGATATAGATCAAGTTACATATGGCAGCATCACAGTTCATAAAACACCTTCATGTGCTCTATGTAGTTGGATTCTTACAATAATCCAGTGTCCCAGCCATTAACATTACCCTCAGTCTGTGTCTAAGAAAACCAAAGTAGAAAAAGTTAAAAGTCTTCCTCAAAACAGAAAGTGGATGGAACTGAAAATTAAATGCAGGGATTTTTTTTTACCCCAACTGCAAGCATATTCTACAACACCCCACTGACTTAAAATTTCTAACTGGTTTCTATATAAAGTCAGAGGTGTCACAGACTGATTAACCACAATGAAAAATAAAAGGAATACTTTTTACTTTTGAGTTGTGTTGACCCATGTTTTATAAATTATTTCAGAGGCAAAAATGAATCCTTAAATGCTAGAATCACCAGGAAATACATAGAATTCCTAGTCTTATTGTATAAAGAGCTTTTAAAAATAATTAAGAAGACATCTGGGATATCTGTCTAGCTCAGTTGGTAGAGCATGCAACTCTTGATCTCAGGGTTGTGAGTTCAAACCCCATGTTGGGCATGGAGCCTACAGTCAATCAATCAATCAATCAAAAAAATCATTAAGAAATATCCTAACTCCATAATGGAAAAAAAAAGCAAAGATCATGAATAGGCAATTTATATAAGAAGAAATATAAATAAATACAAATATTCAATGACACTAAAAATAAAAGATATTTTAGGGAGATGTAGTCATTTTTCACTTTTAGAGTCAGCTATTAAGTAATTGACTCTCCACAAAGTCAGTAATGGGCAAGGTCTATTTAAACCAGGAGAAGCTTGGCACAGGAAGGTATAAGTCCTTCTTCCATGAACTCTTTGTGGGAGTGGAAACCGGCATAATGGTTCTGGAAATACGGGCTGTTCTGGAAATATGTGAGAATATGGGTCAAAAGAGTCCAAAAAGGGTGTCTGGATGGCTTAGTCAATTGAGCATCTGACTTTGATCTCAGCTCAGATCTTGATCTCAGGGTCATAAGTTTGGGCCCCATGATGGGTGTGGAGCCTACTTAAGAAAAAGAAAAAAAATCAGGAAGGAGACAAACCATAAGAGACTCTTAATCTCATGAAATAAACAGAGGGTTACTANAAAACAAACTGAGGGTTACTAGGGGGTGGGAGGGTAGGGATAGGGTGGATGGGTTATGGACATTGAGGAGGGTCTGTGCTATGCTAAGTGCTGTGAAAGGTGTAAGCCTGATGATTCACAGACCTGTGCCTCTGGGGCAAATAACAATAAAAGAAAAAAAAATTTTAAAGGAAAAAAAAGAATTCAAAAACATTCATATCAAGGGCTTCTGGATTAAAATTAAGCAGCCCAACCCAAACTTCCCAAGAAAATTTAAAAACTCACAGAACACCTAAACTAGGATTGATAATTAAGTTAATATCATTACAAGGGAAAACTGGCCAGTAAGTCTTAGACGCACAAATCTGGATTAAAAATCACAGTTGGTGGACCCACTGTTCTTTTTTTTTTTTTTTTTTTTAATCTTTGCCCAAGGGGTACAGGTCTGTGAATCATCAGGCTTACATCTTTCACAGCATTCACCAAAGCACAAACCCTCCCCAATGTCCATAACCCATCCACCCTATCCCTACCCTCCCACCCCCCAGTAACCCTCAGTTTGTTTTATGAGATTAGAAGTCTCTTATGGTTTGTCTCCTTCCCCATCCCATCTTGTTTCATTATTTTTCCCTCCCTACCCCCCACAACCCCCCACCCTGCCCCTCAAGTTCCTCATATCAGAGAGATCATATGATAATTGTCTTTCTCTGATTGACTTATTTCGCTCAGCATAATACCCTCCAGTTCCATCCATGTCGTTGCGAATGGCAAGATTTCGTTTCTTTTGATAGCTGCATAATATTCCATTGTATATATATACCACATCTTCTTTATCCATTCATCTGTTGATGGACATCTAGGTTCTTTCCATAGTTTGGCTATTGTGGACATTGCTGCTATAAACATTCGGGTGCACGTGCCCCTGAGGATCACTACCTTTGTGTCTTTAGGATAAATACCCAGTAGTGCGATTGCTGTGGACCCACTGTTCTAAGTTGACAACAGAGACTCTAAGCTTTAACTGACAATTATGTGAGGAAGTTTGCAAAGGCTATGAAGAATGCTGGCACACACAGATGAGAAGACATAGCCCTGAGTTACTGGTTATGCTAGGGAAGGGTTACATCTGAAGAACACTTAGAAGACATTTACCATGAATGTTCTAAAAATAGATTACAGTGGCAGGAGGTGAAGGTCCATTCTTAGCACATTTATATTTGTTCTTTACCTAATGATCATGAATTGTGTCCTATCTAGTTTATCAGATGTTCCCCCAAAGGTATCGTGATTTCAAAGGTTGTTATCTTTTTTCAGAAGTAACCCCTAATCCTGAAGCTATGCACAGGTTTACTTCAGGAAATGTTTTTGCCATAATCATTACATGAGAAGTTTATTCACCCAGAGGTTGCAATGTACATATCAGCATTATAATAAACCCACTGCCGATGATCTCATTGGGTTTATTTGTAACATCACTTGTTTTAAGTGGCTTAATTTGACTTATAAATCAGAAGTCATCATGACTTATTGTGTTTGTTTTCTCCCATACACTTAGCTGGAGAGAGTAGGTATGGGGAGAAATCTAAGAGTATTATTTCTAGAAAGGTCAGGTGAATTTAAGTTTTTTCCACATATTAGAAGAAATATGGGAAATTTCTGAAAAGGATTTATTACAGTTGTCAGAAGAAAACTTTGGAAGATAGTCAGCAACTTGAAAGTGGCCAAGAAGGAAGGCTAGAGCCACAAGAACACATCAAGGGTAACCAGGCATGAGGGGGCAGGCTGTCAAAGCACAAGTAATCTGCCAATCTCTGCAATCTCACACTTAAATTTAATACATGGCATTGCTACCTAAGTTCAAATCACTGTATCATAACTAAGGTAAGCTTCAACTACCTTAGAAGACACTCTGGTAACCAAAGAAATAAAGTCCTGTTCCAATGTGGAATATGCTTTGGGTATCCCAGGTACTCCTTATCAAATTACCTCACGTTTACATGATTACAATTAAAGTCCCCCAGTAAATGATGCTGCCCCCATCTTAACCACAATTTATTGGTTCACATCTGAGCACTTGACCTAGCTATGTCGATCAGGATCTCTCCTCTTGGAAATAAGACTAAGAAACTTCCCTCTGACGACCACACTCTAAGTGAGGAGAGTTATTGGTAGTGATTATTTACAATCTGATATTTATTATCCATGGCTATAAAATATTGGTCCAAAACTTAGTGAATTAAACAGTAAACACACTATCTCACAGTTTCTGGGGAGCAAGAATACCGAAAGGGCTTAGCTCTATGGTTCTGGCTCAGGCTCTATCATGAGGTTGCAGTCGGGTAATCTATAGCATCTGAAGGTTTGGTTGGGGCTAAAGAACCCACTTCCAAGATGGCTCCCTCACAACGATGTTGTTAGGGGGCATCGTTTCCTTACCACATGGACCTCTCCACAGGGCTGTGTGGGTGTCCTCATGACATGGCTTCCCTAGAACAAGTGATCCAAGAAAAAGAACAGAGAGGAAGCCCTAGCACCTTTTATGTCCTGGTGTCAGAAGTCACAAACCATCATTCTACCACATTTTATCCATTAAAAGTGAGACACTAAGTCCACCTCACATGCAATGAGCAGGGAATTAGACTCCAATTGGAGGAAAGAATTGCCAAAGAATTTGAGGATATATTTTCAAAACCTCCACAGAGCATATGTAAGAGAGAAACAGAAGTGAATCAAGAGTCTGCTTGGCTTTCCTGAGATGGGCTGCAGTCATGCCCTTGGGTTTTGTAAAATACCACTGTATTCTTAAAGACAAATATTATTCCTTAAGCTGTCTTGAGTTGGTTCAATTACTTTTCAGCTAACAGAATCTTAATCACTACATGACGTCCGACAATTAAACTCTCTGGCTCTTCTGATGATTCTGCTTCAGCCACTTTGCTCAGAGATTCCGGCACTGATTTTTACTTTAGATATTCCAAAGTCTTTTGTCCCTCCCCCAGATGATCCCACCTACTACAAAATATTGCAATAATCTTGGATGCTGGCTTACCTTTTTTTCTAGTCTGCCCCTGCCCTGTTCTAGACACTGCTTAGTAGTATCCGAATAGAGAGAACACAAATCCAAACAAGACACCGAAATGGAAAATCCTCCTGAGCACATTTGGTCTGGATAGTAAGTACTTATATAGGATTTCTGAGAAAGGTATCTCCCTGAAAATTTGAGTTCAAAGTCAAGAAAAGGTGACCCTTTGCTTCTGACCCTCTGCCAATAAAGAAACAATGTCCAGCCTCAATGACCTGAGTAATACTTCATAGAATATACTGCCCAGGAGATGAAAGGGTCTCCCAAATCTCCAATCAGAAAAAAAAAAGTGAGAAAAAAATGGCAGTATGTAATTGATATAAGAGCAAACCCTTCCCTAGTTGCTTACCTGTGGAGAGGTTATGGGTCCTGTAGTGACAGACGAAGTATATAAGAGGTTAAAGCTTTGTTAGTGTTCATTTCATATTGCACAAAGCAAAGTGATCTTCCTGGTGGATGCAGGGGTTTGGCTACCAGAAAGACCTAATATAGGTTGGGACATGAATACCATCTCCATACTCTTTAAAAGTCATTGAGAAATATTTCTTAAGAGTGATAGAAAGGAATGGGACGAGTATTTGTAGATGCTCTGGCATGTGGTTGGCTCTATGCTAAGCACTTTTCTAATCTCCCCCCAAACCTGGAGTATGCACTTGTAGTGGATCCTGGGAAGCACCACCAAGATCCCCTCCTCAAAGCCAGTACAGCCCAGCTGGGAAGGTAGGCTGCTGGAGGCTCACAGCTATACCCCTCATTGCAGACTGCCCTCAGTTATGGAGAACTACACTGCCCTAGGTAATATACCTTCTAAAGCGATGGCATATAGCCAATGACTGACTGACTCAAGAGCTCAAAGCTCAGCCTCTCTCACAATTTGCAAGGCCTCTAAAGGGCTGTCCCAGATTGAGTTCCTGCCCAAATTCTAGCCCCATTTGCTAGCCTCAGTCCTAGAGTTCTCACTTTCCTGTAAGTGTATCCCCCAGGAAACCTCTGGTTGTTAACTCCCCATCTGAGAGTTTGTTTCCAGGGATCCAATCTAAAGCAGTACTATTATCTTCTTTAGTCAGATGACAAAACTGAGCTTCGGGAAGTTATATCAACATGCATACGGTCACAAAGCAGATGGTGGAGCTCTGATTTGACCCTAAGGCTGTCTCATTCACAAGTCACACTGTTCCCAAATTAACCCTCCACCAATCATACATTCAATATCTTTTCTTTCCATTTATTTATTTATTTATTTATTTATTTATTTATTTATTTATTTATTAACACATAATGTATTATTTGCTTCAGGGGTACAGGTCTGTGAATCATCAGTCTTACACAATTCACAGAGCTCACAATAGCACATATCCTCCTCAATGTCCGTAATCCAGCCACCCTATCCCTTCCCCCACCCCCCAGCAACCCTCAGTTTGTTTCCTGAGATTAAGAGTCTCTTATGGTTTGTCTCCCTCTCCAGTCCCATCTTTTCCATTTTCCAATTACCTTATTGGTTGGAAACGTATCCTAAGGATTAGACCTTAAAATTCTTACCAATTACAATGCTTTACCTGCCCTCATGGTTACAGTACAGATTTGGTTTGTAAATTAGTCTGTGTATCTAGACAATGTGAGCCTGTGTCTAAAGAGATCCCATTCCAGGGGAATGGATAAAAGTTTGTCACTTTGAGGTCTTGCCTGAGAATCTGCCTGCCACCACTGTAGATAACCCCAGCCTTCTATATCATTTTGCTTTTCCAGCAGGATCAAAGCAAACCTCTGATTGTGCTCTCCATTGCAGTAAGTTAACTCTGGGCACCACTAAGATGGAGGAGCAGATCTAAAGTAGAAGGAGACACATGGAGAGGAATGTTCAGCTCCAAATTCTGTGAGCTCAGCCCATCAAGGATGTGGGCAATGGGGATCAAGGCTGAGCAGTGTCTGGGGAGCCATGGACACATTGAGATTTGCACCTCCAGACTTAGAATTTCTAATGCAGCCACCAGCAGAGTGATTTATTAGACTGAAACTGTGGATCTATATCAGACAAATCTCACCTTCACATTAGGATCAACAATCTCAGGAATTGTTCTCATATTAAAGAAAAAATATAGACTTTTTATGGCTGTCTTTGTTACTCTCATACAACCAGTGACAGAAAAATGGTAAGTTTTCTGGAATAGACAATGGAAAGACATTCTTTGATTGGACTTTCTCCATTTTAAAGTCTATTGATTCCTTTGGTTTAATTTTCTTTTTGTTTTTAAATTGCCAAAACAATAATGCCAATAGTAAATTTTGTAACAATACAGAAGAATATAAAATAATAGGTAAAAATTCCCTTTTAACCACCCCCCCCAAACTACTCTTCCAAGATGTCACCAGTGATCACAGTTTGAAGTATGGTTTTCCAGCTTATTCCTTATGTTTCTTCAAATGGTCATTCATATGTACATACAAACATGGACACCAATGCCTACACATGCACACACAGAGTTGTAGCATAAATATGATTCTGCTGTACAAATTGTTCAGTGTCTTTTAGGATGCCTGGGTGGCTCAATTGGTTAAGTGTCTGACTCTTGATTTTGGCTCAGGTCATGATCTCAGGGTGGTGAGATCAAGCCCTAGGTGGGGCTCCACACTCAGTGGGGAGTCTACCTGAGACTCTTTCTCCCTCTACCCCTCCCCCACTTATGCACTTTCTCTCTCTCTCTCTCCCTGTCTCCTTCTGCTTCTCCCACCCTGTGCACGTGCACGTGCTCTCTCAAATAAATAAATAAATAAATCTTCAAAAAAAAACAACAATAGGGTGAACTTTTCTTGTAATCATTGCAATCCAATCCCACATAATTATCAACAACAGCAATAATAATGCTGGTGATGAAGCATACCATGAGCAGGCACTGTTTCAAGTGCTTTCCATCTATTAACACAGTTAGCCTCATGCTCAGTTTATAGATGAGAAACTTGAGGCCCCTGGAGACGTTAGTAAACTTGCCCCAGGGCACACAGTCAGTGAGTGACAGAGCTGGGATATGAATCCAGGCAGTTTGGCTTCAGAACTCTGTTCTTATCATAGAGTGGGGAACATTCTCCAATCAATCATATCAGGAAATTATGAGAAGATGCTCTGGATTCTCCAAAAGTAGGGGAGTAACTCATTGCAAAGTCTGTCACCAAATCCTGAGATTTCTAGGTGCCCATTTCACAGAACTGGGAGCCTGAATAGATACTGGTTTCCCTTAGGTCAAACCGTTATGGCCACTTACCACAAGAAGACTGGTTCCTGAAGCTCAGTCACAGAACTAAAAGCTGAGAAAAGGATTCTAATGACTCCATTTATTGTCATCTTTGTTTTTTTAAAGATTTTTTTAAAGTAATCTCTACATCTCTACAACGCAGGGCTTGCACTTATAACCTGAAGATAAAGAGTTTCATGCTCTGCAATGTCCACAATAGCCAAACTATGGAAAGAACCTAGATGTCCATCAACAGATGAATGGGTAAAGAAGATGTGGTATGTATGTATGTGTATATATATATATATATATATATATATATATATATATATATACATACCACATCTTCTTNACACACACACACACACACACACACTGGAATACTATGTAGCCATCAAAAGAAACGAAATCTTGCCATTTGCAATGATGTGGATAGAACTAGAGGGTATTATGCTAAGCAAAATAAGTCAATCAGAGAAAGACAATTATCATATGATCTCTCTGATATGAGGAACTTGAGGGGCAGGGTGGGGGGTCATGGGGGA
>LNAC01000123.1:3850751-3948602 GCA_002007465.1 Ailurus styani
AGAAGGAGGAGGAGAAGGAGAGGAAGAGGAGAGGAAGAGGAGAGGAGGAAGAAGAAGAAGAAGGAGAAGAAGAAGAAGAAGAAGAAGGAGGAGGAGGAGGAGGAGGAGGAGGAGGAGGAGAAGAGTCGTCTCGTGCTCTACTGACTGAGCCAGCCAGGCCCTCCCTATTGTCATCTTTAAAGACAAACACACAAAAATCTGAATGTTACTCTGGATTTTATTGTGATCTGGAGGAGGGGCAGAGTAAAATTTTAAAAACTGAAAACATAGTAGGGATTTAGCAAAGGGGTGGGTGGATAATGGATGGATGCATGAATGAGCACATGGACAGAAGAAAGAAACAGAGGAGCCAGAGAAGCTGGTTTGGGTCCTAAAAATGAGCCCAAGTCTTAACCGTTGAAAGACTGCTTGTCCCTGGCCCCAGATCCAGGATGGTCTCTACTGTCCCAGTAACACTCACGTACTGCTGATTGGTACCACATGGGTATCCTGACCACGGAGCCCCAGAATCATTTTTCTGCCAGCTGATTTCTTGTTTTACCTTTCTCTTATTTCCTGCTAGCCTTCTTTCTGGTTTTCTTCTCCTTCAATTTCTTGTTACTATTTTTGTTTGATTTTCTGGTTTTAATTTAAAATGTAGTATTTACTCAATATAACCAGTGAAATAACGCAAAGATGTATAAAGAAATACCTCCTAATGCTCCTCTTCCAGTCCTGACTTTCTGAGATAACCAACTCCTGAAGCCTGGTGTGTGTTTTTCACCTCTTTCTCATTCTCGTAGAAATATACACAAACATATAATCATCTGTACGAAAGGTCTTCAGGGTATCTGCTTTTAAAAAATAGAATCATACTATACAACTTTTTTCCTCCCTAAATATATCATGGAGACTCCTCCAGGTAAATAGACCTAAATATAACTTATTTTTGTTGTTGTTGTGAACGTTCTTTTGTTTTTGTTTTTTAAAAGATTTTATTTCTTTATTTGAGAAAGAGAGAGAGAAACAGTCATGAGTAGGGGGAGGAGTGGAGGGAGAGGGAGAAGCAGACTCCCCACTGAACATGGAGCTGGATGTGGGGCTCAATCCCAGGACCCTAAGATGAAGACCTGAGTCGAAGTCAGATGCTTAATGGACTGAGCCACCCAGGCACCCCTGTGAAGTTTGTTTTTTAAGTAAATTATCACACAATAAGACTGACCTTTGGGAGTTTATAGTTCAATGAATTTTAGCACATCTCTGCATTTGCACAACCACTACTAAGATAAGAACATTCCCATCACCTCCAAAAGTTCCCTTGTGCACCTCTGTAGCCACACCCACCTCCCATTCCTAATCCCTGGAAACCACTGCTCTGTTTTCCAACATTGCAGTTTTCTCATTTCAAGTAGATTATATAAATCCCATACTAGGTAGCCTTTTGAGATAGGCTTCTTTAACTCAGCCTAATGCCTTTGAGATATATTCAAGTTGTGGTGTCTATCAATAGTTTGCTCCTTTTTATCACTGAGTAGTATGCCATTGTATGGGTATACCACAACTTACTCATACTTATTTTTTTCATAACTGCAATATATTCCACAGTGAGTACAGAACAATTTATTCAACCAGTCTTATGCTGAGGAACATTTGGGCTGGCTTCCAATTTTTCCCCAAAGACATAAGGTTGTAATAAACATTTTTGAACATATATCTTAAAATAGAGATGTTTTATTTATGTAAAATCTTAAACATAAGGCTGCTAGGTAAAAAGTGCTTTTGATTATTTTTAACAGATATTTATATTTCTTCCAGTATTACTCGTCGGAATTCATATACCCACCAGAAATAGATGAAGGTATTTTTTCCCTCACATTTTTGTCAGATTTTTAGTCCTCCCCCACCTCCCAGTGAGAGGGATAAAAAAAATGGTATCTCATTTTAGCTTTAATTTACATTTCCCTAAACATCCTTTGGGATGTCCATTGGTCATGTGGATACTTTCTTTGGTCAGGGGCCCACTGATCGCACTTGTCCATTTTTTCTACAGAGCGGTTTATCCATTTCTTCTCAGTTACAGGAGTTTATTAGGACTATTATTACTCTTACTGCCACATGTGTTACTAAAAACAATCCCCCGGCCTATAGTTTGGCTTTTGGTTTGGTTTTGTTCTTTTGCCATATGTTTGGTATTTTGTTTTTTTAATGTGGTCACATGTGTCTATCTTTTCTTTGTGCATTCTGGGTTTACAGTCTTATTTGATTGGAAAGCCACCCTCTCCCAAAGTTTAAAAAAAAAATGTCTAGGGCGCCTGGGTGGCTCAGTCAGTTGAGCATCCAACTCTTAATTTTGACTCAGGTCATGATCTCAGGGTCATGAGACTGAGGCCCATGTTGGGCTCCATGCTCAGTGTGGAGTATGTTTGTTCCTCTCCCTTGCTCCTCCTGCCCCGTCCCAACCCCCTACTCTCTCTCTGTCTCTAAAAAAAAAAACAAAAAACAAAAAATGTTTCAAATATTTTCTCCCAATATTTATTTCCCTTAAATGTACAAACCCTCTAATTACTATCATTTTCCATCCCTACTTTACAGATGAGGAGACTGGGATTTGGAGGGATCGCGTAATCTGCCCAAAAATGCACATCAGGGAAGGCACAGAGCAGTGATTTGGACCCCAGTAGCCCTACTGAGAGCCCATGGGTTTAACCACCAAGCTGTACCCCCTCCTTCATCAGTTCCAAGTCACACGTCAAATTGTCCCTGTGCAATGATGTCCTTGATTTCCTATACAGACTGAACAAATAAAAAAGTGACAATGCAAAAGGAGTGGGAAAAAAGGCCCACTGTTGTTCTGAGGTGCATCCAGCATCCCTGATGTCTACACCACAGTTTTGGACAGTCACAGTACAAAGTCAGTAATGAAAAAAGGGGGAGTTACTCACTTTGGGGTTTTGTGGAAGCAATGTATCCAGTGGAAACAGGCTTTTGAATCAGACAGGCCTGGGAGAACGGCAATTCTGTCTCCTACTAGCTGAGTCACCTAGGACAGGTTACTTAACCTCTCTGAGCTCTAGCTCTCTGATCTATAAAACGGGAGAAATAATATCTTTTAGGGGTATTGCTATGATCTTCATAGAGGTACCTGTCATGATGCCTGGCATACAGTAGAAGGTTATAAAGTGTACTTTCCCCTTCCCTTCAATGCACATACATCAAGCCAAGCCCAAGAGAGGGCAGACAATCTTGCTAACCATGCTTTTTACAAGGTTAAGGAACCACAGTTGTGAATCCAAAAAGCACAGGAACCTGTAGTCTTTAAGAGGTGTATAGTTCTTTGGCATTATAATAGCTAATATTTACAGTGCTTGTCATGTGCCAGTTACATTATCAACCCATTTAATCTTTACCACAATCCTATAACTTAGGTACTATTATTTTTTTTAAAGATTTTATTTATTTATTTGACACAGAGAGAGAGAGATCACAAGTAGGCAGAGAGGCAGAGAGAGAGAGGAGGAAGCAGGCTCCTCGCTGAGCAGAAAGCCCGATGAAGGGCTCAATCCCAGGACCCTGAGATCATGACCTGAGCTGAAGGCAAAGGCTTTAACCCACTGAGCCACCCAGGCACCCCAAGGTACTATTATTATTCACAGTTAAATTTACAGTTAAAGAAACTGAGTCACAGAGAGATTTAGTAACTCCTTTGAGATTGGATAGTCAGTAAATGGCAGAGTTGGGATTTGAACATTCGACGTCTGGCTCCAAAACTCATACTTTAGATAATGTGCCATGCTGTGCTCCATTACATTATACTATATCATATCACATCAAACCACAGCCCCACCAAGGCTGTCTCCAGTAGGAGGACGTGGTTTTCCCAAAAGCAAAACAGAGTGCTGACTCCAAAAGAGAAAAGATGTTGGACAGAGTAACAAAAGATTTCCACCTCACACTGGTAGACCTTAGCCTTCTTTGTATAGACACCCCACTTTAGAATCACCACCCAAAGTTTTGTCTGCCCAACAAAGTCGATATGAATCAATTCCTCTTGAAATCCTCAAGGCCAGAGCTGAGATACTCAGACAAAGGAAAGTCTGACGCAGACACTCTAATGCACAACAGGAAGGCCCCGGGGACCTGTAAATCAGGTAGTATTACTGCTGTCATGGAGAGTTAATGGGAATGTATCTGTCCATCTCATCCCCCATGATGAGTGGGCATCAGATTGCCCTCATCACCATGCGGACCCTCGGATCATTCTGCAGCATGTCCTGGGTACCTAACAGCCTGGAGATTGTCTAGCCTTATTGCCTGCACTGATGGCCATTCAAAGCACAAAAAACACTTAAGAATGCATGACAATAAAAAAAAGGAACATAAAATCAGGACCAAAGGGATTAAACTCTGAAATCCTTAGGAATTCAGCAGGAATCTGCTCTGGCCCCTGTCTGATTATCCAATATGGAGGAGCTGAGACTGCTAAGGAGAATCCTGAAGCCTCAGATCCATTCCAAAGAGTGGTCAGAATACCCATTACTCACCTGGGACACAGATAGCCCTCAGCATGCAGAAATGTTAATGCCCCTGACCCCAAAGAGCTCACAGACAGACCTATAAACAAATAATTATGGTATAAGCAAAATGCACTTACTCAACGGATATTTGTTGAGTCATATGTATGTTGTATTTATATTAATTTCTTCCTCCTCCATATCTGGGTCAACTGGGTTTTAACTAATCACAGCAGGGTTGGACTCAGGTATGCTGAACTTACCTGTCCTTCTCAGGGATGAATTAGACTATGGTTAGGGCATTTGTATCCTATGGTAATGACAAGAATGCATGAGGTTCAGCCCCGCTGCACAAGTACATTCTAAGCTTCTGCCTGTGTCATGTCATGTCCATTAACATCCCAATGGCCAGAGTAAGATCAAGAGGCAGGAAAGTAACTCCACCCACTGTGAGGCCATGACAGATGGGTGAATAATACTAGCAGAAGGGAGATGAGAATATAGGGCCAATAATTCAATAATGAGAAATAGGCAGACTTGGGAAGATCAAAGAGAAGGAGCTGTGTACAGAATCATACACAGGTCACAGAATAGCTATAATAGTGGTGAGAGAAACCCAGTCCAGCTTACAGGGCTATGTGAGGGCTTTCATATCTCATAAAGGTTTCTCCTACCTTAATAAAGACCTATTCCCAAACAGACTGAGGCTGAGCTATAGATGTCCAACTGCTGGACCAAGGGACCCACAGACTAACATTCTCTTGGTTTCTTTTTCTTTATTCTCAGGTCACTGTCACACCTAGGATGACATTGGCGGTCATCAAGGGAACAATTTCAAGGAAACAAGAAAACAATTTCAAGCAGGCAGAGAAAACAGAAGCCTGGTCACAGTGAATTAAAATCATGAGGACAGTTTTATTTATTCTGGAATTTACTCCAGAATATACTTGAAATGAGACATTTATTCTGGAATTTACTAGAGATGAGAAATGAGAAAAAGGAAGAGAAGGTTGAAGAAGGTACCATTCCAACCTTGGGGAATTTGGACGTGCTTTTCCTTCTACCTGAATTATTTTCCACCAGATCTCAGAGTTGACCCCTTAGCACTCAGATGTCAATTCAACTGCCACATCCTCAGAAAGACGTACCCTAACAACCCTCTCCCCATCTAAAGCATCCCTGCCCCACCCCACATCACTTTCTAACACACACCACTATCTTCATTGTTATCAATATCCAGCTTTTTTTCCCCCTTGTTGTTGCTTGTTGATTTATTTATTATTCATCCTTCTCACTAGAGTGGGTTCAGGTACCTTTGTTCTGTCTTGTTCACTGTGTCCCCAGTAACTTCAAAAGTTTCTGGAACATGGTCGGTACTCAAAAGAATTGTTGAATAGAGGAATTGATGGATGAATCAATGAGTAACTTCGAAAATAGTGAAGAAGAGAAAGTAGCAATGATGAAGGAGAAGAATACAGAGAGAAGAAGCAAGAGTGGTAATACAAAAAAAAAATGTGGAAAAATTGAGAAAAGCATAGAAAGCAGTAAAGGAAAGAGAAAGAGAACTTCAGAAGGAAATTGCACCAGAAACAAAAGAGTTAAAATCTGCAACTGGCGCCCTGACACTGGGTGTTTGAAGGGGGTGATCAAGGGAAATAGTGCTTAACAAGTGTCTTATTTGCATCCCTTTATCCATCAAAATCTGACCAGGAGGCATTGAGTTGGAAATTGCCACACATTTTGCATTCTTCCTTTGTGCTGAAAACTACTACAATAGCTCAGAACTAGCCCTGAAGGAATAGGAAGGTCAAAAGACAATCTGTTTCTTGTAAATAAATAATAATAAATTACCATGTTTGAATATACTCAGGAATCCCACTGTGCTTGGAGTGCCACTTTGGATTAGAGTCCCTTGCTGACAGCCCAGGACCTAGGGCTCTGAAAGTCCCTACTGTTCGCCTAAACACCATCTCCCATTTTAATTCTGGCAAAGTACTGCCTCCTCTCCCCATTTATTCTTTTTTTTTTTTTCCTCCTTCTGAGACTCCTACTGGAATTCTAATACTTCACTTTACTCTCTTTTCTTTCACCGATTTATTCCTCCCAATTGTTCTCTGGGAGCATTCCTTTCACTAATCCTTCAGTTCACTAATTTGTTCTTTAGCTGTATTCATTATGTTGGCCAACTTCTCCGTGGACAATATATGTGGCTTTCATTTTTTACAATATACTTTTCATACCCAAAGGATGTGGCTTTTATTTAATTTCTTTTACGATATATTTTTCATGCCCCACAGTCACTAAATGGCTTTTCAAAACTTCTTATTCCTATTTTATGTTCTGAGAATCTTTGCTTATTTCTCTTGGGATATTCGTTTTCCTTAACTTTTAAAAATTTGAATCGGTTATTTCTGCTTCTTATGGCATAGATTGTTTAAATTGGTGTCTTGTTATATTTTCCTGTGAACTCATATTCCTTTGGGACTCTGAAATCTTGGCTGTGATGATAAAGGGTGGGTTGGGGAGCTGATGGAGTTGGAGGCAAGATCCTTGATCCAGCTTCATGCTTCTACTGGTAAATTGCATTGTGAAGACGATCTCCAGGTGTGCTTATAGTCCCTTCCCTTCCTTGCCCCTCTCCCTCTCCTCTTCTGGGAATGGGCCAGATTCTAGGCTGTAGACAAGGCTGCTCTCCATGGGCTGCCGTCATCTGCTGGGATTGTCCAGGGGCCAGCTTACTTGCCTGCAGCGCTTGTCACCACCACCCACCACCCCCACAGAAGCACTGGGCTGAAGTGCTGTTTCCCTGCTCTGCAATAGCAAAGAGTGGGGGGGACGCAGCTCTCAAGTTCTCACCCTGCCCATCTGCCACCTGTGGCACCCAGACCTCTCTATACCCTATCATCTTGACACTCAATCACTTTCTCCCTCTTTAAATGATGTTCATAGTTTTAGTTAGGCTCTAGGATCCATGAATCTCTCTCTCTCCCTTCTATAGCAGCTCTGGGATTAGATTCAGGAAGGAGCCAGGAGTCTTTATTAATTCTCCACCTCTGCTAGTCTATTCTTCATGCATAGACTGACATGTATGCGTGTACACAAAGACACACAATAAAGCATAATATTGGGGACCTCATGTAAGTGTATTTGCAGGACAAATTTTTCTTGAAATGCTGCAACAGGGGATAAGCCTATCTTAAATTTTGATAGAAATTGTTCAAGTGCCCTTCGAAACAGTGTACCAATTTGCACTGTCAATCCTAGTGCCAATTTCCCTTGAAAAACTGTATACACGGGGTATTACCAAACAATTCAATGTTTACAGCAAAAATGTACAGGAAAAATGGCATTGTTCTTTCAATTTGCTATACTATCGTTATGAGGACGATTGAATTTTTTTTTTGTTTGTGCACTGTACCATTTCCTAAAATAGTTAAAAAGAGGGCTTGATCTGAATATCTATCATATCTATCAGCGAAATGATGTGTGAAATAATCTGTGGGATATCTAGCTTATGGGAAAAAACCAACAATGATTAATAAACACAAGGAAAAATGCTCTATCTAACTATAATTAAAGAAATGTGAGGTAAAACAATACATACGATACCATTATTTTTCAACTTTGTATGACTGGCAAAGACCTAAAAATTTAATAACTTCATGGTTGGCAAAGTCCCAGTACTGCTGTGGCTAGCACTAATTCAAATAAAAGTGATGACCTATGTCACATTCTCTTGCCCCAAATTCTGCTTTCCTACTTTCTAATTTCTCAAGCTACTTTAAAGCATTAAAATCTCTTGCTACTACTTTTTTTCTTATTTCTCCTGAACTAGGTACTTACTGTCCCTTATTTCTCTGGGTGAGAAATAAGACAAGGGGAGAGAGAAATCAGCTAAATTTCCACTGGCCAATGTTTGGCCTCCAAACATGTGACACACAAGGGATCGCCTAGTGTCTTAATTTGGGTTTCCCCAAAAGCAGTCAATGAGGACTTGGGCGCAGGGAGCTTATTTGGGATGTAATACCCAGAAGCCAACAGTAGGGGGCGGTGGGAGTGAGGCAGGGAAGGGGTCACCATCACTGGAAAGCAGTTCTGAGCTAGTGAATGCTGTAGGCAACAGGAACTCAACACCACGGGTGATCCTTTGAGAAACAGTACTGTATCTCAGAACTGCCCCTCTGAAGGACAGGAGGCAGGAATCTTCGTTCACTGCTTCCCATCCCCCCTGCATGGAGGGTTATGTGGGATTGCTAACTTCCCTGCTCTTCAGGCTGCCCTTCAGAAAAGTACCCTGAGGTGTGAAGGTGGAGGTATGTACTTGAGGTAGAATACTGGCCACGAGGACCATCCTCCAGCACTGAAGCTGTTACAGAGGTAGGCTGAGGGCATGGAGTGGGGTGAACACAGGGCAGGCACCCAGTCCTCATACTGGCCCTCTTGGCTTATTGCTGTGATTAAGGAAAAGCCTGTGTTGAGGCAAGTTCCCCTAGCTCTAATGAGGCCTTCCTTTTTCCAACATAGCACTTCCTTTTTTTTTTTTTTTTTTTAAAGATTCTATTTATTTATTTGTGAGAGACACAGCAGGACTGGGGGGAGAGGCAGAGGGAGAGAGAGAAGCTGGCTCCCAACTGAGCAGGGAGACCGATGCAGGACTCCATCCCAGGACCCCAAGATCATGACCTGAGCAGAAGTCAGACGCTTAACTGAACGAGCCACCCAGGCGCCCCCAAACATACTTCCTAAGATTGCAGAGAAACTCTTAGCTGACTCCAAGAAAAATGTAAATATCTCTGTCCAAGTGAGGTGGGAGTGAGGCAGGAAAGAATCTTCACTTTTTTTTTAGCTCCTGGGAAAGTCTTCTTTTTTTTTTTTTTTTTTTTTTTTTTTTTAAGATTTTTTTNAGGAGGCAGAGAGGCAGGCAGAGAGAGAGGGGGAAGCAGGCTCCCCGCCGAGCAGGGAGCCCGATGCGGGCCTCGATCCCAGGACCCTGGGATCATGACCTGAGACGAAGGCAGTGGCTTTAACCCACTGAGCCACCCAGGCGCCCCTGGGAAAGTCTTCTTGAGCACCTCAGATGGATTTCTTCTCTCCCTAACCCAGGCCCTGAGTCTGAGGGTACTAGTTGAGGTTCTGCTGATACTATAAATATATGACCCACACCTGCTGAAACCATCTATAACTATGAAATAAGGATCTGGAACTCAGGTTAAAGGTCCTTGATGTCAATTGTAATAAAGTCTTTCATTTTCTAGAACCTTCTGCCTCTAAGACCTAACTGGCCTTAGGGGCCCTACCAATAACATCTGTTTCCTTGCTCCTTTTCCTCAAGTGCTAATCCTTGTGTGGGATTTTTAAGACTTCCCAGCCAACCCTCCATGTGTTAAAAATCCGGGGACATCAGTCACATTTTTCCTTCCCATATGGATTTTTAACCAATTTGAGGAAAAGAGGCAAGGAGCCAGAGGAGGGTCAAGAGCAGAATTAGTTTTATTTAAACAGCTGGATTGGAGAACATTACAGGGCTGTCCTTACAAATCCACATTTTGTGACCAGCACAATCCAGATTTACCCATCCAGTTGTAAGCTGAGAAGTGGAAGCAAACACAGAAGAGCTTGCCTGGTCTTTACAAGTAGAAAGGGATGCCAACCCTTCTTGCGCCTGGAAGGAGATAGGTCCAAGAGAGGAAGGGAGAGAGGGGGCGGGGAGCAGAAAGGGAGGGAGGGAAGGAAAAAGTAAGGGAGAGATGCTTGGAGGAAGACCTCAGGCAGAGAGTGCAGGAAGGATGTAAGAATGGCCACTGGTACACCCAACAAGGAGCCTTGCTCAAGTATAAAAGTTCTATCCCCTCACTTATTAGAAAGCAGAAGTGTTAACAGAACTACGTTCTCTGAGGGCCAAAGTGGAGAGTAAGGAATATAAGAACGGTACCCACAAACAACCTGCTGCTAATTTCTGTTAGACCCTGAACCTATACAAAAGGGTACTGCCAACATTAATGGAAGGTTTTGTACATAAAGAACCTATTTGTGTAGAGTTCCAAAAGGCCAAAATCCCAGGTGTGAGGTCCCTGGTAACCTGTCTCCTCATGTCACTCTGCATTCATGGAAAATGATGCAGCTTCCCCTCTTGGAAAAATCCAGGACTACCTGGAAATATCCAGACATTTGGACCCACACACCACAACTCTGAGCACCAAAGACTGCCTCTGAGAAATCATTATTTACTGCACACCCATTCGTGGGGGAAATCTGTCACGGCTGCTAAGACACTTGTATTCTCAGCACACCCTCATGCCTTTGGGAAGCCTGACCACCAAATGAGTTGATTTTAACTGTGTCTTGCAGGGAATGCACCTATTTTTAGCAATTATCTTTGGAGTCACTGAAATAAAAGCTTCTGAAAATTAATGATTCTCACCAAGGTGTTGGCTTCTTTATATGCAGAGCTGAACTGCACAAGATTAAAGAAAAGCCGGGCAGAGGGTATTAAGGCAAGAGTGGTTTTTCCAAGAAGAGAATGCAGAAGGGGTGGTGGTGCCAGATAAAGGAAAGAGCTCTGGCCATGGAGTCAGGAAATCAGAGTCAAATTCAGGAATTTAGTGTTAAGTCAGCCAATGGAAGAAGGAAGAAATTCAAAAGAGAGAGGAAGGAATGTCAGGTAGGATAGGGAACTGCATCAGAAAACAAAAGATGACTAATAAAATATGAGTGGAGGTGATGTTTATCACTTCCAGGATGAAGCAGTGAAAAGCACATGCAGAACTGTCTTCCACCCTCAGAACAGAGAAGGTTCCATGTACCCTTTAGGATCTACCAGAAGGCAGAGTATCATTAGCTGGGGCCCCTGAGCAACCATATGGAGCTGAGCATCACTGATGTGCGTGGCAATAATGGAGGTTGTTTGTTATGGCAATATCCTAGTTTCTTCTAGATCTCCTATCCTAGCATAAATCCTCCAAGACCTTCAAGAAAAACTGGGTTTTCCATTTATATGGGATTGAGATTGGCACTGGTTCTATGCCACACCCTTCACTGCTCTCTGTTCTGTGCCCAGGGAGGAATAAGCTCCCAGACTAAATCACCAGGTATCCCACACTTCTGCCTCTTGGAGGGTGGCAGCCAATGAGATGGGACAGCAAGAACTCAAGAGTAGGAGGGAAGAGGAGGTGGTATACTTTGTTCCTGGCCCTCAGCTGGGCTCTGCTCTAGCCTACCCACCATGGCACTTCTGGCTGCCTGGCTGACCCTCTCCAACTCTAGGGTTCTTTCGGGCTCTGCTAACACTCCTTCTCCCTTCCTGCCTTTCCGTCTTCGTCCTGAGGGTGGTAATGGCCCCCCATTGTTTCTATTCCTGCTTCAACAACCCTTGCAGCTCCCCCAACCTGCCCACACCACTATAAAGACAAGATGCCATTCCTTTCCTCCTGGGACTACTTACTGTTTGTTTACAAGGCTACCATCAATTTTATTTAAATTCTAGCATGCCACAGGTCTTAGGAGCACCCAGGCAGTTGACATCTGGAGTACAAATAATTATTTCAAAAAATTGTTCTAAAGGGGCCTGGGACATAGGAAGCTTGCAACACATACGGATCTGAATAGGGAAGAAAGCAAGCTTTTGTTTCAATGAGACTTCCTGGCCCTTCACATCTCTCCATTTTACACTTACTTTACTTTAAAGGAGCAGACTGTCCTCGGTTGAATTGGGCCATAAATCAAGGCTACTAAGATACATTTAGAAACAAATCTCTTGTGGATTTTATCCTGGCTCTAACAGAGGATTTTCAGGATGGGTTGAAGGGAACGTGAGGCAACATTAAACTCCTGGGGACGTTCTTTCTACTTTCCCTAGAAGTTGTCCCCTGAATGGGTAGGGCAGGTGCCCCTCAGGTCCCTCCCTCTCTGCCGCCAGCAGGAGCCTCACTGCCTCACACAGAATCTGAGACTCTCAGAGCTCTTCCTCCCTTGCCTCCACCCTTCTCAGCCATGGAATCAGGCAACCACACTAGGAGCTGGCAGCATCCAGTAAGCAAAGCCAAATCACTGTGATTTGATAGAAGCATAGGATTTGAAATCCTGTTTGATGAGGTAGGAGGGGAAGTGAGGACCTAATCAACATCAAGTTAACCCAGGAAGTGAGGCCAATTGGGAAACTGATGCTAATGGGTGAGAATGAGATATGTCTACACACAAAGCAGCTCCAGGGGATGCAGTTCAAATACAATGTGAGTGATGTGCCCCCTCCCAACCACTGAGCTGGGCAATGCAATGCCCCTGTTCATCCAGAGTCCAGAAGCTAGCTCAGCAAAGACGAAATCTTTGCAGTTTTTCAGACAACCATGGTGGCTGCCCCCTGGCCTTTCCAGACTTCCCAGGTTTCTCTTAAGGAATGGCTCTCTGAGCCAGGCTTGGGATAGGCTGGATTCTGCTGTAAGGTTGGAAATTCTAACAGGAGCCACTACAGTTGCTCATGGGTTGTCAGATCAGGACACTTCATGGGGCTTGCTTAATCCTGAGTCTCCCAACGTGACCAGACAGAGGGGAAGAGTGAAAGTTATAATCCTTGCTGAGATTTACAAATATACAAACTAATGCATTTTCCGACTCAGGACTCAGACCATTAACTAGCTTTTGAGCATCAAGAGATAAAAAAAAAAAACATGGTGTTCAAGAGCCCAAACGCTTAGGTCACAATCATGCACCTATCATTGACTAGCTGGGTGACCACTTCACTTTGGACAAATCACTTCACTCCCATGCCTTGGTTTCCCTATGAAGTAGGGATGGTATGAGCACCTTCTTCATAAGACTGTTGTGTACAGTAGAGAACAATATGTTTGGTGCCTAAAATAAGCACATAGGAAGAGCCGTGTAAATACTTTTTATTCTGCTCTTTTAATGGCCCACAGGCAGCTCATACTCAAACATTCACAATGGAGCTCATCCTTTCCTTTCCCTCTGGAACACAAAATTTCTGTAGGCACACTGAGTTACTGATCTTGCAAATAACTTCACCATTTCCCCAGGGACCAAAACCCACCTCTTAAGACCTCTCCCCTCCTCCATCTACATCCAACAACTGGTAACCAAATACAGCTACTCCTGTCTTTGAAATATCTTATATGTGTCCCTTCCTCTCTGTACCACCCTGTCATTGCCTCGTTCAGACTCTGAGCTAGATCCTCCAAAACAACTCCAGGATTTTGACCCTGTTTTCAGCCTCATCCTAAATCTTCATCCCCATCCCCATCCAACCCTTCACGCTGCTGCCAAAAATGATCTCCCTAAAACACGGATCTGAGTGTGTTTATTAGGCAGGCTACACTGGGCTAGGCTACATGACAAACTCCAAATCTCAGGGGCTTAACACATTGAAGGCTTATTTGTCTTTAAGTAACAATCCAATATGAGTTGCCTGGCTCTTCTCTGAGCTGTATCTGTATTTGTAGCTTTGCCATCTGCAGCCCATGGCTGGTATTCTCAACTCTGATCTGAGGACCACTTTATGACCCTAAAGAAATATGGGTTATGACTAGCAAATTTTGCCACATTGGAAATTAAAATAGGAAATATAAAAAGTTGCCTTTTTTTGCTATTTTGTTCATTTAAAAAAATAATAACTCATTATGTGGTAATATAAATACCTTCGTAAAGAATAAAATAATGAAACAGATAAGTAAATAGAATCTTTTGCTCCAGAACAAAAAATTTAGTGAGAAGGGAGATACTGTGTTATTTTTGCAAATCTTTTAACATATGATTTTAAAGGGGGGGGGCTGGATTCTCTTATCTGCTTCTATTTTCAATCTACTGTGATACGTTGTTTTGGTTGAAGTAGATGAAGAAAATCCAGCCTCCACAGATGTGTAATTGAAAAAAGAAGAATTGAAAAGGGAAAACATTGTAATAATGTTTTCAGATAATTGTGGATATTCATTTTTGAAACTATCCCAAAATTTGACAAGTGCTTATTTTCTTAAAGGTTATTTGCGATGTAGAATACGAAATCCTATCAATGAACTTTTCATACTCTGCTACCTTAAAATACACTGGTCCATCATACAGTTTGATGGATGTTTTACCTGCATGACTTTGCAACACCATGCACTGATCATTTGGAAAATGATGGTTCACTGATTTATGCAGATCTTCCAAATGTTGGCATATTTCATTATATAACATTTTTAAAAAATCACAGAAATTAATACATCAATTTCATCAAAATGTCTCTAAGAATTGGAAATCTGTCAAGCTCATGGTAACAGATACAAGTTTTTAAAGACTCTCATTTTCTCCTGGGAGATGCACTTGATCCACTGCAACAAATACTGTAAATACTGTCAGTTGCTTTCCTTATAGTGACAGGTTCACTCCATTCATTCTTGAGAAAGCATCTGCCAAATACCCAAATTTGAAAAACCATAGTCGGTCATTCTTAAGTAATTTAGATAATTAAAAATAATTGTATTTTCCAAAACAAAATTTTAGCAAGAGGAATGACATTATTTTACATTTTGAAAAATCTATTTAATGCTGGGCTTGCAACTCAGTTGCATTTTCTCAAGATAGCCATCATACCTTGGTTTGTAGAAGTGCTTAATGCATACATCCCAATTCATCACACAAATTAATAATAAAAAGACTTGTATTTAAGGCTCAGGACCTAGTAGAATGAATAGTTTTTACTACTATGTCAAGGACATTTGTAAGTGAAGCTGGCATTCTTCCTTTATTTTTAGATTTTATTTTTTATCTATTGAGAGAGAGCATGAGCAGGGGGAGAGGCAGAGGGAGAGAGAGAGAATCTCAAGCAGACTCTAGACTCAGCATGGAGCCCGACGTGGGGCTTGATCCCACAACTCTGAGATCATGACTTGAGCCAAAATCAAGACTCGGACACTTAACCGACTGAGCCACCCAGATGCCCCTGGCATTCTTTTTAAGTTAGCAATGAACAATAGAGTGACCACTGATGTAGTTGTGGTAGCCCTAATTCCTGCTAAGTGCCAATTTTATCATGAAGTTGTTTTAGCTTTTTTTGAAACAGTTCTGACGTTAGTTTGATTATGAAAGTAGTTTTGAACTCACAGATCTCCTTCAAGGGTCCCAGGGATTCCCCGGGATTGGTTTTCCATACTTTGAGAACCTACTGGCCTACCGTACTCTCATTAATACAGTATTTTACATCCCTGTTTAATAAGCTTCCCATCACCCAGGGCAGTGCTACTCAACGTTGTTCCAGTTGACCTGGTGCCAGTCCACAACCCACAACAATATGTAGAAATTGAGAGTGAGCATTTAGAAATGTTTACAGAGGGGCGCCTAGGTATCTCAGTCAGTTAAGTGTCTGCCTTCAGCTCAAGGCATGATCTCGGGGGCCTGTGATTGAACCCCACATTGGGAGGGAATCCTTGTTCAGCAGGGAGTCTGCTTTTCCCTCTCTCTCTGACCCTCCTCCCAGCTTGTGCTCTCTCTCTGTCTCTAATAAATAAAATCTTAAAAAATATATTTATAGAAATTTTATGTCTGTGGAAACTGATGATAAAAAATAAGGATTTCTATATGTCTTTGCTTTTTACTTCACTTTGTAGACATTTACTCCAATTTTATCTTATAAAATATCCATCTGTGACAAACTGAGATTTTTTAAAAGTTCCTAATTTCCAGATTAGAATTTTTTTTAAAAGTTTCTTTCCTAACTTAGCCAATACCATATAGCCTTGATTAGTGTGACTATGTAATAGGTCTTCAAATTGGATAAAGTGATTCCTCCTACTTACATCTTCTTCAAAATTGTTTTAGTTATTCTAATTTCTTTATGCTTATATATAAATTTTATAAAAATATTTTCTATTATCTACAAAATATCTTGCTGGAATTTTTATATAAATTGAGATAAACCTGTCAGTTTGTGGAGAATTGACATCTTTACTATGTTTACTAGGATGTTCAGGCTTCCAATCAAGGAACATGGTTTGTCTCTATGTTTATTTAAATCTTCTTTTCTTGGGGTGCCTGGGTGGCTCAGTGGATTAAGAGGCTGACTCTTGATTTCAGTTCAGGTCATGACCTCAGGGTCATGAAATCAAGCCCCGTGTCAGGCTCCACACTGAACTTGGAGCCTGCTTAAGATTCTCTCCCTCTCTACCCCTCCACCCCCACTCATGCACACATTCTCTCTAAGGAAATAAAAATAAAAATAAAAATTTATAAATATTTTCTTTCTTTCATCAACATTGTGTGGTTTTCAGCATACAAACCCTGAATTTTATTAGATTTATTCTGAAGTATTTTATTTTGGAAAGGTTATAAGTGGTATCATAGTTTTAATTTCAGTGCCCACATGTTCACTACTGGTAAACAGAAACACAATTTATTTTTATGCTTATTTTTTATCTTTCAACCTTACTGATTCACTTATTAGTTCTAGGAGTTTTGTTTTTTTGTAGGATTCCTTGAAAATTCCTACATAGACAATTACTGTCATCTTCAAATACGGACATATTTGATTTCTTCTTTTCCAACCTGTATGGCTTTAATTTCCTTTCCTTGCCATTGCACTGGCTAGAATCTTTCAGTATTATGTCAGTTTTTAGTTTGATTCCATTGTGACTGGAGAACATGCTTTGTATTATTTCAGCTCTTTTAAATGTGTTGAGGTTTATTTTATGGCCAAGGACATGTTCTACCTTGAAATATGTATTATGGGCACTTGAAAAGAATGTGGAGTCTGTTATTTTTAAAATGAGTGTTCTGTAAATGTTGATTAGATCCCACTGATTGATGTTACTGAGTTTTTCTACATCCTTGATTTTTTTTTCTATTTGTTCTATCAATTGTTAAGGGAGAAATATTAAAGATGACAATTATAAATGTGAATTTGCCTATTGCCCCTTTCTTTTCAATTTTTACTTCACATATTTTGCAGCTTTTTTATTTGGTCCTTACATGTATAAGACTGCTATGTTTTTTGTGGATTAATTATTTTGCCATTATATCACAGCCTTCTCTGTGGTAATTTTCTTTGCTCTGAAGTTTATTTTATCTGGTATTGATAGAGTGACTTTTGCTTTCCATTGATTAATATTTGTATTTTTTCATTCTTTTACCTCAACCTGCCTATATTGTTATTTTGAAGTGAGGTTCTTACAGGTGGCACATAACTGAGTCATGTTTTTAAATCTACTCAGTCAATATCTTTCTTTTAGTAACTATTTATATCACTTACATTTAGTGTAACTATTGATATCTTAGGGCTTAAGTCTCCTTTATTTGTTGCTTCTTGTTTGTTCTCTCAGTTTTTGTTTCTCTGTTTTTTCTTGCTTCCCTGTGTGTTGAGAATTTTAAAATTCCATTTATGTACATTTTTTTAGTGTATATCTCCTTGTATAGCTTTTTAGGGGTTGTTTTTACTGTTATGGTACATATACATAACTTACCACAGTCTACTGGTGTCACAATTTTACCAGTTTAAGTGAAGTGTAGAAAACTTACCTACATTTTATGTTTCCTTACTTACTAATAAACAATTTGCAATTATTTTAAATAATTTCTATACAAATGTTTTAGAGCCACATCCAAAGTGTTATAATTTTTGCTTCAATTGTCAAACATGATTTAGAAACTCAAGAGGAAAAGGAAAGTATGTATTCCCCATATTTTTGCTTACTGGGTGCTTTCTTCCTTCCTGGTGTTCCAAGATTCTTTTATCGTTACTTTTCTGTTTAGAGAACTCCCTTTAGTCATTATTTCAGGGCAAATCTGTTGGCTATAAATTCTTTTAGTTTTTCTTCATCTGAAAATGTCTAATTTCTCCTTCATTCATCAAGGATATTTTCATTGATATAGGATTCTGAATCACCAGCTATTTTATTTCAGTACTTGAAAAATATTGTGTCACGTCTTCTGACCTCCTGATTAGAAATCTACTGTCATTTAAATCCTTTTTCACCTATAGATAAATTGTCATTTTTCTCTGGCTGTTTTCAAGATTTTTTTTCCCTATGTCTTCAGTTGTCAGAAGCTTAACTATGATACATTTTGGCATAGATTTCTTTCAGTTTACCCTTCTGGGAGTTGATTCAGCTTCCTGAATCTGTAGGTTTACACTTTTTGCCAAATTGAGGAGCTTTCAGCCATTATTTCTTCAAGCACTTTTTAAAACTCCATCCTCTTTCTCCTCTTTCTGGGCCTTTGATGATGTGAATACTAGATCTTGTGTAATAGTCCTACAGGTCCTGAGGCTCTGTTCATATTTTCCAGTCCATTTTATCTCTGTAATTTCTATTCTATCTTCCATTTCAGTTATTCTTTTCTCTGTCCCCTCTATTCTGCCGCTAGCCCATTCACTGAGCTTTCTATTTCAGTTACTGTTTTTAAGTTCCATTATTTCCATTTGGTTCTTCTTTAGGTCTTCTGTTTCTTTGCTAAGACTTTCCATTTTTTTCACTTGTTTCAAGCATTGTTTACAATTGCTTGTTGAAGCATTTTATCATGGCTACTTCAAAGTCTTTTTCAGATAATCCCAACATCTCTGTCATTTCAGCATTGGCATCTATCAATTGTCTTTTTCATTCACTTTGAGACTTTCCTGGTTCTTGGTCTGATGAGTGATTTTCAACTGAAAGCTGAACATTTTCATATTACATTAGGAGTCTTTGGATCTTATTTAAATCTTCCATTTTATGGATTTTTCTGATACCACTTTGAAAGCAAAAGAGGGCATGCCACCTCATTCCTACCAGATGAAGTATAAACACAGGTTCCCCACTTGGTCTTCACTGACATCTGAATGGAGTTTTCCTCATTACTGGAGGGAATGGGAGTTTCTGCTTCATGTGGTCTCCATGGGCACCTTGGTGGGAACTGCCTTGTAACTCCCAAGCAATGGTGATACTGTGGCTCTACCTAGGCCTCCTGTGGCTGCCCCAGAGGGGAGAGGGAGAGACACTCCATTATTCCAGGTAAGGTGAAAGTCCAGACTCTCCATATGGTCTCTGTTGATACACAGGAAGAGGATGGGAGAACTTGTTGGCATAGATGAAGTCCCAGTTTCCTAATCAGCATTCTCTGATATCATCCACTGTGAGAGCTGGGGTACCTTGCTAGATTCTCAAAAAAGTGGAAGTCTAGCCTTCCCACTCAGCCCTTGCTGGTGTGGCTGGGAGTGGGACCAGAGTTTCTGTGGTGTTTAGCTACAGTAGAGCAGTTATTATATAAAGTTTTATCTCTTGTTAGGTTGCTCTTTTCCTGATGCTCTGACTAGTGAGATCAGGCTTTTACTGGGGTGCTTTTTTTTTTTTGCTCTTCTCCATTAGCATTCTGGGTAACTCACTTCTTCAGCTCCAAGTCCAGAATATGAAGTGAAAATAAAACCAAGTGAGTTCACCAACATGTTATTCCCTGATCCCTAGCCAGTCTGCCTTCTCTCTGCCTTTCAGTCTTATGTTTGTTTCATGTGCAACATCCAGGACTTTTAGTTTTATTTAGCAGGAAGAATAGGAAAAAGTATATCTAGTCTGTCTTCTCCAATAGAAAATCTAAAACTAGTTTTTAGGGGGAAAAAAAGCACACAAAAAAAATCACTTTTATCCTCTCTCCTTTCCTGCCTTCTTTCCCACTAAAATTACAAGTGTTAACAACCTGGAATATCTCCTTCCATTTTTCTCCACACTTATTTAAACAATTATAAACCACACACACACACACACACACACACACACACACACACACACACTTTTTCTTATGGTTTTTGCCAGAACAAAATTGTGTTATGTAAGTTCCTACACAACTTACAATTTTCATTAATAATACATAACAAGGATCCTTTCAGGTCCATAGTCATAGATCTAAATCACACTTTTTATTAGCTACTTAATATTCCATAATATGGAAGGGCCACACTTAATTAAATCATTTTTAATTTTATTGCCTCAACAAATAATTTTATTTATGTAGGCTAGATTACTAAAAGTGGGGCAGATCAAAACAAACAATATGTGTATTTTAAAGTTGAATAAATATGGCATGGCTATGGTCCCAAAATGGCTGTGATGATTCATATTTCCACCAATAATATATAAGAATACATGTTTCTTCCAGCATCCTTTCTAGCTCTAGGCATTTCCCCTCATTTTTAATTTTTCCCAGCCTGCCAGGGGTAAAATAGTATCTTCTTTTGATTAATATATATCTATTGGCCACTTGGATGATCCCATTCATGCCTTTTTCCATTTTTCTGTTGGGTGTTAGTATATTGCTCATCAGTTTGTGACAGCTCATTGTACAGTTTTATCTGTCATATGTATTACAAATATGTTTTCTCTGTCAAACTCCAACCTATTGCCAGAGCATTTTGTAAACATTTTCCTTATCACACTTACATGTCGCACTGTCCTTTGCTGACAATTGCTGTCTCTGCAGAGGCTATGTCCCTGAAGCTAAGGATCATTTGCTAAACTCTGTAGCCCCAGCTCTAGGCAGTAATTTGTGCATAGTAGGTGTTCAAAGGGTGCTTAAATTGATTGTGGAATTTCCATCTCAATAAAAAGGTCCCTCTATGTTCCCTTTCCTTTGTGCCATCTGAGTGACGCATTAATTACAGATGTTCCATCAAATGTCAAACCAACCTCAACAATTACAACTTGAAGCAAAGAGCCCAGCTAAAATGACAGGACCTTCATCCCCAGGACTGAGCTGTGGACACGAGGAAGGACAAGAAAATTGCACCATCTGCTTGAATTTAGATAAAAGGACTCGGCTCATACAGGACATTGCATGAGAGGGGAGGGAATGTGCTTATTTGCTATTCCGGGTTATGAAGCCTATTTTCATGTTATGTGTCATTTATGGAACAATCTGATGTTACAGATGGCTTGAAGCTTTTATGCTGCAAGAAGAGGGAGTGAGATAGAGGAGGAAGTCATTTCTCCTCAGTCTTATGAACTGTCCCCCACTCCAGCAAACTGGGGAGCCTCATGGTCAGCCAAAGCCACCAAAATAAAGTGTGACTGAGTGGGGGCTGGATAGAGGATGAAAGCAGAATGTAGAGGTGTGGGGGGGACAAGAAGTGGAGGAAGCATGGGGGAAAGAGAGGGTAAAAGTGTTAAGGGACAGAATGGACAGCAGTATCTGGGGAGCCCCCAGAGGTAGAAGAAAGAACCCAGTCCTGGAATTTAAAGCAGTGTTAGTTCTAATCTTGCCTGTGTTACTTACCCCCACCCCCCACCCGGTACTGTCCAAACTGACTGGTCACTTTAATGGCATACACAGCTGCAGGCACTAGCCCCTCCTCCATCCTACCTCTCTGTTGTGTTGCCATGGAAAATCTCCCTGTGCTCTGGTCCACACCAGGTTGGTTTTGTGTGCTTGATGCTGTTGCTGAGTTGAAGTTTTCTGCTAACCTGCCCCCTTAGATGCAACAAGATTCATCCCTGGTTCCACAGGTTACCCTAATTTACCTGAGATTAAAAGACTAGTTTTTCCCTGATTCCATTTCCACAGCTGATCCTTGCTTCTGAGATCCTGATGCTAGAAAAGTCCAGATGTCTACATCATGCTGCCAGTCCCAGAGAGGTCATGCCTGGCCATGCCAGGGCATCTTCCACTGGCCTAATTAAATGCTCCTAGGAAACAGGGTTGTGTTGTCTTCATATGGCAGTCCCTGCAATAAGGTCCCATTCGGGACCATGTGACCTGGTCCCATGTGACCTGAGTGTGATAGGTGAAGAGGGAATGTGATTAACAGTATATTAGGTTGCATTAGATTAGCATGAATGTGATTAGTATCTCATTGGAAAGAAAAATGAAAGAGATACCACTCATAATATATACTACCCAGGAAAACTTTCAATTACAAATGTGAAAGAACTATGTAATGGAAATACCAAAGGACAAAAAAAGAAAACCTAAGTAATTGAAATACATGTCATTCTCCTAATTAGAAAAAGTCACTATTTTAAAGAGATTCCATTCTTCCCTGCTATGGAGTGAACATTTGGGCCCCCCACCCTAAATTCACATGTTAAAGCCTTATTCTTCAATGTGAAGGCATTTAGAGGTGGGGTCTTACAGAGGTAATTAGGATTAGGTGATATCATAAGGATGGGGTTCTTGTGATGAAATTAATGCTCTTATGAAGAGAGGAAGAGACATAAGAGCTCTCTCTGTCTCTCCACCATGTGAAGATAGAGCAAGAAAGTGAACATATACAAGCTAGAAAGGGGTCCTCACCAGAACCTGACCTTGTTGGACTTCCAGCCTCCAGAACTATGAAAAATAGATTTCCATTGTTTAAGCCACCCCAATCTCAGGTATTTTGTTAAAGCAGCTCAAGGTGACTAAGACATTCCCTGAATCCCTATGAAATTGTCCACAATTACAACTGAGTTCCAGTATTTTTGGAACTTAGTAACTTGAACTTTCTTCTGGGGGAAAGAAACACATGCCTAAGAACAGCTAAGAAAATCTTGAAATAGAAGAATAGTGATGAGAGACCACATATCACAACATATTATGAAGCTACATAATAAAACAGTGTGTTACTAGTTCAGAAATAGGCCAATGGATTAAGAGAACACAATCTGAATGTCCAGACATAAACAGATCAGAATTCAGTACATGATAAAGATGGAATTTCTCATTGGTGAGAGCAAGAGGGGGTTATTCAATAAATGGTGTTGTGGTGAGACTGCCTATTCATTCAGGGGAAAAAATAAGTTAAATTCCAACCTTATGCCAGACACAAAAATCAATTGAAACGAAATTAAAAACTAAATGGACAAAATAAACACTAAAGGTACCGTAACACATTTACTTATTACAACAGCCCTAAATGATAGCTATTTGATCCCCATTTTAAAGATGTAGAAACTCAGGCTAAGAGAGATAAAGTGGTTTACCCGAGGTCATACAAGGTCACACACCAGCAGTTCAGAGAGGATCACAGACACTTTGTTCTCCAGATGTCCCTATTAGTTGAATTTACCTTACAGTTTTCTTTCAGCCTAGCTCATAACTCTTAGCAAATGATCCCCACCTCCAGGACAGAGCCCAGGCAAAGAACCTAATGAGTCTTAAGTTAAATAGACCTCCGGTCCTGGAGTACCTGGGTGGCTCAGTCAGTTAAGCGTCCAACTCTTGATTTAAGCTTAGGTCATGATCTCAGGGTCATGAGATCAAGCCCTGCATGGGGCTCTCTGCTTAGCAGGGATTCTGCCTAAGATTCCCTACCTCTGCTCCTCCCCACCATGCTCTTTCTCTCTCTCTCTCTCAAATAAAATAAATAAATCTTAAAAAAAAAAAAAAAAGACCTTGGTTTCACAACCTGGGTCCTCCCTATGAGGGTCACACAGTCCCTGAACAGATGCCATGGGGGAGTCCACTCGAGGAAATTCAAATCAGAATTAGTGGTCTTCTGGTGCTTTAAGGGCATGGTTTAGTGATTGGGAGAGACTGCCCTGGGGAAAGATAAGCAGGTTCTTCCTGAAAAACTGGAAAGGCCCTACCTATCAGCTCATTCTTTAGCCAAGAGTTTCTCCCAAGGAGATGGAGGCTCAGCCATTTCACATTCCTCCCCTACCATGTCCCAGGACTGAGAGGAGCTCACAGATGGTAGGGGGCAAGAGACACAGCATGCAGCACCCGATGTGTTCAGTGCTATACTAGGGTCTTCACAGAGCGCTATAGAAAGCAAAATGGTGCACAACTGACTCTCGCCAACCCTGACCTCTACTGCCTTCCACTTACTCTATCTTATCCAACTCCCCACATCCCCAGTCCTCTCACAGTCTATAGCATCTCTGAGGCTAAGCCTGTGACTCTCCCAATCCTTCCAGACCTTCCTATTTCCCCAGTCCTTCCCAACTGCCTGCCTCTCTTAGACACTCTCAGTCCCAGATTTCCTGTCTGCTCTGTACACAGTTTACCCCAAGTGACTCCCATGTGTACCACATCAAAAACAGTCCTGTCGGGGCGCCTGGGTGGCTCAGTGGGTTAAAGCCTCTGCCTTCTGCTCAGGTCATGATCTCAGGGTCCTGGGATCGAGCCCCACATCGGGCTCTCTGCTCAGCGGGGAGTCTGCTTCCTCCTCTCTCTGCCTGCCTCTCTGCCTGCTTGTGATCTCTCTCTGTGCCAAATAAATAAAATAAAAATCTTAAAAAAAACAAACAGTCCTGTCATGTCTCTTCTGTCTTCCTAATTCAAGAAGAGAGGGCCCCTTTGAGAAGGGCTTAGAAGAATATGTAGGAGTCTTCCAGGGAGAAGGGCAGGAAATAGAATTCCAGGCAAAACCAATGTAGGGAGAGCAGGGAAGCATGGGCAGCAATGTTTCAGAGTGGCCTGAGTGAAGTGTGCATAGGCATGGAGGCATGAGGGTGGACACGGACCAAATTTAAAGGATCTAGTATTTATGCTAAAGAAGAGTTGGGCTTAATCCAATAGGAAATGGATATTCATTGAAAAAAAGGTTCTGGAGGGCACAAGCCCTTTTTTCTCCCAGAGTTATAGGCTTATAGGAAATCTGTATATGGCCTCTTGTCTTCAAAACCTTTATGATGTCAAGAGTTCAAGACCCCCAAATTCAAGTTACTTCAAGTGATACTGGTTATGTGAAATGCGTAAAGCTGGTGCAATCTACTCATCTCTATTTGTGTGGCAGATCTGGAGAGCCATCACTGTCAATCAGTACCTTGCTTGGTGCTTTCCAGATACTCTCGCTGGCTTCAGACCCCTCCTCCAGGCTCCTTCCTAAGGCTAATAAGGGACTCAGATTCTGCCTCTGCCCAGGACGGCAAGCACTGATCAATGGCAAACACTGCTTTCATATCCTGACACTTTGATCCCGTGGACACTTAAACTCTGACATACATTTGAGAGATTTGCAAACAATATTCCTCTCTCAAAAAAATCAGCTTTTTTTTGGTAAGATTTTATTTATTTGAGACAGAAAGACAGAATACAAGCAGGGCGAGAGGGGCAGAGGGAGAGAGAGGAAGAGTGAGAAGCTGACTCCCCACTGAGCAGAGAGTCTGACATGGGGCTCGATCCCAGAACCCCAGGATTATGACCTGAGCTAAAGGTAGACACTTAACCAACTGAGCCACCCAGGTGCTCCCCTCTCTCTCAGTCAATCCTTCTCCCTCTTTTTTTTTAATCTTTCTCTCTTCACACACATATGCATACAAAAATTTTTACAACTTCCCATGAATAAAAAACAAATATGAAGCATCACTATTTCAATTCAATTTGGAATGGGTTGATTTGTAAATTATTGGCATAAATAATAAATGCTAAATAAAACTAATAACACCTAAAATTGCATAGAACAGAACATACAAATTGACAGGAGAATCAAACTTTTTTAGAAAAATATTTTATTTATTTATTTGACAGAGAGAGAGAGAGCGCGTGCGCACAATCAGGGGCAGTGGTAGGCATAGGGAGAGGGAGAAGCTGGCTTCCTGCTGGGATCACGACCTGAGCCACACTTAACCGACTAAGCCACCCAAGCACCCCAGAATCAAACTTTTTAAAGAAAAAAAAAATTTGGATCTTCAAATTTTGACCCCGAAGAAAAAGATGGATTTGATAGAAATGATGACTATCACACAAAGTACAAGCCAGGATCAATAAAATTTGATACAGATAATACCTAATCAATACATCAATTTTTGTTTTGAATTTTAAATGAAAAAGAGCTGAAAATAAAATGACTTCAGTAGAGTTAACATTTTTGAAAATGGTCTAACTGTGCTCTGGACAAAATCAGTAAGGGATTAAATTGGCTTAATAGAACTCACTCCAGAAAAAACTTTCCAGATAGAAAGTCTACCTGAGTTGGTATAATTTTAAATAAAAGCATTAGATTCAAAATGGTTTCAGGGTCAAAAAAACAGGAGTGGGACACCTAGGTGGCTCAGTCGGTTAAGTGTCTGATTCTGGATTTTGGCTCAGGTCATGATCTTAGGTTCCTGGGATCAAGCCCTATATATCAGGTCCCACGCTCAGCACCACATCTGATTGAGATTCTTTCTCTGAGCCCCTCCCCCCATATGTATGCATTCTCTCTCTCTAATAAATACTAAATCTCTAAAAAAAAAAAAGGAAGAACAGGAGCAATAATTCTTATAGTCAAAACAGAGGGGTCAACATGGTGAGGTCAAAACATCCACTGGTGTAGCAACAGATTTAAGTAGACACTGTGCTAGGTGACTTCAGCTGGCCTCAAAGCAGAGCCTTTGACCTTCTTTAAAGAAAAAAAAATTTTTAACTCTATGATTCTGAAGAGATAAGCCAGTCACACAGAAACATGTGAGTCTTTTAAATACCTGGAATATTTGTAAAAACACAGGGTGAGATGTGAAAAAAGTGGGAGATTATTTGTCACTGAGGAGAATAGGAGAATGGACTCATAGAGACGTGGGGATGAAATGAGACAATCCCCAAAATGCATTTAACTCCCCACCTAGTAAGAACACAACAAATGTTATCTCTGTGGTAGTAGTCCCAGCAGTACTAGTAGTACCTAAGAGGCTTTGCAAGAGATTTATGTGCTATAAAACTAGGTTAGATTTAAAGAAACTTCTTATATTTCCTGCTCTCTTCCTCAATATCAATTCCAACCAGTTCCCACTCCATTTCCTATGTGTGCATGCACAAGTGTGTGTATGTGCGCGCCCCCCCCCACACACTACATGGGAATGTGCAAAGTTCTGCCCTTGTGTCTTTGCCCTGGCCATTCCTCTTCCTGGAATGCCCTCTCTCTCAACCCCACCTGAAAAATATTCATGTGTCCTTCACGACCCAGATCAAATGTCATTTCTTCTATGAATTTTCTATTGGCTTTTATGCCACGCTTTTAGAGCCTTTTATTCATATTTTATCACCTCATATTACAAAAGTTTGTTGCTATTTCCCTCTTAACTGAGTTCCTTGAGGATCTTTCTCCTTGAGCTCTCAGCACCTGGTACCAAATAGACACTCAGTAAATATTTATTCAGGCCAGAGTTACTAATGACATCAAAATTAGGATAAATCCTCCCTCTAAAGAGATTCATTAGTGTAATCTGGCTGGTTTTGCAGAAAGAATTAGATTGTACTGCCTTTGAATAGGAACAATTCTGGTTAGTAAGAGATGTTCAGATAAAATGCCAATTTAATGTTAAGAGAAAGGTTCTGGAACATTCCAAAGACTGTGCAGATGTTCACTTGCAAAGGGTTGCAACTGTTATGTTTGCAAGTTTTCCAAATCAGCAGAGATTCCCTTACTGACACAGCCAAGGGGATTAGAGGACTACTCCCACTGTAGCCACAGAAACCCTGGGGACTTACACCACATTGACATCCAGAATGGTTTGATGCTGGGAGAGGCATCCTTTTCAGCTTACCACTGTGACAACATAATTTACTGAGATATTAACGAGTTGAAGAAGTACAAGAACAATAGTGTATTTTGTGCTTTGGAATCTGAACATCCCCCTGCCCAGAAGTTAGCCAGGCCTTTGTTTTCACTGTCTTCAAAGGGTTTTCAGAGCATATAGTCAAAGTTCCTAAAAGGTGGCATCCTTCCCTGACTTTTGTTAAATCCTGAGATCACCAAGAAGATGATTCTAGGCATCCTGGTGGAGGGAGATTGGTGAGTGCCCAAAGGAGGTGAGTAGAAGGAGAGGGAGGAAACGCAGAGGACAGAGATTCCACTACAAAAAGAGATGGGGATCCTGAGTCATAGGAATTATTAACCCATGCCCCAACAGAGCCCAGAAGACTTGGCAGGACTTTTGGGGAAATGACTATGTGGTGCACCCAGGAAGGCTGGGCCCCAGTCACACCCAGACTTCCAGCCCCAGTGAAAATTTTCATGCCTGGGCACAGGATGGAAGTTGATCCAATTTCAAGGCACATTATAGACTTATTACACATAAAGAGGATAGGCTAAAACCAGAAGGGACCTCCCCAAATATTTAACTCCACCTAAAGCCCCACACACACTTTCCAGGGTGGATCAGAAGAGTAGACTGACTTCTAATAAAGATATTTTAGAGTCTCTCATTGGCTAGGAAGGTTGTTGGTTCTGAGCAGAATTTAAGGAGATAAAGAGAAGCGGCATTTCTTGCACCTGGATCGTGGCTGTGCATTCACTGGCTGCATCCTAAGAATGCCCTGCTGGAGAACACGGGAGCATGTGGAACCTGATCGCTTACACAGGACATGTTCTCCCTGACAAGACTGCCCTGCAACTCCTCAAGTGCTCGCCATCGTGTGTGTAGTTCCTCGCGGCCTGGAAGCTGTTCGGTCAATGTCGAGTTTACCTTGGTGTGCTGCATCTGGACCCGTATCAAAATCCCCAGCATTGAGATCTACAGAACTCACCAGAAACTACTAATATTTAAAGTTCCAAAGCTTTTTTTTTCATTTTTCATAATTTCTCATTTTCATCAAGTAGTTCATTTAGTCAATACATGGGTATTTAATGCTTTCTACGGGTCAGGCATTGTGCTAGGCACTGAGGATACACTAGGGAGTAGCTATTCCTAAATAATGACACTTTTTATTGTATTCTTATGGGGATTGAATTAACACCTAGCTCCCTGGAAACTGTATATGATTATGATTTTATAGCAAGAAAGGAAAAGGAGGGAGCTTCTGTTAGTCCAGATGCTTTAAGTGCCTCACATGCCCAGGACAATGCCAGCAAGCTCCTCTGAGGTGGGTAACCTCTGAAACCATGGTAGAGAGTTAGAGAGAACACCTGTATGTATTTCAGCACCTGACATCACCATCCACCTGGTTCTGGGACTCTCCAGGGTGGTGGCATGTGATTAGAAGAATCTCCTGCAGAGCTGTGAAAAGATATCAGTGTCCGACCCCTACCCCAAACCAATTAATCAGAATCTGGGGATTTCCCAGATTTATGAATATTTTAAACAGGTTCCCAAGTGATTCCAAAGACTGATACTTAGATCCCACTCGCACGGATTCTGATTTAATTCAATTGTATTTGGCTTGATGAACAGTTTTATAAAAGCTTTCCTCTTAGACTAAAATGTGGTCCCTGGACCAAAAGTATCTCCTGGGAAACTATTAAAAATGCAAATTCTGAAGCCCCACCCACAGACATACTGAATCAGAAACTCTGGGGGTGGTGTCTGGCAATCTGTGTCCTAACAAGCCTTCAGGGTGATTCTGGAGAATGCTGGAGTTCGAGAACCATTGCTAATTGTTGCCCAAGCCAGAAACCTGGGAGTGATCCTTGATTCTTTCCATTCATTCCCTCCCCATAATCAACCAACCATGTCTATTCTATCTCAAAATAGATCTCAAATTAGTCTCCACTGCCACTCTCCTCATCCAGAGGACCATCATCTCTTACCTGGGCTTCTGTGACAACCTCCCAAAGCAGTGGTTCTCAACACTGGCTGCACACTGATGCCTGGGCCCCTCTTTGAAAAATACAAAATTACAAATATAAAATTAGAAACAAAAGTAAATAAAAAAATTATGGGGTACCAGGGTGGCTCAGTAGTTAAAGTGCCTGACTCTTTACTTCAGCTCAGGTCATGATCTTGGGGTTCCGGAATTGAACCCCACAATGGGTTCCACGCTGGGTGTGGAGTTGGCTTGAGATTCCTCTCTCCCTCTTCTCTCTCCCCCACCCTCCCCCTTCTCTCTCTCTCTAAAAAAAAAAGTAAATACAAAAATAAGATACAAAAGCACCTGTCAAACTCACAAAATAGTACACCCCCAAAATAGGTTAAGTTAAAAAATAAATTTAAAAAAATTTAAAAGATTAAATTAAATTTAAAAAAAAGCAAAAATAAGTGTCTGGCACAGAAGTACTTAATAAAAGTGATATTGCATAAATGCCTCCAAAGCAAAATGTAAACATGTATTAAGAATGAGTAAAAAAAATCAGTTATAAATGTTTTTAAATCCAGAATAAACATTATAATACTTATATTTCTTTCCCTATGTATTTTGGTATATATTCTAATTGCCTCTTCAATATGATAACAATTTTATAACATGATTTTCAATGGAAAGAAGAGAAAGATAATTCAGTTTTTCCTCATATGGTTAATTAAAAAAAAAATTTTTTTTTAAGTAGGCTCCATGCCCAGTGTGGAGGCCAGCATCCAGACCTGAGCTGAAATCAAGAGTTAGAGGCTTAACCAGTGGAGCCACCCAAGTGCCCCCAAATTTTTAATTAATTATTTCCTTAAGCTTCATAATTTATTATCAGTATGTTAAAAAAATTTTAAAAAACCTGTCCTATCTTGGAAAAACCTTTATTAAATTGTTTTCACATGTGAGCTATAAGATTTGGAAGACTCTTCTGCAGAAATTTTTAGCTGTGCACATTGCAAACTTTGCTTCTCATCCCCTGCCCATAGAATTCTGGCACTGGGTACTGAAGGACCCATTTCAAATACTGATTCAACCCTGGCTCTCCACTGCCATATCATAGGACCCCATCAGCTTTTAGAGTAGATAGCAGAAGTATACCTGAAAGCCATTTCTATCACGGGATTGTGAGCAATAATTTAGCCATATGTGTAGGTGATTGCAGACTACATAAAGTTATCTCATTAACCTCAAAATAAAAATAAAATGTATCCCCAACTTAGTTATAGAAAATTGCCTGCAGTCCCTCCAAAGCTACTGAAAATGAAGGAAATGCAGTGGAGAAGAAGGGAAAGTCAGAGTGAATAGAGACATCAGTTTTAATGGATTGTACTTAAAATATTTTACTTACAAATTTTAAAAGGGGGTGCATGCAAGTACAGGACCTTAAAGCTTCAAGCTTCATTTGCTTCATGGTATAGAAATAAAATAACAAGTTCACGGTCTAATGGAAATGGATACTATTATTTTGTATATCCAGCACCTTTCTCCCCTTCTTTGGACAGCAGAACCCCTTTTGCCAGACAACAAAATAGTCTTCCGAATCAGACATGGGCAGTTCTAGTATAACCCACCTCCTTAATGGGTTCAGGAGTGAGCACTTAATATGAAAAAGGCCAATGAGCATCTTCTCTGGAGTTTTATACATGAATCTGGGAGAATGATATACCTGCTGCCTCTATGACTGTGGGCTACAAGGGTAATGTAAACTAGAACTAGAACTTCAGTGGTACGAAATGCTAAAAAACAAATACAACCTTTTTTTTTAAAGGAAGAAAGGAAGGGAGGAAAGGGAGGAAGGAAGAAAAGAAGAAAAAGACAAAAAAGAGGAGGGAGAAGAAGAGGAAGGAGAAGAGGGGAAGGGGGGAGGAGGAGGTGTCAGAGTGGCAAAGGTTAAGAGGAGATGACAGAGAAACTTCACGACATAAATTTAGCTTCTATATCCACCATGGCTCTATCCACAAATGCTACACGGTCTTCTCGATTACGTGATTCAGGGAATTCCCTTCTGGTTAAACAAGCTTGACTTGAGTATCTGCCCATTGCTTGAAGGAGAAAGGATCCCAACCAATTCAGAGTTGTTGCAAAGGGATTTGACCTCATCTACCTATTCTATGGAGCCAGGAGAGTGACCCTCAGAAAGCCACCCTTATGCTGAGACTAGAAGAGACAGGGAGAGTGGGCAGTAACCTCCAAATCATTTTAATTTCTGAGTAACCCAAAACTGCCTGGTTGGCTTCAGAGTAGAGGACAAGATCCTATAGATTTAATGAGACTTTTGCTCCTTTTGAAATGAAGAAAGTCTGTGACAGTCCAGTTTTCCCCTCTCTATAAGGAAAGCCCAAATGAGGATGTTTCACTAGACTGAGAAGTAGGAGAGAGGATTTGCACCCTCCAAAGGTCTTACTGTTTGGTTCAACATGGCATCTAACCCTACCTGAGGCTCCAGCCTCCACCCTCAGGAACTGGGAAGTCTTGATCCTGAAGCTGGTATCAGACTGCTCCATACTGAGGACAGAGGATCATGAATTAATGGCCCCTACCATAGAAATAAAAATGACATGTATTTTACAATATCCCTGTACTATTCACAGAGAGAGCTCTCCAGCAATGTGTTCTCTTATAAACCTAATAGCCTTATATAGCTCATGTATTTAATTTGCATATATATAGCTACTGTATATAGATTTACCCCCAAGAAATGAATGGCCAAGAATTACACTTCTTAGTCATTTTTTCTGTGATATCACTTGAATTTCTTATCCCCATTTCATAGATAAGAAATTGAAGGCACAGAGAATAACAAAACCGAAAATATGAGCAAGTTCAATATGAGACAGAGAGGTCATCTGGCCTGGCATGAGAATCATTCAGACCCTGGGATAATTCTTGGTCACAATCACATCTCACAGAGTTTTATTTTTTTTTAATAAATTTCAGGGATGCCTGGGTGGCTCAGTCTGTTAAGTGTCTGCCTTTGGCTCAGGTCATGATCCCAGGGTCCTGGGATTGAGACCCATGTCAGGCTCTCTGCTCAGGGGAGAGCCTGTTTCTCACTCTCCCTCTGCCTACTACTCCCCCTGCTTGTGCATGTGCTCTCTTTCTCTGGCAAATAAATAAATAATATCTAAACAAACAATTAAATATTTCAAAAGTGAAAAAGAGTTTGTGGTTCAATATGGCAGCCTAAAGTATCCCCAACCCTCCCACCCGTCCCATTCCTTCCAAGAGATCTTAGAAGAGAGGACATACCAAAGAAATATACTCAGTAATGACTTCATCAAGAGGGCAGAAAAATTGAAAATACAATAAAGGAACTTTATTTTATTTATTTACTTATTTAGCCACAAGGAGCAATCAGAAACTCCAGACTTAAAAAAATTAAAAGAAAGTCATGGTCTAAATATAAAAGTAATTAAATGTGTCACCATTGTAAGCCACTGATGTAAGAATATAAAAATCTTTTAACCTTGACCCTTTGACATTCTTACTTGAATGACCCAAGGGTTGTGGCCTTATATCAATAGAAAAGAAAACGTAATCCTAGCTCAATCCTTGGTCCAGACATAAAGGATAATCACATCATTGTAATAATGAGGACATTGGTTTGTATTCAACTTTATTGTCAATCTAACGGCAAAGAACAACTTGACTGTGTCTGAAGAACAGAATGTAGCTGTAACCATCTTGGCAATGTAAAATAAAAGGTAGTCCTCAGGAAAGGGGAGGTAGAAGGGTAAGCTGAGACAAAAGAAACAATGAGACACTAAGGTCCTCATCTTACAAAGAATGTAGAAAAATAACATTGAAAAATAAGAAATGGGAAGAGAGGAATCACATTTAAACTACATTATATAAAGGTATAAATATAATTTTTAAAGAACTAAAAACAAACATACCAACTATTGGGAGAGTAAGACAGAAGGAAAAATGGTCATGTACCCATATTAAATACTCAACTTTCATAGAAAAAAAAAAGAAAGAAAAATTGCTTGCAGTAAATAAACCAAAAATAACAGAGATGTGAGTACATTCTACCCTTGAGAACTCAGGTTTGAACTCCACAGGTCCACTTATATGCAAATTTTAAAAATATAAATACAGAACAGTACGGTAGGTGTATTTTTCTCTTCCTTATGATTTTCTTAGTAACATTTTCTTTTCTCTACCTTACTTTATTGTCAGAATACAGTGTAGAATACATATACAACATATGTGCTGACTGACCTCACAAGTTATCGGCTTCCCATCAACTGTAGGCTATTAATAGTCCATTATTTGGGGAATCAAAAGTTATATGCAGATTTTCAGCTGTACAGGGGTTCTATGCTCCTAACCCTCTGCATTGTTTGAGGCAATATATTGTTTAGAGTCCAGTGGAAACAACATAAATAGTTAAAAAGAAGGTCTCTGGAGACAAGAGTACATGCAGATGAAAGGCTGTTGCTTTTTATCAATAAATGCTTCTGGATTATATGGCTTGTTACCATGTGGATCTATTCCTGTGATAAAACATTTTTTTTGAATTTTAATAGATAAAATTCTGGAAATGGATTCTCTGAATCAATGACAATGTTATGACAATATCTTTTGATGGTGTTAGAAAAGAATGGATCTGATTTAATAGTGCCCTAGGGGGCAATGGTATCCCCCACAATTCAATTCTGCAACCATTTATTGAGTAAATAGATTCTCTGTGACAGGACCTCTGCTAAGCCATAGGGAGGATAAAAAGATGAATCAGACATGGTTCCCGCCTCTGGGAGCTTACAGGAAAGTGAGAGGAAAACATGAATGCACAAGATAAGGTAGAATGTACTAGAGGCATATAGTTCCATCAAAACCCAGTGGGGGCTGGGAAGAATGGGTGGCTATGGGATTTAAGATGAGGCAATAAGGAAGCATGGCTAACCCTCTTAGCTCTCTCTACCTTGGTAAATACTGACAGCATCCCATAGAGAATACCTGTAGCTCTTCACATAAGGGTGAAGAGGACCTACACCGAAATATCATTAAATAGAGTGACCCTGCACCACAGCATCTCAGGACCACTGACAGGTTAATAGAGAAATTCACTGACCACATGGTTATGGTCTTTTTAAATAAAATACCTCCTGAGTGAAGGCCTTGAACAATGGATAAAATCTGGGCAAGCAAAGATCAAGGAGAAGGACACTGCAAACAGAAAGAGTAGCAGGAGCAGAGAACAGAAACATAAAACGGATTTGCTTCTCTATGGGATTTCCTATGGCCTCTGAATTTCTCTTTTGAAGGATTCATCTGGCACTCAGAATTATTTGGTTCATGCCTCTCTTCCCCACTTGGGTAAGCTCATGAAACTAAGCATTAGTTTATCTACTATTATATCCCCAGTAATACCTGACATCTAGAAGATGTTCAACAAGTTGCTAGAATGAGAAATCCCAAAACAAGAAGTGGGGGGGGGGAGACAGGACAGTAGCCTCATGTACAACCCTACTCTTTGCCCTGAACAGCAACCGTCCTATCTGTAGAAATGGCAACCAAATGGCATCTTATAAAAGGCCCCTTCCCCTGTGAAAGTTTGTCTGCAGGCATTTCTCCACGCACCACCCCACCCCTACCCACAACCTGTTTCTGTCTGCCCTGGATCCACTTCTTGCTTTCCAGCCATCTCTTCTCATTTGCTACATCAGCCGTTCCCTGGCTTCTGGACTCACCTGTGATCTACACTCAGATACGTCCATTTGATCAAAAAATGTTAATTGAGTATTTATTGTATGCCAGACACTGGGACATGATGAAGAACTACACGTACATAATTTCTGCCCCCCTCTGAACTTACACTCTCCTGTGGTAAGCAGATAATCGTGCTCAAAAAATTATCACAGACTGTATTTGAGTGATATGAAGGAAATGAAAAAGATGTTATGAGGTAGAATAATAGTCGATCTAAATTAGTCCCGTGGTGCCAGGGGAGGAAGGGAGTTATAAAAGACTTTTCTGGGGAAATGACATTTAAGCTGAGAGGAAACGTTTGAAAGATAAGGCTGGAGAACTTGGACCAAATCATTAAATCATTCAAGGTCTTACAGACCATATTAAGTTTTGCCGTAGTAATACCAATGGTTTACAATGGCAACCTATTTCTAACTTGTGTGATATGCCCATTGTGAGTCTTGTCTCCACATTGCCTTCATGCCTGATGGATCAGCCTTTATCAGGGTCAATGCCACTCTAATAAAAGAGGGAAAAGGGAGAAATGAGGAGACATATATATGGCTCTTAAGCTTCTGCTTAAAAGTAACATACATCATGTTAACCCATGTTTCATTAGCTGAAGCAAGTCATGCGGCTACTTTTGTGTTCCACGGGGTAGGACTATACAATCCCCCATAAGGTACATGAGCAAGCCTAACATTACAGAGGCAGGGAAGTAGAACACTTTGCTAGGGAGGGACATCATGTATTTTGAACACAAATATAGTGTCCTACACAGATTTTATTTTTATATTCAGAACAATGGAAAGCCCCTGAGGGGTCTTTAGCAGTAATAAGACATTTTTTTTTTTAAATCACTCTGGCTACAGTGTGGAGAAGGTTTAGAGATAGTCAAAAGTAGATGTTAGCTGGGGAGTCTGGGTGACTCAGCCAGTTGAGCGTTGGACTTAGTTTAGGCTCAGGTCATGATTTCAGGGTCCTAAGAATGAGCCCTGACTTGGGCTCCACACTGGGGGAGTTTGCTTGAGATTCTCTCTCTCTCTCTCCCTCTGCCTCTGACCCTTCTCCACTTGCACATGGGTGTATGCATCTCTCTCCCTCTCTCTAAAATAAACAAACAAACAAACAAATAAATAAAATATTTTTAAAAAGTGGATGTTGGTTGGTTAGGACAGTGGTAAAGGTGAGAGAAAATGAAGGGTTACACTAGGGTGATGGCAGTGGAAGGAGACATAAGTAGGTGAGTTAGAGAACATTTTTATAGATGAAATCTACAAGACCTGATTATTTGTTGTGTATGGACAGTGAGAAAGAAAAGGAATAAAAATCAGGCCCAGATTTGACTCTCTCTACCTTCATATCATAGTTACCCACTCATTCCTAGACACCCTCTTCCTCCACTAAACACTCCATATCCTACTAAACCAGTTTCCTCTCCATTCCAAATGCTGCCACCATCCCAAGTGACTTCAGTATGTACTTGAGCAACCCATCCACTACCTATGCCTTTCAAATCTTGTGCCTTTTCAACTCCATGGCCTTCCCCTCTGCTTCTCTTTGTCCATCTTCTCCTATGACCACACCTCAGACCATGTCATCATCCAATAAGAAATTCCACGCCTCTAAAATCTTAAATCCTACAGTTTTTCTTTGGCAACAGCTGACAATCATATTGGCTTGTTTTGTTTTTGTTTAATCCTTTAATCTTCTTTACTAATGACTGAGTTCTTCACCTACCTGGGACAATTCCAACCCTGGATCAATCCAACATCTGCCTCCCATGTATCTATGCTATGCTGTGAGTCCTGCTGGAAGAGAACGTGTAATTGTAAAGAATGAAATCTTTGCAAAATATTGGTTGGAAAACTCAATGAGACCCTTTCTGTTGCTCTGAGTATCATCATCTTCTTCTTCTTCTTCTTTCTATTTTTTTCTTTTTTCTCCTTCCTCTTCTTCCTCTTCTTCTATTATTCTAGAGCCAGTACTTTATTTGCAGAGTCCACACATCAAAATGTAACAAATAATTATACACCAGATTTGGTAGGAATACCAAGTATTATTTCACAACTGCCACTATGTGTTTCTTTTTCTCTGACAAAATTGACACAGATCCAGGCTTGCTATGTTTGAGACGATTCACTTCCTTTTGTTGGCGAGCTTCCTTCATGATGTGCTGTTCCTGGATCTGGCTGTAGATAGATTTTGGTAGATGCCGGTGACGAGCAATGCATTTTATATGAGGATGATGTTGAAATGTCTCCTTCAACTTCTGGTTATAATCTTTGGCTGCTTCTCCTCATGATGTAAGCACACCCAATTTTTCAGAAGCATTAGCTTTCCATAGACAAATGTTCATTTCATCAGATCCACACATAATATATTTGCTGTCAGAAGTCCATTTTACACAGATAACATGTTGCATTCTCTTCGTGTGATAGACTTCCCGGCTTCTACTTTTGTCCACAGGAAAGATACAAATAGATTTATCAAAACTAGCCGACACAAACTCTTTCCCAGAGGGAGAATAATCCACATCAAGCACCGCAGACACATGATCCATACATACCATTACAAGAGTGTCCAGCGCACGCATATCAAATGTATACAAGTTGTAATCTTCATTTGCTCCAGTAAAAATGAAAGCTTCCATAGGGTTCCAACAAATTGTATTTGTTCTCATATCTAAGATGACCTTTTTCAGAGGAGTAGCTTGCCTCATATCATATAGCACTATATTCCTGTCAGAAGTACAACTTTCCAAGAGAAATGTCTCAGTTGGGTTAAATTTAACACTACTTATACTGTCGAATCCCCAGGTCACTGAACATATAGGGCTTGTTCTTTGTTCATCCCAAATGTCTACCTGCTGTCCACATGTGGCAAAAACAGCTTCTTTCCAGTGATGATCAATCCCTGTCTACACTGTCTTTCCTAATATTGTATGCAATGGTCCCTCCTCTTCTCCATAGCCTGGTCCATCCATTTTCCATTGCTTCACAGCTGTGTCATCACCGACAGTAAAAAAAGAAGTCCCACAAAAGCGAGTACATATTCCTCGTACAAAACCTTCATGTGCTTGTATTGTACAGACATATTTTCATTTAGTCAAGTTCCAAATTCTAACCTCTCCATCACATGCCCCAGAAAGGACAGTAGCTAGGCTCTTTGGATGCTTTGCCAAGCAATTAACTCCGTCTCAGTGACCATCCAGAGAAGCAAGAAATGGTTTTGCAAACATCCACTCTAGTTTGGTAGTGTTTAAAGCTCTTACGTATTCTCTTGGGACCTCAAAAGGATGTAAGGTAGGATCATAGTTTCTTGGAACTCTTTGTTAGTCCAGCTTGGTTTCTCGGACATAGTTGTCTGGGTTCCGGCTCAGCATCTCCACCTTTATTTTGGTGGCTAGTTGTCCCCGACCCCCCAAGCCTTTCCTCTGAGTTCGCCTCCTCAGGCACACGCTACTTCCTGCTCCGAGTATCTTCTAAGCTTCATCTAGTTAGTCTCTTGAACTTTCTCATCCACCTCTTCTCTGCATATCCTTGGATAAGAGCTCACCTTCTATTTTCCAGAGACAGTAGAAATGCTATATGATCTCCCCTTCCCAGAGTTCCTTCAAAGGGCAACTACCCCTCAAGGTTCCTGTGGTGGGGGTATGGCCAAGACTCAACTCACGTGAGTCTATCCACTGTCCAGTCAAACTCAGATCATCCATTGACTAGCCAATGACCAATCATTGGCAGTTGTAAGCCAATTTGTAAGCCTGGGTCAGAAAAGTACCCAATCTCCTGAATCTGGAATTGAGAAACCGAAGCAGCTGAATGAAGGTCAGTTGGGTAGCCAGTACAATTCATGGGTATACAGAAGTTACTATCAAGTAGAAACAAAATGTAAATAGAAGAGGCTGGTCAGCAGAGAAAGGAAAATGAAGCAGAGGTACTGGGAGAAGACAGCAATTCCCTGCCGCCCATTAGAGAGGGAGAATCTTAGTTCTCTGTTCTAAATTCAGTAAGACTGGCTCTCCTTTGGTTCTTTGGGTTCCTAAGATTTTTCATGTATTCTGTAGGAGACCTTGCTATTTCCCTATCCACTTTGCCTTCTCCTTTCATTCCCCCCCCCGAATAACAAAACTCTGATTTTGTTTGGAGGACAATATGCCCACTTAAATATACTTGCCTCCCCAAACCCCTTGTAGACAGATGGTCATGCAACTTGGTCTGATCAATGAAATAAAAGTGGTAGTCTATCACTAGTGCCTCTAGGAAAAATTTTTTATTAAAAAAAAAAGCCCAACTGACATGCACCTTTTACCCTTCCTCCCTGCCTAGAGATAAGGCATGATGTCTGAGGAACAGCAAACATCATGTGGCCAACAGCGCAAAAGCTACACGCTGAGTGTGGTGAATCAGGTAGCTAGAAAGAGCTTAAATTCCTTACTGTTTCCTTAAATAGCTGTATCATCCTTGAACTGCCTATCTCTAGATTCTCAAAATTTGAGAAATTTGCAACCCCTCTTAGACGAAACACTTATACTTGGATTTCTGCGTGGAATTCTTGCTGATAAACTCTCTGGCGCAAGCATGACTAGATCACCATTCCTTGTACCCACAACAGCCACTACTGATAACAAAACAAAACATCAGATCAAAGTTTCTCCACCTAGCTCCCCTCACCTACAAAATATATGTATCCACGTCATCCTTTCCTTGCCCAAGAAGGAGGCCCTACCTGCTAATGGGTCCTCACACATTCTAGATCCTGTGCCTTCTCTTCAAGAACCTTGCTCTGTCAGTGCACTTGGGTGGCTCAGTTGATTAAGAATCCAACTCCTGATTTCCGCTCAGGTCATGATCTCAGGATCATGAGATCGAGCCCTGAGACAGGCTCTGTGCTGAGAGTGGAGCCTCCTTAAAATTCTCTCTGTCCTTCTCCCTCTGTCCCTTCCTCTTGTTCCCTCTCTATCAAACAAAACAAAACAAAAACCCCAAACAAAAACCCTGTTCTGTCATTCACTCCCTGCCCTTACCTTAAATGTCCCTCTTTGCTCTTCTAGACCCTGCCCTGCCTATTAGTATTAAGCCTGGACAACTCTCCCACTTAAAATAAATCCTGGTGCCCTGGATCCCATCTCTCCTTCTTGCCCCCACCCTGTATTTCCTGTCTTCTTCAAGGCTCTATTAGGAATTATCTTTACTCTCAACTCCTGAGTCATTCTCTTTCATTCACTCCCGAAAAGAAACTTCATCTCCACCACTTCACTGAAAAATGCTTTTCTAAAAACAGAAGTATAATTGATGTACAAAAAAACCTGCACATATTTAATGTATACAGTCTGATGGGTTTGGACATATGCACACACCCACGAAGCCATCACCGCAATTGAGGCAATAGACATGTTTGTCACCATCAAGAGTTTCCTTATGTCCTTTTGTTCATTTTTGTCTTTTGTTCTTATTTTGTGTGGGGAGGTGGTAAGAAAACTGCACGTGAGATCAACCCTCTTAGCAAATTTTTAAGTGCACAATACAGTACTGCTGACTCTAGGCACTATGCAACATAACAGCTCTCTGGAACTAATTTATCTTGCATTTAAAGAAAACTCTTGAGGTCTCCAAGAACAGAACACATTCTACACCCCAGCCACCTAAACTTACTTGGTGTTTACATAGATGTCATGCCATCTCTAACCCTCAGGCCTTGGCACAGACCCTCCCTGGGAAGCAATGCTTTCTCCATACCCTGTATCACCCGACATTACTGGGCTGTCTTGTACATGCCCTTAATGTCTCAACTCTAAACATCACATTTTCCTGGAAGCCCTTCCTAAAACACCTTCATTCCTTTGTTCCCAATTAAGTTCTCTGTGTTGCAGTTCCCTCAACTACAGAATGTGGATATGAGTAGTACTTACCCTAGAGATGTGAAAATTATATGAGTTAATATCTATAAACATTTAGGACCCTTGGCTAGCACATAGCAACTATTATATAAGTGTTTATTCAATGAGAAAATTGACAACTCACTTGTTGAAATTACTCTTGTTGGACAATTACCACACTGTATGGAAACTGCCTGTTTGTCTTGCCTTCTAGACCAGTGGTTCTCCAATCTGGCTTTACAGGGGAATCACTTGGGAGGCTTTAAAAACATTCTGATCCCTAAACCATATCCAGACCAATTAAGTCTCTGTAAAGATGGTGCTGGTAATAAATATTCTTTTTTTTTAAGAGAGAGAGAGTGGGCATAAGCCAGTGGGGCAGGGTGAAGTGTGGGGGAGGAAATGCAGAGAGAGAGAGAGAGAGAGAGAGAGAGAGAGAGAGAGAAGAGAATCTTAAGCAGACTCCTTGTGAAGCCCTTGAGGGGCTTGATCTCATGATCCTGAGATCCTGAGATTCTGAGCTACAATTAAGACTTGGATGCTTGGGGTGTTTAGGTGGCTCGGTGGATTAAGCCTCTACCTTCAGCTCAGGTCATCATCTCAGGGTCCTGAGATTGAGCCCCACATCTGGCTCTCTGCTCAGTGAAGAGCCTGCTTCTCCCTCTCTCTCTGTCTGCCTTTCTGCCTACTTGTGATCTCTCTCTCTCTGTCAAATAAATAAATAAAATCTTTAAAAAAAAAAGACTTGGATGCCTAGCTGACCGAGCCACTCAGGTGACCTGTCATAAGTATTTTTAGGGTGCACGCACACACACACCCCTCTCTATTGTGTGACCAAGTGAAAGCCACAATTCTAAACCCATTGATTCTAATCCCTGGCTGCACAATAAATTATCTGAAGAGTTTTGAAAAAATACTGATACCTGGGCCCTACTCCAGACCACACTCAGAATTTCTAGAGGTGAGGTCAGACATCAACATTTAATTATAAAGCTCCTGCATGATACACAATAAGGTATAAGAACCATGGGTTTGCAAACTGCAGCTCATAGGCCAAATCCCGTCCGCCATTTATTTTTATAGAGAAAGATTTATTGAGACACAGCCACACTCACTCATTTACATATGCTTATGGATGCTTCCATACTACAGAGGCAGAGTTGTACAGAAACTCTATGGCTCAGAAGCCCAAAATAGTTCCCCAAGAGCCTTGTTTCAACATTATACCCATATTACTGAGCTTGGTGTGCTTCAAGTCTTTGAAAAATTAGTTTTCCATGTTAATATCTAACCCCTTCTCCCCTTTAAACTAACTATCATGATTCTTTTTTTTTTTCTTTTTTGCCTTAGCTTTATGGTTCAACACAATAAATTCAGCAAGTCTTGGAGACAATGCCCTTCGTGGGATGTTTCACTAGCTCTAGGACACTTCGTCAAAACAAAGCTCATTTTACTTTTCCACCAGTGAGTGGCTGCAAGCAAAGATTGCTTTCCACTTCTCCAATAAGCAGCGGTCCTCTGGGAGACTTGACATTCTCCATTTAATTACCAGTAACACAGTTAGATTATTTCCCCTGGGCGTTACCCCATCATAGCTGGAAAAGCCACTCACGCTATGGGAGGGTGGGGTGTGCTCCCTGCAACACTGCGGCCCATGACCACCCACAAAAACAGTAGAAAGAGAGGGAACTTAACTCTCGGCCTTCCTTTTAGGTGCTCATGTCATTTCATTTTCTCAAAACAAAACAAAACAAAACAAAAAAAACCCAAGAACAAAAACAATACAAAACAAAAAAAACCAAAAAATATTTCAGCTCATCTGGCTCCAGGTTACCTCAAAAGCACGAGCCCTTTTTCAGCCTGTGGTTAGATACCAAAGAAACAGCTGCGAATTTAAAATAAGGTAGTGTACCTACTTTGGGTCTTTCCAAACCTTGTCAGGAATTTGGGAGGAGATACAGAACCTCTGGGCCGTGGGGAAAGTAATTGGTGAGAATCATGGGTTATAACCTTCTGAAGTCCCATCCCCTCCTTGGAGGTTCAGCTGATGAAAATAGCCCCTTTCATGGCATGGTGTAATTTTATTTCTGTTCATCTCCCTCAGCTGCCAGGGAGATCCCACCTCTAGTTCTTGGGATGCTCCCAAACCATTATTCAACTACCGACTCACTCTGGCTCCTTAGGAGGATTAGTTGTTACACAGCATAATTTAGTTTCTGAAAAATAGGACTAATTTTCTCTTGTCTGTCTGCATAGCAATGCTCTGAGGAGGAAATTCAAGGAAATGTAGAATTGGATGATATTGCCAAAGTCCGTCAAATCCAAGTCCATCAAGTCCCCCTGTCCAGGCTGTATCACTCCAGAATCAGAGGATTTTAGGGCCATTGCTCATTTTCTAATGGAAGAAACTAAGTGACATAAGTCACTTACATGACTATATTTCTAACAGCCTATGTGACGCCTCCCCTTGTATAGCTAATAGGTTTGTCACATCTAGCATGTCTAGTTTCTCACATTATCCCCAACTTTCTTCCTCTCCATGTAAACATGCAGCTCCTGCGTCCACCTGCCCAGTTGCTCAGGTTGCACACAACCTGAGTGTCGTGCCTGATTCCTCTCTCTCATCCAAGCCCCACATCCGGCCCATCAGTTAGGGTGGTCACCTCTGCCTCCCTAACCCTCAGCCACTCTCCTAAACCATGCCACCATCTCCATTCACTTGGAACATTTAGTGCTGCTAATACAAAAATCTCAGCTTCTACTCTTGATTCTCCTACAAAATATTTTCCATTCAGCAGTCACAGTTAATCTTCTGAAATGTAAATCTCATCAAGACACTCCACTGCTTCAAGTCATCTAACAGATTCTCTTTCACTCAGAATAAAATTCAATCTCCTTTCCTTGGCCTCTTAGTCCTGTATGCAGAGATCAGGGTTTCTCAACCATGGACACTTGGGGTTGGATAATTCTTTCTGCAGGGCCTGTTCCTGCGCCCTGTAGGATGTTTGCATGCCAGCAATATACCCCACCCCAAATGGTGACTCTGCCTCTCAATCCAATTCATTAAACTCATCTGAAGCCACCTACAGCCTCCAAAGTTTACCCTACCCTGATTCACCATGCTCTGACCCCACTGTCCAGCTTTTAGGCTTGTTCCCAAATTTACATTTGCTGCTCCTCTGCCTGGAAGGTCCTTCTTCCAGATCTGCACATGGCCACCTCCCTCCTGTCATTCAATAAGTCATTACTGAAGGACTCAATAAATGGATCAGTAAGACTAGAACTCATGTCTGCTAAGGCTTTATACAGGATTCCCACCAAGGCCCCACCCAGTACAACTGGATCCATTTCAAGAGAGTAATGATCTATCATGAGAATACAGACTTTCTGAGTTCAAATCCCAGATCTTCGATTCATCAGCTGTGTGACCCTGGGCAAGCCACTTCACTCTCTCACCCTCTTTATTCTTGACTGTAAAATGGGAATAAGAATGGTCACTTCCTCCTAGGATTGTTGCAAAGATTAAGTGAGATAGTAAATGCAAAACATGCAGTGGCATTTTATATTTAAACATAAAAACAGAGTAAGTTCTGTGTGTTTGTTGTTTGTTGTTATGATATATTGTTTCACTGACCAAGAACTTTTCAGGAAAAGGTGACAACCACTGCAAGATGCAAAATTCCAGTGTCTCCTCATCCTTCTATTCTGAGAGGAGANTTTGTTGTTATGATATATTGTTTCACTGACCAAGAACTTTTCAGGAAAAGGTGACAACCACTCCAAGATGCAAAATTCCAGTGTCTCCTCATCCTTCTATTCTGAGAGGAGAAGAAGTCCCACAGAACTTTCTATCAGGGACTTTTTCCCCCAAAAGCTATTTCCCTACAGTTCAAATAAATCTGATTTTTTTATCTTGGGCCCAAGCAGTGAACTACATATGTAATAGCAACCTTTAATAGCCCAGAACAATATAATTGCCTCCTCTTAGCATTCTTTTCTCCAGGGTAAATAATTCTAATGCCTCAAATACCTACTTGCTTTTCCCACTTTCTGATCTCTTACATTCATTGTTCTCAATTTGGAAAAAGATCTAAATGAAGAAAAAGGAGAGCTGCTGTTGCCATAGCAACTGCAAAGGGACAGACAACCCCGTCAGGATGAAATAAGTCGAGTTGTTTATGTTTTGTTTTTTCCATTTTTCTGATTGAAAACATTCCATTGCTTTGAAATGGAGACACGTGGCTGACACTGTCATTCTTATACGATGCCTCCAGATTCTCCCCTCTCAAATCCCTGATGGAAAGGGGGAACTGTCAGAGTCTGAGGAGAGGTGCTTGGTGACATCTCTATTGAAGAGCATCTCCCATTTTATCACTTTTAAGGCTGAGTTTTGTGTTCATCCTACATAGTACACAGCCTCTCTCCCTACTTTCTGTCTTGGTTTGCATTACAGTGGGGCACCTGCCTCCTCCCCAGCTAAACTGATGAACTCTTAAAAGATCAAGAATAGTGTTTATTCCCTGTATTTAAAAAAATTTTTTAATCACACAAGTAAAAGAGCCTTATGCAATAACTAAAAAAATCTATATATATTCTCCCTTTACATCACCCCTAATTCTACAGCACACACACACATACAAATTTTTGTTAACATAAACAGAATTTTACTTTATGCATTGTTCTCAGAGTTGCTTTATTCACATGACATAATGCAGATATCAATATTATTGCCCCTACCTTCTCTCATTTTTGTTATCATTTGCCTAGTGTTATCTTTTATCAATTCTTTATTTTAAGATTTTATATATATTTTTGCATTAGTTTATCACTTATGAATAATATGTAAATAATGTTTTTAATTTTTAATTCGGCTGAGTGGTGGTTTAATAGAATGATTAAAAGAGCATAGCCTTAAGCAGCAAAAAGCCTGGGTTTTTGTTCAGCTCCTACACTGGAAGCAAATGGCTTCATCTCTCTTAAACTTCAGGTGTTTCATCTCTAAGAGAAGAGTAAACATAGATCCTACTTTGCAGGATTTAGTGTTAGCTTTTTTTAAAAAAGATTTACTTATTTATTTTAGAGAGACAGTGAGTGCATGAGTCGGGAGGGGCAGAGGAAGAGGGAGAGAGAATCTCAAGCATACTACCCACTGAGAGCAGAGCCTGATGCAGGACTTGATCTCAAGACCCTGAGATCATGACCTGAGCAGAAACCAAGAGTCGGATGCTTAACAGATTGAGCCACCCCGGTGCCCCAGTGTTGGCTTTTAATAAAAACAGCTATCTAAAGTCTAAAACATGGTAAATACACACTAAATGGTGGCTATAGTTTCTGATTTTTTATAGAGAAATTTAACTCATTTACATTTAATCTGAATACTAACACTTGAGTTTATTTTTGCTACCATATTTCAGGTTTTCTTTGGTTGTCTTTCTTAATTTTTTCCCCTTTCCTTCCTCTATTTTTGTGGGACTCGTGTTTTCTTTGCTCAATTTTTCTAGTTGTTTTGGATATATATATAGATATAGATATAGATAGAGATAGATAGATAGATATATCTCCAAATATATATATGTATATAATACTTAGATACAAATTTAAATTGTTTTTCTCTCCATAGTGGTAGTTAATCAGTATCTATATCATCCTTCTGATGACCCTTAGCTTTCACTTCTCTTCCCAGCTGCCCACTCCCACTCCCTGTGTTAAAAGCAGCTGGTGTTTTTATTCTAAACTATTGTCCTATTTGCATTACGTGTTAAATTCTTTACGCTTAATTATTTGTTGTGCTATCCCTGTGCTTTTCCAGGCCCCAGAACTTCCTTTTTCTTTGAATTTCCATTTTCATTTTTGCTGGAGTACATCTTGAAATAATACCTTCAGAGGTCTCTAAATGATACAATTCCTAGATATATGTAGAGATGACAATGTCTTTAATGTCCCCATACTTGACTAATAATTTGAATAGAGAATTTCAAGTGCAACATAAGTTTCTGAGAATTTCGAACTCTATTTTTTTCTAGGATCCACTGCTGATGTTGAGAAGTCTGATGCTAATCTAATTATCTTTTCTTTCTTGGAAGCTTGTTTCTTCCCTTCCGGAAGTTTCAAGAATGTTCTCTTCATCCTTGGGGTACTATAGTTTACCTAATGTGTCCTGGTGAGTTTTTATTGCTATTATTGATACTGTTCAGCACTCTGTGCTCCTGTCCTCAGCTCTAGGAAATTTTTTTCTATTGCTTCTGTCATCATACTCTCCCCTTTCATTCTCTTAACTCCTTTCAGAACATTTATTCAATTAATTGTGTAACTTAAAGGCCTATCTTCCCTGTCTTTTATGCTTTACACCTCTGGACCCTTTAGTCCATATTCTGGAAGTCTGTCACTTACAGTTTTCTATTTCTGTCTTCAGCCCTCTTGTTGACTTGAGTTTTGTTTTACAATCCTACTTTAAATTTTTAGGCCCTCTAATTTTCCATTTTTCATAATGGCTGTCTATGATTGTGACAGACTCCTGAATCTCTCTGAGGAATTGACACTAATGCCAATCTTTTCTTCTTTCCCTCATTGATTCTTTCTCAGAAGTTAGTTTTTGTGTTTGGTGGGTCTGACTCCTCTCTTGTGATGTTGGTTTTTCTCAAATATTTGGTGATTTTTTTTTTCCACTTGTGTTTTGCAAATGAGGGTTTAGAAGGAAAATATTTGGCAGGTAGACCAGATTTCTTCAGTTCGAATAAGATCTTTATTTACCTGGCAGCAAATTCAGGTTTTGATCCTAGAAGCTCTTCCACAGGTGATTTTGTAGGTTGGAGGTGGGGTGTGCAGTCACACATGGTGGTGTGGCAGACTTGAAGGTGGTTTCCATGATCCCTGCCTCCTGCCATTCAGGTCCTTTTGTTACCCCATCCCATTGGGTGTGTGGTGACTGGCTTCTACCCAATAGGATATGACAAGATGATGGGTCCCAGGATTACATTACATAATGTAAAACTCTTTCATGTTAGCAGACTTGAGAGTCTCCCTCCACTCTCCATTACTGGGTTTGAAGAAACAAGCTGTCAGAAATCCTACAGCTATAAGGAAATGAATTCTGGCAACAACCTCAGGAAACTGGGAACAGAACCTTCCACAGTCAGGCCTCTAATAAGAACCAAGCCATGGCTGACAGCTTGATTGCAGATTTGCAAGACCCCAAGCAGAAGATCCAGCTGGGCTATGCCCTGATGTTTGACCCACAGAAACTGTGAGAAAATGTGTGTTAAGCTGCTAAGACTGTGGTAGTTTGTTATGCAGCAATAGGTGACTAATTGAATGTTCGTCCTCTGGATAGGACACACTTCTCTTCTTGGGGATATTGGTTAACTGGGTGAGTTATCCCATTTTTCTATCCCCAAGGCCCATTTGGGGAGTTTCCTTCTAGGACACACACACACACACACACAAACTCTGTAAAGAGGTATACTTTCAGCTCCATCGTGGGGTCAAAGCCTGGAATCAGGAGTTCCAAATCCCTTTTTGCTATACAAAACAGTAAAACTAAAGTAGAGCAAAATAAAAATGAGTGGCCACTTTCATGGTTGAAAATAGATGCAAAATTCCTAGATAAAATATTAGTGAATACAATTCAACAAGACATAAAAATATAATAAATCACGAGCCAGTAGGATTCATTTCAGAAATGCAAACACAACTTAGTATTAAGAAGACTTAAGAAATTATTCATCAGAATCATCAGAGAGTTTAGTATATGATAAGGTAACATTTAAATTTGGTTGTAGAATTATAAATTATTAAATAAATGGTATAAAGACTGCTGGCTAGCCTTTTAAGTGAATGGTGCTAGACTGCCCATTTTTTATATCATAACAAATCTCAAAAGGACAAAAAAATTTAAGTAAAAAAATTACTTGAAACAAAGATGGATTTTAAAATAAATTTGGAATGGGAAATCTTTCCAACTGTGGCACAAAATCTAGAAGCTATAAAAGAAAAGATTAAATACAGATAAATAAATTGACCTCATAAAAAAATTTAAATGTCTGCACAGCAAAAAAATACAAACTGGTGCAGCTGATTATCTGTTTTGTGAAGAAAGAGAAGGGATCTGAGGTTTAAATATATGTAAACCCAGTGAGGCAGGAGAATGGCCTGGCCTGAATGGAGAGTGATTGATATATCAGATACAAGGTGGGTGGACATGTGGAAGTGCCTAGGGGGTGGATATATTCCTGCCCACTAGAGAACATCCACCAGGGACAAAGCACTATACGCCTTGAGAGACGAAATGCTCAGCCACTTGACATCAGTCAATATTTGTCATAAACCACCCCAGTCCTGGCACAGTGGGTGCATCCAATAACTGATCTACAGGAGAGCAAAAAGCTTCATCCCCCAACTGAAGACAACTCTGAAGGGTTGTCCAGGCTTCAAAACTATCTGTAGGGTCAGCTGAGGTCTCTGCTGAGACTGCATCTTAGCTCAGTTTCTCCCTGTGCCCAGTCCTGCCTTCCCCCTTTCCTTCTGGACTTGCTGACCCCAATAACATGCTCTAATATACCCCCTACCCATGATTCTGGCTGAGTCTCCTTCCTGGGGAACCCAACATACAGAACGCACAAACAGCATTTGAGAGTGCCTATTTCCCATACCCTGGCCAGCAGTGGGGTATGTACCACTCTTAAGTCTTTCCAATTTGATAGGTTGAAAGTAATATCTCTCTGCTGTTTAAATTTGGAGGAACATGGACACTTTCATATGGCTTACTGTCAGTAGCAGCACACATTGAAGCAACATTTTCAGAGGGCAACTTGACAAAGATATGAAAATTGGAAATTACATATACCCTTTTTAACTTGAGATGTTTTAAAAATTTTTAATTTATATTTTGAGATAATTATAGTTTCACATTAAAGAATAAAAAGAGATCCCACATACTCTTCCAGTTTCCCCAGTGATAACATTTTGTAAAACTAGAGTATAATATCACAATTGGCATACTAGCATTGATACAATCCATTCATCTTTTTGAGATTCCCTATCTTACTTGTATTCATTTGTGTGTGTATGTGTGTTTAGTCCTATAAAATTTCACACTTGGATTCACATATCCCCATTAGGATTCACCACCACAGTGAAGACACTGAACAGCTCCATCACCAGGAGGATCATTCCTGCTGCCTTTAATGACCAGTCCTACATGCCCCCAACTCTCCACTACCCAACCCCACCCCATCCCTATCCCCTGGCAATCACTTATATGTCTTCCATTTCTAAAACTGTGTCACTTTAAAATGTTATATATAAAGGGAATTATATAGCATGTGACCTTCTAGGATTGGCTTTTTTCACTAAGCAGAATTCCTCAGATTCTTCCCAATTGTAGTGTGTACTAACAGTCTGTTCCTTTTTATCACTGAGATGTATTCCATGGTTTGGAATGCAAAACAAGCCACAATCTGTTTCACTATTCCCGTGCTGAAAGACATCTAGGCTGTTTTTAATACAATTCAAGATCTAGACATTTAACCCTCAAATACAGTGACACAAAGGCAAAGAAGTGTTTACAATAGCAAAAAGAAAAAGAAAAAACACAAGAGAAAAAAAAGAAAGAAGAAAAGAAAGAAAAAAATCCCAAGTTCATCAGTAGGGACCTAGTTAAACAAACTGCATTAATTCACCTAATGTATATGTGCCCGTATAGAGATATTCCATATATATAACTGAGTTACAGAAGAGTAAACAGAATACGCTCCTTATGTGGTTTAGGGTTTTTTTAAGTGTTACTGACAGCCAAGGGAGCAAAGAGAACGATGTTTTCATGTTTCAGTTAATACCATTCTGTAATTCTATATTCCTGTCCAGTATTTATCTTCTTACATTTCCTCATGTTACATTGGGTAGACTCTCACTAGAATTGTAATGATTGGTAGTTAAAGCAAACATCCATGTGTTGCTTCTTACTTTAATGACAATGTTTCTAAAGATTCACCATTAAGTATAATATTTGCTGTATATTAGCATAGAGAATATAGTCAATGGTATTATATAATAGCATTGCTTGGTGACAGATGGTAGCTACATAGCATAACGTTTAGAGTTGTAAAATTACCATATTGTACACTTGAAACTAATATAACATTGCATGTCAATTACACTTCAATAAAAAATTTGCTGTATATTTATGGTAGGTACACTTTGTATCTATTTCTCGTGTTTTTAATCCTGAAAGGGTGCTGCATTTTAGCAAATGTCTTCTCAGTACCCATTGAATTTTTCCCCCTTTAATCCCTAAATACAGTAAGGTACATTGATATTTACATTGATTCCACAACTTGAATTTCTCAGATAAATTCTACTTGATCAAGATATATTATTCTTTTGATATATCACTGGATTCAATTATCTGGTATTATTTAGAGTTTTGGCCCCTACATTCATAAGTGAGCCTAGCCTGTAATTGTAGTTTCTTGTCTTGAAATCAGAAATAAAATAGCCTTATAAAATAAGACTGGTGGGGCCCCATGTTCTTCTACACTCTGAAATATAAGATGGGAGGGAGCTCTTCCCCGAGATTCTGTAGAGCTTGCCTATATAACTACAAAAGCCTTCTGTTCTGGTTGATAAGGAGGGAGGGGCAGATTGATAAATGGGTCTTTAACTACCTATTTTTTCTAAGTGTTTTCTATTGGCTTTCTTGAACCAATTTTTGGTAATTTATATTTTCCTTGACATCTTTGTCCATTTTATCTAGGTTTTCAAATGGATTGGTATATAAAGTTATATAGTTGGATCATATCATTCATACATTTATTATGTGAATTCAACTATAGATGCTCTATTCCTTTTTTTAAATCTTTTTAAAGAAAAGAAGAGGGGAAAAAAGGGAACCTAACAATTCAAACCATGTGGGTAATTCCTCCTGTTATTCCAATTAAAGAAGTTATGCCTCATATGAGCAAGATGTAAATCTGCTATTCATGTAGTCAGCCTGTTTCAACATTTGAGTATCTCACCACTCCAAGAGTAATTCAATAGTTTAAAGATATTTTTCATATAAGTTGGTCATGAATCATGAATATAATGATGTAATTCAAAGCTGAAGAAAAATCATTAGATTTTTGCAAGAGCATATCTATCTTCAACATTAGCCCAACCTACAAAAGAATTTCACTGGCAATTTTCATTATTTGCAACTCCTACCTCACTCTCTGACTTCAGCTAAGATGCTTCACAAAGAAGTCTTCTAATTTTAAAAATCTCCTCTGCATCCATGCTGTCTCTCTTGTCATGCATAATACCATTTGTGTCTTCTCTCTTTGACTTGATCACCCTTGCCAAGAGTTTGTGTGTTTTTATCATTCTTTCAAACACTCCAGCTTTGGGTTTTATTGATCATTTCGACTGTTGATTTTTTGTTGTTCATTTCATTTATCTCTGCTTTTATTTTTATTAACTTGTTTTTTTTTTTTTTTTTTTAGTTTATTTCATTTTTGTTTTCTTGTCCACTGTGGCTGGAGTATAGTTTGGGATTTCAAAGGGAAATTCAGCAGTCCTTAAAAAAAAAAAGTACATGCATTCTGACCCAGGAATTTCACATATCTGAATCTACACTAGAAAAGGAGTCACACATTTGTCCAAAGATGCTATATAAACATCTTCTTTTCACATTATTGTTTATTTAAAAAAAGAAAAAACCTAAAAGTACATCAATATGAATATAACTTATGACCCTATGCTATATTGAAATAGAATAGTATATAGAAGATAAAAAAAGTAGAGCTTCACAAATGCTGCTTTATCTCCTTTTCTGTCCAAACATCTATCTAGTTGTCTTTAAGCTATTTATTGCATAGTCTTTTCTCCCACCACTTGGATACACTACCCTTTTAACATACTATATCCTCATCTGTTCTTGAATCTGTATTTCCACACTTTATTTCACACCATTGAGCTATCAGTCTACCCCTTCTGTCTATATTCTGCTGTTATAAATTTTGTTGTTTTATAATGTATTTTAATATATAATGGAGCAGGTTATTTCTCATTATTCTTCTTCTAGAGAATGTTCCTGGTAATTGCTGCAAGTTCCAAGGGGAAAAAAATGCTATGGAAATTTTGATTGAAATTGCATTGAATTTATGGATTTATTTAGTGAAAATTGACATCTCTACAATTTTGAGTCTTCCTATTCAAGTGTAAGGTTTGACACTCCATTGATTCAAATCTTCTTTTATGGCCCTCAATAAAGGTTTATAATTTTATTCATATAGATCCTTCACATTGCTTGTTAAGTTTATCCCTAGATATTTATGACTACTATCTCGCAAGAATATGGAATTCGGTATTTCCAAAACTGAACTTTTAATCTGCCTCCTCAAATCTGTTCCTTTGCCAGATCCTTGCCAGTGCAATTAGGACACCTGTGTTCACCTGGTACAATCACCAGGAATCTGAGTCATTCTTGAGTTGTCCTTCAACCTCACATCCAAGTCACGATCAAATCTAACCATACTTTCTCTAAAATATATCTCAATCCCTTGACCTCTCTTCATCTACACTATCACTCTCCTTCCCTAAGCCAAGCCACCACCTTAACTTACTGCAATAACTTGATAACTACTCTATGTCCTATTTTCTTCCATTCTTTACACAGCAGCATCTTTTAAAAAATAATTTATTTATTTTAGAGACGGAGGGGGAGAGAGAGAGCAAGTGTATGGAGGTGGGGAGGGGAGCAAAGGGAAAGGAAGAGAGAATCTCAAGTGACTCCTCGCTGAGTATGGAGCCCAACATGGGCTCAGTCTCACAACCCTGAGATCATGATGTGAGCCGAAACCAAAAGTTAGGTGTTTAACGAACTGAGTCACTTTAAGTAGCATCTTTTTTAAAAGTCAAATTGACCAAATTACTCTCATGCTTAAAAGCCTCCAATGGCTTTGCACTGCACTTAGATGCAACTCAACATCTTTAACAAGGACAACAAGGCTCTAAATGATCTGGCCCCTATCTATCAGTCACTGTAACCTTATATCCCACCACTATCCTCATTCATGACACCCAAGCCCCACTGGACCTATCACAGTTCTTCAAATTACTGTGGTAAATTATTGTTTCTATTTCTTCATTTTCTCCATGTAATAGAATTAGACATCTTAGTCTCTGATATGGGACTTGGCCATGTGATTTGCTTTGGCCAAAAGAATGTAAGTTAACAGTGCAAACAGAGACTGTGAAAGGGCAGACATGGTTTGGCTTGGGTTTCTGCCATCTGGCAAGAGAGCACTCTAATCTGATTAGCTGCTAGTCCCAGATGGAGAGATGAGTGGAACAGACCTGAGCCCACCCTGTATGCCAAACTAGCCCTCACCAACAATGAACACTCTTGAGCAGAACAATAGATATTTATTGTTTAAGGCCCCACTAAGATTTGGGGATTGTTTGTTACACCGCATTCATCACAGCAATAGCTCACTAATGCACTAGTCCTTTCCTACCTCAGGGACTTTGTTGAATGTATGTTTGCTTCTCTAGACAGTGAATTTCATAAGGATTAAATCTGTGTCTATTCTATGTACCTCTGTATAGCTGGGGCCCAACATAATCCTCATTATATGGTAGTGGCTAAATAAGTATTCATGAGAAAAGTTACTGGTATGGTAAATACTACCTTTGGTTTTATTAAACATTGTAACACTGTTCAGGTATATAATTGTTTTTATATACTCTGCTATCAGTCATTTCACTAAGCTCTTATTGTTCCTAATTATTTTCCAATTCATTCTTTTGGGTTGTCTGTAACTAAAAGCATATCTGTGGTGCTAGTCTATTAAACTGTGGTCCTGACAAACCATGCCTCTTGGTATTCATACCCTTGTGTAGCCCCTTGCCCTTGATTCTGCACTGGGCCTGTGACTTGCTTTTAATCAACAGACTGCAGTGGGGATAGCACTGTGAGAATATGGAAGCCTAGAAGGTTCTACTTTTGTGCTTTTGTGAGTCTGGATCTACCCTGTAAGAAGTCTGGCTCCCCTGCTTGTGGGACCACATGGAAAGGCCATATAAAGAGAGAGGAAAGTGTACCATTCTGATTGGCAGAATCATGAGCAAATAATAAAATAGTTGTTGTCTTAAGCCAAAGAGCCTTGGGGTAGTTTGCTACACATCAATAAATAATTGAAATATCTGTAAATAACAAATTTGAGGGGAAAAGTAAGAGAGAGAAACAATCCAGGAAACAGACTCTTAGCTACAGAGAACAAAGTGATGGTCACCAGAGGGGAGGGTTGCAGGGTGATTGGTGAAATAGGTGATGAGGATCAAGGAGTGCGCTTGTCCTGATGAGCACTGGGTGTTGTATGGAGGTGCTGAATCACTAAATTATGTACCAGAAATGAATATAACACTGTATGTTAACTAAGTGGAATTTAAATAAAAACTTAAAAAATAGATTTGAATTTAAAAACAATAACTTTTGTCCCCAATCAAAACTGTTATGCTACTTTACACTGTTGTCTAAATGTGTTGACTGGGGGGCATCTGGGTAGCTCAGTCGGTTAAGTATACGACTCTTAAGTATATGATCTTGGGGTTGTGGGATCGAGCCCCACATCGGGGAGTCTGCTTGAAATTCTCTCTCTACCTCTCCCTCTGCTCCCTGCTCAACTCTGGGCCCTCTCACTCTCTCTCAAATGAATAACTAAATCTTTTCTAAATAAATAAATAAATAAATAAATAAATGTGATGGCTGATTCTTTGATCCCATTTTGCGATCCATCTGAAAAACAATAAATTTTAATTTGCTAAGGAAAGTTAAAATTTGGAGAAATGGCATAAAAATATTCATATTGGTTATTTCCTGAGCATGCCATTATGGGAGGAGGGATTTCCAATTTCCACTATATTTTTCTGTTATTTCTAAATTTTACAAACAGCGTTCATTGCTTATATACTAAAAAATTATTAATAGTGGTGAATGTAGGTGTCATTTTATTCCTCACTTTTATGTTTATGCTAAGCAAAATGGCTTTTTTTGCTCTGTATAAATGTGTGTGAATTTTACATATTTTGCCATATTAGGTACATGTCCATTTTTGTTACGTAACCAACTATTTAAAATCAGCATTGGACTTTGAAATTTATTAAATGTGTTTTTGCATTTGTCCAAATTAAATGGTTTTCCCCCCTTGATTTATTAACATGGTAATTTATATAACCTAATATTGACTCATCCTTGCATTACTGATTCTTGTGGTAAAAAAAACATTCCTCTAAATGCAGTAGGGAGTCTGCCACAGGAGGATTCCATGAGGAAGGATTAGGACTTGAGAGTGAAGCAAATCAGTGTCCTCAGTCCCTTCTAGATGGCCCAAAAGATAAGAAGTCCCTGTGCCCAAAATGCAAGCACCTTCTGCATTATTTTTTTTAAGATTTTATTTATTTATTTGAGAGAGAGAGAACAACCAGTAGGGAAGGGCAGAGGGAGAGAGAGAGAAGCCGACTCCCCACTGAGCAGAAGCCCAATGCAGGGTTCAATCCCAGGACCTAGATATCATGACCTAAGCCGAATGCAGACGCTTAACCAACTGAGTCACCCAGGTGCCCCACCTTCTGCATTCTTTAAGGAAAACTCAATTGTCCTACATATTACCATGCCAAATCCCCTGTGATCATAATCTACTTTCATTGCCTGAGCCCCAGTGATTTTCAGTTGTGCTGAAAGAAACACACTAATCAATCTAGACAACTAAATAGTCGAGGCAAACAGCATGAGAGGTAAGAGGCTGAATAAAGGAGGAACTAACACCAAATGAAGTAAAGTTAACACAAGAATCAGAAGAGAACTCTGAAATAAGTACAGTTAATGTATGAAAAGATATTTAAGTCAATATCATATTCTTAAATCAAAATTGGGCTGCCAACAATAAAAATAAGCAGAATTCTTGGAAATTTAAATAGTGGTTTGTTAAAATTAAAAACCTGGCATAAAAGCTGAATAGCAGGACAAACACATATGAAGACCAATTTAGGAATCTGGAAAATTGAAATAGTTTATTCTCCAGAAAGCAGTGCTTAAGTAAAAGTAAGGATTTTTCTATACCTGACACTGTCTCCTTTCTTCCAATGCTGCTCTGGAAAATTTGGAGGCAATCTGATGAGTGGGACGAGAGGAGAAGTCTGAACCAGGGAAAAGAGAAACAGACCCCTACTTTCTCCTTCCCCAGTGTGGACCACCAGCCCAAGCATGCCCTAGGAGCAGGAAGACAGAGATTTCACTTTCTTTGCAAAAATCTTTAAACTGAATTTGAAATATCACATGGTATATATTTGCTAAAATAAGACTTTTCTATGGCTTGGGATGAGTGGAGACCTGATTAACAATGACCTCAAAAGTCATGGGGCTTCCCTGGGATTTCTCTCAAGGCTATCGAATGGATTTGAACAGACAGTAGAAAACAAAAACAAAATCACTGAATGATTATCCCTACAGTGCTGCTGATTCCAACAAATGTCTCCATGAGGTCTCAGATTATACAGTACATCACACACTCCAGGGGAGCTTGTTAAAAATAGATCTGGAGACCCCAAACCTCAGAGAGTTGGTCCCTCCCTCAGGGTGGAGGTCCCAGCAATTAGCATTTTAAACAAGGCCTTCCCCAAATGATTCTGATCAAGTTAACCTGCTTGCCACACATTAATAAAACTCTTCAAACCCACTGCTCAGTGTACAACTGCTTTCCACTGTGCCTTAATGTAAGCTTTTCATTTCTCTTAAAAGTCTCTGCCTTCAGTTCAACAGCCTCAAGTGCCATTTCTTTACAAAGTCCTCTTGGATTCCCTTCTGAATTCCCATTTTCTTCCCTTCCTTGGGGCACTGGTAGCCTCCCCCAAATTTTAGCATTCTGGTTAAAAGCATAGACTTTGGAGTAAAGCAGATGGAGGTACAGGTCCCAGCTTGACCACTTATTAGCTGTGCAACCATCACCAAATTGCCTAACCTCCCTAAGCTTCATTTTGCTCACCTATAAAATGAGAATAGTGCAGATGGAATGACATGGTGTCTAGAATTTCCTTTCTTCATTATCTAGGTGGGGAGAATGAGTGGGGATATGAATAAATGAAAACAATTATCAGTTATAGGTTACTAATGATTCAAGTTGGGTGACAAGTGCCTAGGGGTTCATTATATCATTGTGTCTATTTGGTGCATGCTTGAAATATCCATAATAAAAGAAAAAATAATTTCAAAATATGAATGCCCCACCAGGAAAAAAACTGTCTAATCAAAAGGAACTGCTGACATCCATGCTGACATCCATGAAAAAGATAATAAGTAGGCCAATGATTTTAAATGTTTGGTCTTTCTAATAATTTTTTAATGTAAATGTTATAAAGATGATATCTCTTAATGATATCAAATGATAGTAAATAAAATAATGGATATAAAGTACCTATCACAGTATCTACCACATAATTTTCAATAACTTATTTTCAGCTCTTCTTTATAGCAAGGCAATTTGTGTATACATGTTACCTCCCCTCCCTGTGCTACACTGTGAACAACTAAGAGAAGAAACTGTTCCAGTCTTGAAAGTGCACATAATGCCTGGTACGTGCACTTGGCACAAACTAGGTACTCAGTAAATATTTATGGAATGGGTCTTATTTATTTAACAAACATTTGCATGGCACATAATGTGTGGTTGGGACTATTCTAAACACTTTACAAATATAAATCTGTTTAATCAAGGACTAGCCCAATGAGGACCTTTGTCTTAAAGATGAGAAGCCAGAAACAGCAAAATGAGTAACATGTCCAGGATAATACAAGAGGAAGTAGCAGAGCTGAGATCTGAACTTGGGCATGCATTTGACACGCACCAGTCCCCAGGCCTGATAATTGTTGAGCTGTTATTAATGAATGTTCCCTTCACCCCACCCCCAGCTCCTGCTGTAGGAGCTGCAACCAGCCTGCCTTGTGAATGAGAACAGCGATTTGGCTTCAACGAGCGGAGCCTTTGGGAAGGAGTTTCTATCTAGGAATCCCTGAAATGGCAACTGCCAAAGCAGCAGCCAGGTAGGAGGATGCAGAGTCCCAAGAACTGGAAAGAGAATATTACAGACAGCAAATCCAAAGGAGCCAGACATGAGATTTGAGGTCAGGGTTGCAGAACAGGTTAAGAGTTGAAACCAGGGACAAGGAAGGGAGAAGAAAGCAAATGCTGGGTAAAGAAACCAGCAGAAAAGAAGGAAAAGAGGAATGAGAAGAGGGGAGAGGAAGAGGGGAAGAAGGATGGGGAGGAGGAGGAGAAAAAAAAGAACAAGAACAGCAGGGAGGGAGGGAAATCAGCAAGAGTGGGATCATTTTTTTTTTTCAAGTAGGCTCCATGCCCAGTGTGGAGCCCAATGCAGGGCCTGAACCCACAACCCCAAAATCAAGACCTGAGCTGCGATCAAGAGTTGGACGCTCAACTGACTGAACCACCCAAGTGCCCCAAGGTTATGACCATACACATATGCAGTGTAGAAAGTAGAGCATACACAGCTCATATGACCCATGGGGTCACTACACACAACTTCCCTCCAGATCCACCTTCAATGGCATCACATTGGTGGCCTAAACTCAGCCATGGAGACAGTATTTACACCAGGGAAATTGGCAAGCACTACAAATTAGAGCTTTTTAATTTTTTAGCAAAAACATTTCCCAGCACACCACTGGTTTTATCCCAGGTGATTGGCTGGTCTTAACCATAAAAATTTTGAGTCGTCTTTTTTGGTAGGCAGGTTCATTGTGCTTCAGTAGAACAGGTTTTTTCACACCGCCATGAAGAGAGAGCAATGAATGAATGCACGCATGAATGAATTTTCCTGAAGGGATTCCCAATAGGAACTCCTAAAGGAGAGGCATTATAAGCAATTTTGGTAATTGCAGCCTTTCAGGTGGCAAATGAGAGAGGCATCCCCTACAGATTGCAGTCAAGAACTCAAGCATCATTATTCAATCATAGACATCTCTCTGTGAAGCACAGTAAATAGATATTTCCAGGGGATTTGGCAACAAGCCAAGTTTTTGCAACATTCTTCCCCTTCTAGCAAGGAGAGTGGGCAGGTTCATGATGCACATTTCTCTACCAAAAAAAAAAACCTCAAGAACAAACGTGGATGGAACCACTGCAGCAGATGAAGGCTGTCCTGTTGCTCCAGGATCCCATATATAAGCAGGACACTGGCACATCTCAGACCTCGGTGGTCCTTCCACCAAAACCATCTGAGCTGGCTCCAGCAAGGCATGTGTTACTAACCTTTAACATCTTTAACAGGAAGTGTTAGTTTGGTACGCACCGACCCCAAGGTGGGATTACAAATCAGCTATGAGAGCTAACAACATACTTTCTGACTCTTAAATGGTGTATAACCATGTTCTCAGTCCAGTAGTGTTGAAAAATGTAAACTGAAGAAATTTTAGAATATGCTTAAAAAAAAAAAAAGCCAAGCAACCTGCATTGATTCTTTAACTCATTTTGAACTTTCCAGATCCATACTTGGAGAAGTCAATGTATACCCTAGCTAAATATTTTTAATAGGTACTTTAGAAAGCTTGAGAAAATGTGATTGTTCCTTTCAGAAGATCTATTATTAGAGCAGCAAGGTAATAAAAGAGCTGCAGCTAGAACCTGCTTCTGTTGCAAGTCCTGGCACCTAACAGGTGCTTGGTAAACACTTGGTGTTGGGTAGAGGCAGTGGAGTTATAAGAAGAAAAGGCATGAAGCTTACAGGAACATGCCTCTTTTTTTTTCCAGCTTATGCCAAGCTGCTGAAAAAGAAAACTTGATTAGTGAGGAATTGGATGTCCTCCTTCTTGGAAAGAAGTCTCAGAGAAGGTAAAGCAAGCAGGATGCTAGAGGCACTAATAGTAATTAAAAAATTAGGAAGCAAAAGAATCCTTTCTCACCAATGAATGAAAGCAGGGCCTCAGAGGCTTCTCAGGAAAGAGGAAGACACTCTTCTGTAAGGTCTGCTGACTTTACAGATGCTCTGAAGTTCGAACCACAGGAGCTGAGCATGATCTTGCAGGATTTCAGGTTTTGAAACTTATCCTTTTGAGTCCTAGCAGTACAATGAGGATTCAATGAAATTGATGATGAGCAGCTAAACTGTATAAAGAAAAATGCTAAATCATATAAAGGTGTTCCTATTACTTAAAATTTTGCTTTTAAAAATACTTTAAGTGTTCATATTCATGTTTAGGTCATTATTATTCATTTTGCTTAGCATTTTTCTGCAAATCAACCAGGTAGAGTTTAAGGTAGAGACCTAAGAGCTCCTGACCTACCCTCTTCTCTGAGAATTGCTGTTTCCCTTCTGGACCTTAGCTCGAGTGACTTTTCTAAGTGGCCCTGGTTTGCAGCATAGCTGACTGGGTCAGTGAAAATGTAGGTTCAGGCTGGGACAAATCTTTCTCTCTCTGGGGAATTTGGAGCTGGGATGCTGGGGATAGAGGTTAGGGAATATGGAAAGCTGTTTGAATGCTGCTGGACAAGGAACTTGGGAGTTCAGGGTCAGCCAAGGATTGTAAAAGCAGACAGAGCCAGTCTCTTGAAAAAGTAGAAAGCACAGGGCGCCTGGGTGGCTCAGTGGGTTAAAGCCGCTGCCTTCGGCTCAGGTCATGATCTCAGGGTCCTGGGATCGAGGGCCACATCGGGCTCTCTGCTCAGCGGGGAGCCTGCTTCCTCCTCTCCCTGTCTCTCTGCCTGCCTCTCTGCCTACTTGTAATCTCTCTCTCTCTGTCAAATAAATAAATACAATCTTTAAAAAAAAAAAAAAAGAACACTCTTTAAAAAAAAAAAAAGTACAAAGCACACATACTGACCAAAAAATAGACGTGGGACTATGTGACCTGAGAACGAGAAAGAACTAGCTTTGTGGGTTCTCAGTGACTTGACAGATCCTGCTTGCAGCCTTCCCAGGTTCTAACTGTTCACTGCTTTCTTTCTTTCTTTAAGATTTTATTTATTTGTGAGAGAGAGAGAGCAGAAGCAGGGAGAGCTGCAGCAGAACAGACAGAGCAGGCAGAGGGAAAAGCAGGCTCCCTGCTGAGCAAGGAGCCCGATGCAGGACTTGATCCCAGGACTCCAGGATCGTGACCTGAGCTGAAGGCAGACACTTAACCAACTGAGCCACCCAGGCATCCCTGTTCACTACTTTCTTATGTAAAATAGCCCAGTGTCCCTTTTAGTAAAAATTTTTTTAAGCCCATTGAAAGTGGATTTCTGTCACATGGCCCCTAGAGAAGCTGAAGTGAAATATTCTTTGACATAGTATTGGCTCCTGGGGTAAGCCTCACTTGTCGGTCCAGCAGGAGCCTCCTTTATCTGATGCTACTGGGTAGGTATAAAATAGTTTTGTCCCAGAGCCAGACAACTCCGGGATCCCAGTCTCAGCTCTGCCACAGTCTGGCATGTGAGTAGGGGCACGTTATATAATGTCAGCGTGCCTCGGTTTCCTTCGACAGTAGTGCTTATCCCAAGGCACCTCTCCATGTATTTGAGATATGCTGTGTGGACCCTCAGTAGATAATGGTTTCTTTCCATTAAAGATTTTATTTATTTATTTCACAGAGGGAGAGAGATCACAAGGAGGCAGAGAGTCAGGCAGGGGGCGAGGGGGGAAGCAGGCTCCCCACTGAGCAGGGAGCCCGATGCGGGCCTCGATCCCAGGACCCTGAGATCATGACCTGAGCTGAAAGCAGAGGCTTTAACCCACTGAGCCACCCAGGCGCCCTCTTTCCATTAAAGTGATAGTTCCTTTCAGCTAGAAAACGTAGATATCTGGCTCCTGGATTGACCCGGTTCTTACTTAAGATCTCTAAGCCCTAAAAATAAAGATCTTAAAAAAAATACCTGGAGTGTTTCATGCTCATCCAGTGTCCATTTCAAAAGATGGAGCGAGACTGGCTGGTGTCACTGGGTCTGCTGGCTATCTTGCTGCGAGACAGGAGAACTGGAGCAAATAACATGAAGGGACATGAGCTGGGGAGTGGAGGACCTTTATAAGTCTTATCAAGTGTAATCCTTACAAATAATCATATTCCCATTCTACAGATGAGGAAGCTGAGTCCAAGGTATCTTGGTCACTGCCCCAGGTCCAACAGGTGACAACTGGGAGGGCTAGAACCATACCCAGATCTGCCTGACACAAAGCCCTGCTCTTAACGGCTACACCTGCCTACAGTGAGAACACTCCTTTCTACCTTGACTTGTGTAGACACTATTTCAGAGAAGTAACAAGGTACCACCCAGAATAAGCGGGATATACTGCCCATCCTTAACCTTTTGGAAGTTCACCTGCCCAGACCTACTTTTCTGTAGTTTTTATGTGGCTGGGAAATGAGTTACTTTCCCTTATCCCAGTATGAAGTGCTGCTGGACCCTGACTGCCTGGTTCAATCCCATCTCCATCCCTTGCTGGGTGTGGGACCTTGGACAAGTCACTTCACCTCTTCATGATCAGTCTCCTCCTCCATAAAATAGGTTTTGAAACAGCATCAACAGCAGAGGAGCACTAAACATGAGATATACTTAGTGTAATGCTTGGCAGATACTGAGTACTCAAAAAATGTTTCTTATTAAAAGTAGCGTCTGCTTATCGGTCTCCCCCTGGCATACGTAGCATTCTTTGTTTCCAGTTAAATTCATACCTTTATTCATTTATTTCTTCACCTCAAAATCACTTATAATGACAGTGCTATGAGGGCCTGAGATACATGTAAATCGACCTTTGGGTAAGGGAAGATCCCAATGAAGAGGTGACTTCAGAGAAATAAAGAAGTGAGGAGGGGTGTTGTCAAAGAAGAGAACAACGTACATTATAGCCAGGATGGAGGAGGAGTTACGACACATTCTAGGGAACAAGTGGTTCATTTTTAAGACATAAATTCAGGGCACATTATTCTTAGGATCAGAACAATCCAGTGGTTTTTCCATCTCCCTCAGGATAACAAAGTAGCTACAATGAATGGTCTATAGGGCCCTACATGATCTACCTCAATTCACTCCCCCTTCCCTTCCCTCTCTGTTCCAGGCATACTAGCCTTCTTACTGACCCTTGATATCACCCTAGGGCCCTTGCAACTACTGTCTCCTCCTCTAGATGTCCAGATGGCTTGCTCCTTCACATTCTTCAAGTCTAGGTTCAAATATCACCTCCTCAATGAGGTATTCCTTGAAGGCTCTCCCCTGTCACTATTTCTATCTTGCTTTCTCTCCATTATAGTTACTGCCTCTGATACACACCATCCTCAATTAGAATGGAGCTCCATGAAGTCAAGGATTTTGTTTCTCTTCACTGCTATATTCCCAGTGCCAAGAAGGACACCGCTGGGCACTTGATAAATGTCTATTGAATGAATGAATGTAGTCACTCCCAAAGTGGCTAAAACAAAAGGGAAGTTGTCAAGAACAAGATCACATGGAGTCCTGTGGGCTAAGATAAGGATACTGAACCTAGGCCTAAATCCTGTGGGGAGCCACGAAGGATGTCAGCAGGGCTGGTCTGACCAGATTCATATTTAAGAATTATCTCTCTGACTGAAATGTGTAATTGAGACTAAGGGGGCCCAGAAAGAGTAGCAAGACCACTTCAGAGACTAAAGCTGTGACCCCGATGAGAATTTATGAAGGCCTACTGAAGACTGTGACTGGGGGAAGGAGCAAAAGGAACAGAGTAACGAGCATCCGAAGTAAGAACCTACAGGACACAGTGACTGGTTGATGAAGGCAAATAACTAAGAGAGGATATATGTCTTAAATGACTCCTTGGTTTCCTTCCTGAACAACTGGACCAATAGCTGTACTATCAAGTTAGGGAATATGAGTGACAGTTTGGGAAAGAAGGAGTAAGTTCAGTTTTGTATACATTGAATATTACAAGCCAATGAAGATGCCCACAAGTATTAAGACAAAGATTTAATGTTCATTGAAAATCTGGGCTGGACCAAAGAGTCTCATCACATAAATGGTAGTTTCAGGGGACCCAGGTGAAATTGTAGCTCATGAACTTTTAATGGAAGCCTTGCTGTGGCACCCTGCAGTTGGGGGTGAGAGATAGTAGGGAGTAATCCCACTGATAGGCATGTAGGCTGAAAACAGATTTTAATCTCTTGCAAGGTAGAAATTTGAATGAGCCATCCCAAGATAATCCCATGTGGTGACTGATCCTGTAGAATAATTAGGGATAGCACTATTGCTCACCTACATGATGGGTGAATTTGGTCTTGTGGGCTAGCCTAAGAACCTAAATACCTCCTGTTGTTTCCCTGGTAAAATGTATACCCCATTCACAAGCTGAGGACTGCTGATATAATAAGATGTGAAACCTTATCATTTCAGTTGTTCATCATGAATTTGTCCACCTAAAAGACAACTGTTTCTGAAAATGTGAGTCAAGTATGTTTCTGACTCCCAAGTAGGTTGTTGATGCTGAGGAACATAAGACACATATCAAAGTTCAAACTCTGAGATAGATGGAATTCTTGTGGGGAAGGGTATGAGAAAAGAGGAGAAATCCCAAGATATCATAACAGAACTTGGGGGGGAACAAACATCTGAGAATGTACTATAATACTTGGCAAATAAGTTACACACTGTCCATGGAATTCAAAGTGCAGGAATTTCAATAAAATGACTGGCTGTACTAGTCAGGATTCTTTGAGCTGCAGTTACCAAACACTCAAACTAATTTAAGTAATAATAATAATAATATTAATAATAATAAATTCATTAATCAATTCTTAAAAATTTTAAGGAGGGAGTGCTATTGGCTCAGATGTGTGTAAAGTCAAGGTGGTAGTGACTAGAGCTTCAAGCACAACTAGATCCAGGGGCTCAGGTGATAACTACCTGACTCAGTTTCATTCTCTCCCATCTTGTGACTGCTTTCCTGTATGCTGGCTGCTTTATCAAGCAAGTTGACCCTTCATCGAAGCAAGATGGCTGACATTAGTTTCAGGTTTGGGTTTTATCCTCCCAACAACCATAACAGAAAGAGGATGGATGCTCTTTTTCAATTACTCCAACAAAAGGAGTAATCACAACTGATTGGATGAGATTGGGTCATGTGTCATCCTTAAACTAACATGACGGCCAGAATGACTGTAAACCCAATTAGCCACAGCTGGGTCACAGGCTACCTGGAACACAACCAGACTTTTAGTGTAGGAAAACGGAGTGATTCCCCAGGGAAAACAATGTATTCTGTTACCAGAAGGAGGAATAAATGGTGGCAGTGAGAACAGCAGATGTCTTAGGGGAACCTGGTTGGGAAAAACCTTCCTTAGGGGCTTCTTTTCCTCAGAAGACTCCTTTCAAAGCTGATACAAGTATGTTTACAGCCCTGGTGAGCTGGGGAGGTGAAAAAGATTGTGGATAAAGTATAGAGAGGATGAATGTTGACTGAGGATATAGCTCACACCTCTGAATGCATCAGCTGAGACCTCTCTGTTCCACCTACTTTCTTCTGCTACAGCACCCAACAAGTAGATTTTAACACCCAGCTTTCCCGTGCCCAGGGTCATCTGATCTCGGCTCCTATTTGGCAGAATGGTTGAGAAGGAGAAAAGGAAATTAAGTTCAGCAATTCTTGAGACTGAGGTAAGGACAGAAGCAAAGCGTACTTCTGAACCTTTTGGGGGTGCTTCTACATAGATTCTGCCCTTCCCCTGCTCCTCACTGCAGCATTTCATAATGGGTGTGGCCTTAGACTATGACCCTTAGGTCACATTTCTAAGATGAGAAAAATTATTATACTACATGCAGGGAGGTTGAATGGCAGGATTTGCCAGATCCCTTCTTATATATGTCAGGGAAAGAGGTGGGGAGGTCTGGGGTGGACATGGCTCAGACACCAGTCAGGGAACCAGTACAAGCAGTTGGTTGAATAAAGCAGGTGCTGGAGCAGCAGTCACAACTGAAGCTGCATAAGTCACAGGACAGGTGGAAGATGAGAGAGATAAAGTCCTAACTAAGGACAGGATATCAACAGAAGGTAAACTGGAAGCCTAAATCCACTGCATATAGCAACAGAGGCCCCAGGGTCCACAATCCGGTTGTTTTAACAGCAGACCTAAGGCTGGGTGGGGAAAGTGTGAGAGCCATTTTCTAGAGGTAATTCAAGCTCAAAGACAACAGGAATTAAAAGAGGAGAGAATACACAACAAAAGCCAAATAGGCGCACAGTTGGTCCAAATGGATTCATTTAGATAAAATATGGAACTCTGGAGTAGGTCCCAGGTCATGATGCCTGGACATTGCTCTATAAATCTTAAAGAAGTAGCCTTCTAAGTTCAACATCTGCTATCAACTAATAATATGTTCAAAAACTTGAAGTCCTACTCTTCTGAGGCCACCTTTAGCCTGATGTTGAAATAGTGTTTTTCAATGAATTCTTTATTAAACTTGTTTCTTGACTTATGACCTGTCAACAAAGTGGGCTGTTGCTCCTAAAATATGGCTCTAGCTTTTCTAAGGCTCACACCTTGGCTGGGCACTCCTTTAGGAAAGGTTTCTCTTTTGATGGATATTTTTCTGCTGACATAGATCTTCAGGTCTTTCAGTCTGTGTTCTTGTCATGCCTGAAGCATTTATGCCTTACTTCGGCCTTTTATTATAATCAGCTGCCCTTAGCTTGCTATTCCCTGCAAGGGCACTGCCTCAATCACATATGCATTAGAACAATTGCCCTTTTAGCTGTGGATCAAGTTATCTTTGGGGTGCCCTATGTAAATGAGAACACTTCAAAATGCTAATTCATAATGAGCCAAAAGTTGACTGACAGAGTAATAATACTACTACTATTGAGTGGACTGTTGAGAAGGCTAAATGGATGGACCAAGAATGAACATGGCTGGGAAAAGAAGTGAGCTAACCAGAAGCATGGACAGAAAAGAAAAAGGAACAGAGAAACATAGGCAGGTAAGGACTCCCAGTGGGGACTGGGGGTGATATTAGGCTGGAAGTGAAAGGGAAAAAGGCTATTTTGTTACTGTCATGACAGCTGCATAACAGAAAAGACTATAAGACTTGGAAGTCTCTAGGAGAAAAAAAAGTGAATCTGATAGAATAACTGATAGGATTAAGCACTTGAAAAAACAGTATATATCAGAAAGGCAAGTTGTACAAATACAAAGGGGGGGAGAAAAACAAGAGGGGAGCCTAGGTGGCTCAGTTGGTTAAGCATCTGACTCTTAGTTTCAGCTCAGGTCATGAGCTCAGGGTTCTGAGATCAAGCCCCAGGTTGAGCCCCAGGTTAGGCTCCCCTGAGTGGGGCTTCCCCTTGTTGTTGTTGGGCTCCCTGCTCAGCAGGAGTCTGCTTTAGATTCTTCCCCTCCCCCTAGGCCCCTCCCCCTGCTTGCACTCACACTCTCTAAAATAAACACATTTTTAAAAGAAAAAAGGAGGGCAATAAGAAGATTTTTCAATTAAAGAAATACAACCGGAGCATACCTTTTGGCTCTTTGGTGAACAGTATTTGCTAGTGATATAATTATAAACAGTGATACTGTTACACTAGAAGGATGAGAGATAGGGAGTAAAAGAGAGCTAAATCCTCAACCATTATTTCAGGATGTAAATAAGATAACATGTAAAGTTGATACATCAAGGAATAGGTAAAGGAGCTTATTTAGAAAATAGCTGAAAAAGTTAAAAATGGTTGCCTCCAGAGAACAGGAAAGGAGGGTGGAGCTGGAGACTATTGCTTCTCATTATAAGCCCTTCAGTGCTGTTTAGCATGAGACTTAGTGTCAGAAGAAGTTTTCCTAAGCGTCTGCCTAGGGCTAAGGATTTTACACACATTCAAACCTCATTCAAACCTAGCAACAAGAACAAACACTTCTTGGTGCTTACTCTGTGCAAAGTATTAAGAACTTTACATTTATTAACGAATGCAATCTTTGCAACGATTTTATGAAGTGGTTAATCTTATTTTCCTCTAACAGAGGAGGAAAACTGATGCATGAAGGGCAGGAAACTTGCCCGAAATCACACAGCTGGGGAGTGGCGGCAGTGCTGGAATCTGAGCCCAAGAAACCTAGCCCCTAATCTCTGCATCCTGTGTGCCCTCTAACAAAGCCTAGGCACAGATATCTCAACTTTGGAGATGAGGGAGTGTGGGGAAGACAAGTCCACTTTTCTGAGATCACACAGACAGTATGTTGCAGGACCTGGTTTGACTATGAGTTAGATTAACTTTAACACCTGTGCTTGGTCTCTCTGTGGTGTCATGTAAACCTGCATTTAAACAAATAAATTTAGTTTAGTAAATTTCTAGTCAGGAACAAGGCTATTGTTCACCACTGCTGTTCTACATAGTGCTGGAAGTTCTAGCCATACGAGAAGGTAAAAAAAGAAAATTAAAAATATATTAATCAAATAATAAAATGGTCTGTATTTGCAGATGACATGATGCTCTATACAGAAAATCCCAAGGAATACACACACACACACACACACACACACACACACACACACACCAACTAGAATGAATAAATGAGTTCAGTAAGGTCAGAGGATATAAGATAAACATACAAAAATCAATTATATTTCTAGGTAGTCATAACGAACACATGGAAACCAAAATTAAAAGTATAATACCATTTACAATTGCTCAAAAAATGAAGTAGGCATAAATCTAAATCTAAAAATAGTATGTACAGAAATTATATGCTAAAAACCATGAAATCAAAGACCTAAATAAACAGAAGGACACACCATGTACATGAATTAGAAGACTCAGTATAAAATAAAGATGCCAATTCTGCCCCAAAGAAATACACAATTTTGACATAATTCCTGTTTGGGCTTTTGTTTGTCTTTTTGCTAAATCTGGCAACAGAACCACAGTGCCTGTCCTCATGGAGTTTATAATCTGGCTGAAGGAGAAGACAAAAAGTCTTCAAGCAACAAAATAATAAATAAAGGAACAATAGTCCTATAATAAAGAATATAGGAGACTGACTCTAGACAAGGATAGTCAGAGAATGCCTCTCTGGCACAGTGACATGCGGAGACATGAAGTGTAAGGAGTCTATAAAGACTCAAGTAAGAAAAAAAAAAGACTCAAGAAAGGAAGATCAAAGGAAAAGAGCATACAGAGCAAGGGCTCGGGTGTGGGGACGGTTTGGAGTTTTCGAAGAATTAGAAGAAGGGCAGTGCAGCTGGAACAAAGTGAGCAAGACAGAAGAATGACCGAAGGAAGAAGTCTGGAGAGAAAAGTAGTAGTCAAATCCCACAATCACCCTGAAGAGACACAATAAGTTACTTCACACTTGGGAAACAATTGAGGGGGAATAAAATGATCTGATTCACATTTTTGAAAGATCACTCTGTGGAGGAGCAAGGATGAAGGTAAAAAGCAAACAAACAAACAAAACCACCAAAAACTGGTTTGGAGATCACTGTAGGAAATAATCCAGGGAAGAGCAAATGGTGGTGGCTTTGGCTAGGGTGGGGGAAATTAAAGGGAAAGGTATGGATGGATTTTGGAAGTAGAGTCAGCAGGACCTACTGATGGATTGGGGAAAAAAACGAGGACAAGGGAAAGTGGGGCATCAATGGCCTGACCAAGTTGGAAGAACAATGATGCTGTTTGGTGAGATGGTAAGATCACAGGAGACATGAGTAAGCAGAGGAGAGGAGGTGGGAAATCAAGCTTTCAGTGTTGGACATATTAAGACTGAAATTGCTGATGGACAACCAAGTGAAAATGCCAACGAAGCTCTCTGCCCAAAGGAGAGGTGTGAGATAGAGTTTGAAAAGGGGCGTCTTCAGTATATAGATCAGTGGTTCTTGACCCTGGCTACTCAATAATTTGCCCACGAAGCTTTTTAAATGTCCTGCTGCCCACACCTCCACACCCTACCACCAGATGTGTGTATGTGTGCATGTATATATCTCACTTCACACCCATCTGATTAGTTTTATACATAAAAGAAAATTACAAGCACTGAAAAGATATGGGGGGCACAATCCTCAGACATCACTGGTGGGAGCTGAAGTTCTGTTCAATGAACCCAGAAAGCAAGGCAATGGCATCTAAAAATCTTTAAAAAAAATGTTCATGTCCCATAAACCAGGAATTTCACTGCTAGTTATAGTCCATAGAGAAACTTCTCTTGCTTATATACAAGGAGACATATACAAGAATATTTCCCTTTGGTAACAGGAAAAAGGGGGGGACTATTTAAATATCTATTATCATGGAATGGATAAATAAAAAATGGTATAGTCATAATATAGAATACTCCAGTAGCTAAAATCTATAAACTAGATCAATGCATCCTATCATAAATAGATCTCAAATATACAGTCAACTGAAAAAAGGCAAATTTGCACAATGATACATAAAGTATGTTGTCACTGACTAAGAGACATGATTTTTAGAAGTGTGGGTTCTGGAACTAGTGCAGAAAGGAGAGAGGGTATATTTTGGGTTAGAGCAATCTTTGATCTTTTGTTCAAACTCAACATTTTGTTTAAACTCTCCCCACTTCTTTCTGACACCATTCTTACCACTGCCTTCCTATCTTCTCTTCCAATGCCTTCTCTCTGTCCCTCCCTCTCTCCTAGAATCCCCTAATCTAGGTTCAATGAATGGGTTTCAGAGAAACTATAAATCCCCTGACATTCTAAGTAAAAATTTGCATTTATGAGTATTTTTCCTGGGGAATGGGTCCATAGCTTTCATCCAATTCTCAGAGAGGTCAGCGTCCTATAAGAAGATGAAAATCCAAGAGAAGAAAATTTTCATAGAATACACATAGCTCCAAGACAGTTTCCTTGGTCTATCTTGCCCTGGAAGTAAGAGTTATTTCTCATCAGAAGGAAAAAAATCAAAGAAAGAAAATATAAAGTGATTTGTTCTGACCCTGTTTCTGCTAGCCCTGTGCCCTGGGAGAAAGTGCCCTGCCTTTGGAAACATAAACATCTCTATCCTTCCCGGCATGCCAGGCCTCCCATCCATCATTCCAGTCAGGCTCTGGGCAGCAGTGGCCAGCTTCCTTTTCTGCCATTCATGACCCTCTCCATCGGATGTCAGGGTCTGGCTCTGGCCAGCTTGTTGACAACTATGAAGATTTTTCTAACCTGTCAAACAGCCACTGTGCCACTGGAGCTCTCCAGAGCTGGAGAAACTACAAGAGACTGGGAGGGGACAACCAGTTTTGTAGAGGATGCTCCCAAAGGGTCCAAACCCACAGGTCCAGGCATAGCCACAGGGGCTCCGCAAGGCCTGGAGAACCTGGGATCTAAGTGGGCTCCTCTGTAACCAAGCATATAGAGCCCCTATGCTCTAAACTCATAAAGCAACAGGGAAAACCAGTGTGATGGGAACAATTAACACCACACCTGGGGTCAACAGAGGGGCAGCCAGGCAGCTCTGCGGTCTTTGCTGGGCTTGCTCACATGTTCAGGTGTCAGCTGGCTGTCAGCTGATCTGGACTGCCTCTGCTGGGTGAATGGGCTGATTTAGCTCTGTGCCAAGTATCTCTCACTCTGCAGCACACTAGCCTGGGCATGGCAATGAGAAAGGTACAAGAGACAGCCAAGTGCTGAGCTGATTTGAGACCTCTGCTTACATAACATCTGCACATACCCCATTGCCGAAAGCAAGTTACAGGGCGGAGCCCAGAGTCAAAGGCAGTGCTGATCACCTTCCTCACAGTCAGCAGGCACTGCAAGCCAGGTGAGAGCCTGCATTTAGAAGTCAGGCTCTGCCTCTTATCAAAGATGTCTTTTAAATTCTCTGAGCAAATAATACACTACTTTCTCACCTATCTGGTTAATTAAATCTTTTTTTTCTTTTAATGTGATAATACAGAGTCCACAACAAGTTAGAGAAATAGGTATCTTAACATAGTGTTGGTGGGATATTACCTTTTTAAAGGACAACTGACTCTTATTTTTCATGGTAGATTGCAAAAAAATGGCCCAAAGTTCTTCTCCTCCCCTTTACAATGTGCCTTCTCAATTCCTCCCACCAAGAATGTGGGTTAGTCATGTGACTTGCTTAGCCCAAAGGAATGGTGGCAAATGTGACACACAACAGTTTTAATAGCACCTGCACATTGGGAACTGCCAACTCTGTTGTGCTTAGAAGCCACTATGTGATGACCCCGAGCCAGCCAGCTTGCTATGGGATGAGAGGTCATGTGGAAGAAATTCAAGGTGCCTCAGTGGATTTGTGTGGACAGACACAAGTCCAGCCGAGATCAGCCACACCTGGCCTAGAACAGAAAAACCACCCAGCAGAACCTGGCCCCAACTGCCAAATCGCAGAATTCCAGAATGAACAGATAAAAGATGTTAATTCATTTCATCATATTCTCCCAAGGGTGTCTTTCAGAAGCAGGGTAATAATGAAGCTTCATTCAACAAATCTGTACTATGCCCCTACTATCTGTACTACCTGTACTATGCCCCTACTATCACATGTAGGATTATTCTAAGCACTGACGATGTGCCAATGAAAAGAAAAGAAGATGAAAAAAGGTTCCTGCCTCATGAAGCTTGCATTCTAGGGTTAAGACAAATTTTAATAATAATCAAGTGCAATATATTGTCTGAGCAAGAGTAATAAGCACTCTGGAAAGCAATAATAATAATAAATGACACTGTGTGCCAGGCACCTTTAAATGAGGGGAGGGGATACTGAGAAGGGATGAGACATTACGTGAGAAAGCCAGAGAAGGTGACATTTGAATAATGATCTGAAGGAGGAATGAGCTTCCTTGATATCTACAGGAAAAGTCTTCTGGGGAGAGGGAACAGCAAGGGCAAAGGTGGACTTGCAAGTAGGGCAGAGGACAAGATTCGGGGTCAGGGATGTGAAAGGTGGGAGGTAGGGGTGGGCTGTGTAGGCCTTGATTGATAGGTGCTATCAGGAGTCTTTTGTAAACTCCCTGTACACTTCTAATTTTTTTAACCAAGTGTGTGTTTCTTTCAAAACAATAATTTTAAAGAAGTATATAGAGCAAAAACAAATAGAAATCCTGAGCTACACTCCCAGATTCCAATATTAGTGGACCCTCCATGCATTTTATCATAATCCTTGGCCATGCATTCTTAGAACTCCAGGGAAACTACAGGCGAGTTCTGTCATTTTTGGGCACAGGCTACCCTCTGCTGTTAGCTTTTGGATTGGCAACCCCAAGACACACCTGAAGGAGTAGAGTCACTGTCCCATTGGGAAAAAAACAGTTCACAGAAGCCCCTGGCTTCCTTGCCAGTAAGCTTGATTATGTCAGGAAGCCCTTGAAAGACAGGATAGAAGACATCTCCCAATCTTTACACATTCATTTTCCGTCCATATATTTCAGTTCTTAAAGGACTCAAAATTTACCCACTTGTTCATTGAATTCTCTACAAACCCCTCTGGGGCAAGCTGTGTTTTTGCAGGTGTGAGAATGGAGTCTGGGGGCTGAGAAACATGCCCTCCATCTCATTAGCCAGTGCATGGTAAAACCAGGCTAAAAGTTGGGGCCTCCCAACACCCCTCCAGACCGACTGAAACCCAACACAGGGTAGGTAGCTTGCTCAAAGTCACAACAGTGAAGCAGATGGGTGCCTGGGTGGCTTAGCTGGTTAAACATCTGGCTCTTGATTTCCACTCAGGTCATGATGTCAGGGTTGTCAGATGGAGCCCCACATCAGGCTCCATGCTGAGCAAGGAAGTGTGCTTAAGATTCTCTCTCACTCTCCCTCTGCCCTGCCCCCTCACTCATGCACGTTCTCTCTCTCAAATAAGTAAATAAATCTTTGAAAACAAACAAACAAACAAACAAATGTGAAGCAGCAAATCCAGGACAAAAAGCTGTGAGCTGTTATCACCACAACCAAGACTCCCCCTTGTGGTCCCTCCTGCCCCGCTCTTCGTCCCCATCTGTTTCTCTCCCTGCCTCTACCTCCACTCAGGAAGGATCTACGGATAGCTGAAGGATGGAAATGGTGGACTCAAGGCCAAGGATGACACAAAGGGAACAGATAAACATGAGCCAGCTTCGTGGATGTCAGACGGGACAGATGAGAGTAGGTGGGCTCACCAATGCTGAGGAACTGTGTTAAGCCCCCGCGGAACACAGACACCAATGGGAGAAAGAAAATGAGGAACTGACTAAGAATAATTGGAAATGACTGAGAAAAGCTGGAATTAAAAGAATTTAGTTCAAATTGACTAAGATTTCATTCCCACCTTCCACACAGTAGGACTCAGAATAGAAACCAAGCTGGGGTATCAAAATCAAAGGAGGTGACGTGTTTGCACACTGGAGGGTTGTAGCCTGAGAAATGTGTGCCCACTAAAGACGAGAAACAGCACTAAAGTTGAACTCGAAAGACCTGCATTCCAGTCCTGCCTTTCCCACTGAGATGGAGGTGGTTTAAGACAAACCCTTTAACCTTGCAGTTTTGGCTTCTTTGACATTCATGATACCTCTTGAGGGGCTCTGCTATGGATCCAGGAAGGACTCTGCTAAGGATCCATGAAGCAAGGAATGTAACCCTGCCTGGAAACACGAAACACTGTGACAAGCCACCAAACAGCAAATGCAATACCTCTCAAAAAAGAAAAAAAAAAAATCATATGACCCCACTCTAAAGTAGGTGGTAACCAAAGGACTCTTTTGTTTACTAAAAACAAGCTATTTTTATCCTTCTATACTTGTCTCTGGCAAGTGTGAAGGCAGTAGTGATAAATGGCTGTGGTTTGCAAGTTTGGATACAAAAGCTAGGAGGGATCTAACTTGTCAGATCTGAGATACAGGAAGAAAGGACAATCCTCAAGGAGGGTGAGGGAGAGGGGGTGGCTGGAGCCTGATCCTCTGGAAGCTTAGGCCAGGAGAAACAGGCTAGGAGACATGTTGTAGAAAGCATTTTTTGAAGTTGTGTGCTATATGAAGTGTCATGCAGAACTCTCTGTTGCTTCCCTACGAAATCTTCAGTAAGATCTGCATTGCTTACTAATGCTTAGGGAAGCGTGATTTCTTTTTCAAGGGTTGTAAAGAAACCCCAAGTCCTGCTTTAACTGTTTAACAAGGTGAGAACTGAAGTGATCCATAAGGAGAAGCCAGTATACAGACTGCGGGGACACCCTTGGCCTCAGGAAGTTCAAAACTACAGAGAACAGGACATCTTTATTGCAGAAATCATTAAAATTTAATCTGACAAATATGCTAAAGGATATTCTAGAAATACACACAAAGTATTATATTACACATTGGAGGGAGTAACTAGCTCTACCCGACAAATCAAGGAACATTTCACAAGGTAAAATGTTAGTTGGGCTGATGGAGAAGTAAAGTGGAAATCATTCTGTTAGAGCTAATAGAATCTGCCTTAAAAATAGTCATGTCTCTCTTGACTGCTGTGGATAACACAGGAAAAGAGGACAGAAACTTAGGAAAGCATATTGGCTGGAAATGAATGAACAGGCAATAAATTAGAGCACTAAAAAAGAAAATACAGATGAGAAAAGAAATCATGATCCACATCATAACTGTGAGATTAGATTAACAACATGAAGAAATTTTAAAGCAAAGAGGTTTATGTTGATGATGGCAAAGTTACAACCCACACGAACCTCTAACCATCATAAATGTTTATATACTGGGGGCACCTGGATGGCACAGTTGGTTGAGCACCTGACTCTTGATTTCAGCTCAGATCATGATCTCAGGGTCATGAGATCAAATTTTCTGTCAGGCTCTGCACTCAGTGGGGCATCTGAGATTCTCTCTCTCCCACTCTCTGCCCTTCCCCACCAAAAAATTAATTAATTAATTTTAAAAAAAGAATAAACCTAACCAAAGAGGTAAAGGACCATACTTGAGGAACTACAGAACATTCATGAAAGAAATTGAAGAAGATACAAAAAGATGGAAAAGCATTCCATGCTCATGGATCAGAAGAATAAACATTGTTAAAATGTCCACACTGTCCAGAGCAATCTATACCTGATCAAAATTCCACCAGCATTTTTCAAAGTGCTGGAACAAACAATCCTAAAATTTGTATGGAACCAGAAAAGACCCCTGAATCGCTAAGGAAATGTTGAAAAAGAAAAACAAACCTGGAGACAACACGTTGCCTGATTTCAAGCTTTATTACAAAGCTGGGATCACCAAGACAGCACGGTACTGGCACAAAAACAGACGCATAGACCCATGGAACAGAGTGGAGAGTCCAGATATGGACCCTCAACTCTATGGTCAAATAATCTTCTACAAAGCAGGAAAAAACATCCAGTGGAAAAAAAGACAGTCTCTTCAATAAATGGTGCTGGGAAAACTGGACAGCTAGGTATAGAAGAATGAAACTCGACCATTCTCTCACACCACACACAAAGATAAACTCGAAATGGATGAAAGACCTCAACATGAGGTAGGAATCTATCAAATCCTAAAGGAGAACATAGGCAGTAACCTCTTTGACAACGGCCACAGCAGCTTCTTTCAAGACACATCTCAAAAGGCAAAAGACACAAAAGAGAAAATGAAAGCGAAAAGACTTCTCAAGCTCAATGCCCAAAAACAGATTATCATGTCAAAAAATGGGCAGAAGACATGAACAGACACTTTTCCAAAGAAGACATACACATGGCCAACAGACACATGAAAAAATGTTCATCATCACTAGCCATCAGGGAAACTCAAACCAAAACCACATTGAGATACCACCTTACACCAGTTAGAATGGCCAAAGTCAACAGGACAGGAAACAATAAGTGTTGGAGAGGATGTGGAGAAAGGGGAACCCTCTTTCACTGTTGGTGGGGATGCAAGTTGGGGTTCTGTGCTGGGTGTGGAGACTGCTTAAGATATTTTCTCCCCCTCTTCTTCTGCCCCTCCCCCCAGCTCAAGTGCTCACTCACATGCACATGCTCTCAAAAATAAAAAAATAAATAAATGAAATTTTAAAAACAGATATTTTGAGGAGTTCAGATTCTGAACCATAAAAGGATTGGTCTTTTTGATTTAATAAAAAGAGAGGAAAGGGAGAGCCCAAAATACACACTGAAGGATCCCACAGGTATAAAAAAAGATTTTTTCCAGCAGCCCAACATGAAACCCCAAGTTCACAGATGAGAACTCTCATCCCCATTCAAGCTGAATGAGAACCTCACATTCAAATGCTTGTTTAGCAGATTCTAAAATTTTCAGTTCAAAATTATTTTGTCTCACGAATTTGAAACTACTGATCACATTGTCTTCCAGGAGCTTCTAGATTTATCCTTCCTACCTCCTAACTTTTCCCTCGTAATTTCTTTTTTTCCCTTTTTGTTGTCTTTTTATGCAGCATGCTAGAACAAACCATCACAGATGTTATATTCAATGGTATCTTTTCAATGAAATAATGTATCTTGAGTTTTTTATAGCAGTGTGCTCTTTTTAAGATTTTTAATGGCTTTCTCATATCAGCCTATAAAATTATTTTTGAATATTATTTCCTGTCTAATGACTACTAAAATATGAGTTTTGCTTATTTGAAGGTCTTTCTTTTCCACATTTCTTATTTTCCCTTTTCTTGTATCTTGATTTTTCAGTTTACTCAAGTTGCTACCAACCTCTTAATAATGTTATTTCCCAAATATCTGGCGACTCCTGAAAGTGTGCTTATCTTTGTTGACAAAAAGAATAACCTAGAAGCTCCAAGAAATTCTAGGAAATAAAAAATGTAAAACCAGTTACCATAGAAGAAAAAAATAATCACATCATCAGACTTTTTAACATTGACTATCAGAAGGCAGAAAAGCAATGTCTGTGAACTTCCAAAAGAAAATTATATGGAATCTGGACTTCAAGCTCTAGTCTACCCTAAGAAGAAAACTAGTGCCATGAAAGAAAAAGCACCAATTTCAAGAAAGAGGGAAAATAAACCCTAAAAAAAATTAGTTGAAGCAGCAAAACATTAAAATCATAAAATTTATAGTTTCAGAAATATTCTGTGAGAGGGTCATCTGGGTGGCTCAGTCAGTTAAGTAACCGACTCTTGATTTTGTCTCGTGGGGTGATCACAGCATAGTGAGATGGAGCCCCAAATCCAGCTCTACGCTCATCAGGGAGTCTGCCTGAGATTTTCTCCCTCTGCCAGTCCCCCACTCTCTTTCTTTCTCAAATAATAAATAAATCTTTAAAAAATATATACTCAGTAAGAAATCATTTATGCTAAAAAGTCTTGTTAAGAAAAAATAAGTAATTTAATTACTTAGAAATTTTAAAAACCAGGACACCTGGCTGGCTCAGTCAGAAGAGCATGGAGCTCTTGATCTCGGGGCCATGAGTTCAAGCCCCATATTAGGTGTAGAGAGGACTTAAAAATAAATTAATTAACTTAAGAAAAAGACATTTTAAAAAAACATGCCTGCTATCATTTAGGATATCTCAATATAAGGACAGCATAGCATCATGGAGTAAAGTCTGAATTTACGATCTCAGAGATCAAGCTAAGAGACTCCCAGAATGAATCACAAAAGGACCAAAAGATTAAAAGTCTGAGGTAAACCCAGTTCAGAGAAATAGAGAATAAATATAGAGATTCCACCATTGGTCTATCAGTAGCTCAAGGAGGAAGGAACAGAGAACACAGAGGGGATAAAATAAGAAAGGAAATAATGTGAGAAAATGTTCTGCCAGGTGGAAAAATATAAATCTATGAATAGCCAGACTGCACAAAATGTAACAAAGTTACTTTTTCAGACATTTAAGAATTCAGAAAACTGACCTCTCATAAAGCGGGGGCGGGGGGGGGAGGCAGGGAGATGGCAGTGGGGAGGGTAGAGGGAAAGAGAGAGAGAATCTCAAGTTGACTCCATGCTGAGCGTGGAACCCAACGTGGGGCTTAATCTCATGACCCTGAGATCGAGACCTGAGCCCTAATCAAGAGTTGGACACTTAAACAACTGAGCCACACAGGTGCTCCTCTCATACCCTCATCCTTATAAAACAACAAATGGGCTCTAAGATAGAATGGAACTCACCTAAGAGTACAAGAAGGGGATACCCCAGGCCATTTGTGCAGCCCATAGTTTATACCCAAGCTGGGCACCCTAGGGGTTCTGGGGCAGATGTCTTTATATATAAAGAAAGTGGAGTTAGGAATCTCAGTCGAAAATATGATCAGTCTTAGGGAATTCACAAAGACAGGTTTCTTGGGTTATGGGCAGGGGAGGGGGTGGGAAAGGAAATTAGAAATTCTAGAACAACAACAACAAAAAAGCCATGTAAGAAAGTTAGGATCAAATATGAAGCCAACTAAAGTGTGAAGTGAATCTGAGCACTTGATTCTATGGATTCTAAGTGTCTGTTTCACTCTCATACCCTGGAAAACTAAGCTTCAGGTCCATGGTTTCACAACATAAGATTGTGTTTTCTTTTCTATTTGTCCTATCATACTTGGCTCTGCAATGAAAGATATTTATATTATCAAAATATTATAAGTGGTATTTATTCATTCTCAATTTCTATGCTAAACCTATTAGCAAAATGTAAATGTTATCAACCTTGCAATGCACAGAAGTTGGGAGGCAGACAGAAGTTAAAAAAATATAAGAGCACTAATTTCTGCAGCTTGGATAGTACCAAGAGATACTGTCTAAAGATAACAGAACAAGAAATTAAATTTTAAAGATCATATTTACTTTACAGGAATGATCACTACAAGAACTACAAATAAAAAGGTAGCTAGTTAGATTTGGGGGTGGGATTTTAAATAAGATCATTCCTTAACTTTCAAAATCAAGCATCAGTAAATACTGCCTGTGTGTGATAAATAAAAAAGTAAAAGTATAAAAATATTATTTAAGTTAAGGAAGCAACAACCAGAATACTTAAAAAGGGAAAAGGTTAAAAAATAGATTATTCTGGGGAGTGGAATGAGAGGCAGAAGTGAAAGACTCGCTTTTCATATTACGCCTTTCTGTACTGCTCAACTTTTTTTTCATATTTATGTTCTAATTTAGTAATGATTTTTTAATGTGTTAAAATATTAGGGCAACCACTGAAAAATAGAGTAAGATCTATAATTTCCAAAACCCAATGTGGAAAAAATGAACCGAAGAAACTCAATCAATGCAACAATATGCAGCAGAACGGGGGGGGGGGGCGGGGGCACAGGAGGCCAGGCAAAGAACAAGGAATTACAATAAACAAAAAATATAAAATAGGATGGGAAAAAAAGGAAGCAAAACTCTTAAAAGATAAATTGATCAAAAGGTAAATCTATTGCACTAAAGGAGAGAAATATATTAATTTAAGAAATAAATTTACAAAGGGTTTGGATAAATTATGTATGCCACATTAATAGCAATAAAATTAAATCTGGAATTCAGGGAGGCCCTTAGGAGAAGAAGAGGGAACAGAGGGTTGTCTATTCTTGGGGCCACAGGAGTGAGGTGAGCAGAAATCATTCCAGCTGTGACTGAACGGGGCCAGCCCATGTCATACCACTCCATTAGAGAGAGTTACAGGTTGAATTCTGTCCTCTTCCAAACCACATGTTCAAGTTCTAATGCCCAGGACCTCAGAATGTGTCTGTATTTGGAGATGGGGGCCTTTAAATGGGTGAATAAGTTAAAATGAGGTCATTAAGCTAACCCTAACCCAATATGGCTGGTGTCCTTCTAAGAAAAGGAAGGCCGTATAAAGATGCAGGGAGAAGACGGCCCTCCACAAGTCAGGGAGACAGGACTCAAAAGAAACCAACTCTGCCAGCACCTTGATCTTGGACTCCAGAACTGTGAAAACATAAGTATCTATTGTTTCAACCCCTCAGTCTATGGTAGTTTGTTAGGGCAACCCTAGCAAACTGATGCAGAGGATCTCTTCTTATTATTAATGATAGTACAATTAGGGAAGTCACATGCCAGTGAAGTGGACAGAATAAACAGTGTTTACAGGCAGATCTATATATGGGTCTAGCAGGTTCCACTTTGACAGAAGGTCCGGGGCAGAGTTTGGGAGGTTTTGTGCTGCTAGCAAAGGATAGGAGCGGGAGATGAGCGTGGAATTGAGCTGAAGCTGTAGCCCTGTTTATCTTTCACTGACATGGGCATAACTTAGGTAGAAAATGTTGGTAAAGCCAGGTTGCCTAATTCTGTTACCTGACAGCCACTGACCCGTGGCAGGCAAAGCCAGCACAAGTAAAAATCCGGGCTCAGTCCCCTAATGGGTTTGTGAATTGGCTTTCTAGCAGTCAGACAGCTCTCTTGTTTGCTTTTCTTATCCCTTGCTGTTACCAGGAAAGACTGGGCCTGATTTTAAAATTCAAGGGAGTCAACAAACTACGTCAGTAATCTCCAGTTAAAAGACAAAGACTCAAAGTAAGGAGAAGCTAATCAATGGACCAGAATAGAGTCCAGCAAGATTTACACGTATTCAATCCACTCATTTTCAACAAAGTTACCAACTCAATCCAAAAGAAAGAGAAGAATTTTTAACAAATGATGCTGGAATAAATGCATATCCATACAGGAAAAAAATATAAAAGAATCTCCACCTCTGCCTCACTGCATATGCAAAAATGAATTTGAAATGGATATTATGCCAAAATGCAAAAGACACAAAGCCCCACTTTTTTATTTATTTATTTATTTATTTATTTATTTTTTTTTTAAGATTTTATTTATTTCACAGCGGGAGAGAGATCACAAGGAGGCAGAGAGGCAGGCAGAGAGAGAGGGGGGAAGCAGGCTCCCTGCTGAGCAGAGAGCCCGATGCGGGCCTCGATCCCAGGACCCTGGGATCATGACCTGAGCCGAAAGCAGAGGCTTTAACCCACTGAGCCACCCAGGCGCCCAAAGCCCCACTTTTTAAAACAGCGAAATACTTGAACAGAAACTTCATGTGCCAATATGCACATGAAAAGTGCTCATTGTCATTAGGGACAAGGAAAAGACAGAGACTCTGTTTTTAAGCCCTGCTACCCAGCTATGGGCTGTCCATTCCTCACACAAAATTATCTCCCTTAAAAAAATTGGGGGAAATAAAAGAGATGGAAAGCAAGCATGCTCATTCATCATTAAGAATGCTAATTGGCACAGTTTTTTGGAGAGCAATTAGGCAGAATTTAACATCATTTTACCTGAAAGTAAAATGCATGCTTTGACCCAGCGCTATTGATTGCCTGGATAATCTAAAGAAAATTCCTCCGCCCTCCCCCCACACAAAGGGGCATGTACAAAAGTGTTTGCTGCAGATTTATTATGGGAGAGTGAAAATTTGGAAATTCCCTAAAACGTCCACTAGTATGGGGAGCAGTTAAGTAACTTAACGATGGATGCAATCGTTAAAATAACAACGTAGACCTGTATTTACTGACATGGAGAAATCTCCAAGTTATATAGACCTATTGCTAAGTGGAAAAAAGGAAGTCACCAAACAATGCAAATGGTTCTATTTACATCATTAGAGACTTACACAAAGGTGAACATTTATGTAAGTAAAGGCAAAGGTAAATTTGCGGAAGGATACACATGGGAACCTAAGAGTGTTTGTCTCTGAGCACATAAAGGGTAAGGATGCTCACCATCACTTTTTACTTGATATGAATTTATAACTGGGATGAGTTTACTCATTCTCCATGTAATTTAAAAAATAATAAAAGCTGCTTTTTAAAGTATCGAATATTAATTATCAGTGAAACAAACATGTATAGGATTTTGCCCCACACTCTGCTAAAAGTCTTACATACATTATCTCACTGAATCCCACAAAATGGACACTCGTGCTCATTACATAAAGAAGTGGAAACTTAGAAGATTTTAGGGGTGCTCAGTCACACCTTAAAATCCTCTGAGGAATATTTTGTTTTAATTCTGATGGTTGGACCTCATCTTGGATCCACAGGTCAAGAATCTCTGTAGGTGGGGCCCAAGCATTTGCAGTTTGCAAAAGCTCCAAGAGGTGATTCTAATGTGCAGCCAGTATGGAGAGCCAATGTTTGACATCATTCTCACTGCTAGGTCACATAGCTAGCAAAGATACAGGATGGCTACACTGCCCCTTCAACCACAGAAAACTATAGGTATAGATAGATATAGACGTAGATGGTATAGGCATAGCTATACCATAGGCATAGGTCTAGGCATAGGTATAGATACAGATATATAGATGATTAGATGTAGGCATACATATACATATTGAATATATCTATTTTTTCAATTATGGATGAAGAGCACCTTGAGTAGAAAATGGACTGTGCATTGTTCTCCCTTCCTGCTCCTTCCAGCACACCCATTGTCCGTGTGTGCCTTCGTAGTAGTCACCGAAACTCCTGAGGGGTGATACGTGAAATATTTAACAATCAGACAGCACAGACACTGACCCATCAGAATGGACCCTGATTAGGGACTTAGCCCTAGAGCAGAATTCAGGCTTTAACCTTTTGGTCACTGACTCCTGAAGAGGTGAAAGTTTTCCCCAGGGAAAGCAGCAGTGGAACGCCACTTGGCGGGCTCAAGACTGTTTACTAACCGGTATGGAAATAGTTCCCTATTTTAACAACCACTCCAGCAGTGCCAGCGTCCACTTGTGCCCAGACCGAGGTCTGAATGGTGGTGGTGGTGGTTGTGAGTGTTTTTCAAAGGTTGTTCTGAGACAGTCTGCCTGCCAGGCGACTATTTCATTTCAACTACTTCCACCCAAAGACTTGCTTCTTGAGCGCTGGGAAGAAAAAAAATGAGACTGGTAAGCAGTCTGCGATCCACACCGGGCTGCCCCCACCAGCTGTCGTATGCCTGGCAGCCCCCCGCTCCCAACCCCGCTCATTCCCAGCTCCGAGGGGGTTTGTCACTTTGATTACTGCCATGTTTCCCTCCTGAAGTGGCAGCTCCAGTTGTGTTTCCCAGATAATTTCCAAGATGCTAATTGCCACCTGCTGATTTCCTGTAAACACTGTACTTTACACATGTGATTAATCAGAAAGCTGTGGACTGTTCTGAAGGAGCGTGTGTGCCTGCATGTGTGTGCACGCCCGTTTCATTACCGTGGTGAATTTAAATCACAGGCGATGTTTGCTCACAAAGCCATATTAGCGAAACGGCAGGGAAAACAAAATTACAAAACACCATAAACTGCAAGTTCACAGACTGTATAAACAACAATTCGAGTCAGTACGACAACTCGCTGAGTCAGTTCTGGAACGGAGCAGCAGGCACGGAGCATCTCCAAAGGAGACTTGGAATCATAGGTGCTTGTGTTTCTTGGAGAAACCAAAACTGAAAACATTTTCAAAGGATTCTGGTAAAGAATGTTCTCTTTGGTTTCAAGATCAACCTTGTACCAAATCCTCCGTCTTCCACTGGCTAACTGTAAGATCTGTACTAAGTACCTGAACCTTCAACCTGCCCTCTCATCTGTCAAATGGAGATAATTTTCAAGTCATCTGAGATAACATGTAAAATACTTATTTTGCATATTAGTCAGAATTGTTTAGGTTGTTAGTGACAGAAATTTAATTTAAAACAGCTTAAGCAAAGCAAGAAATGGAGTGGCTCAAAAAATAAAGACCGGAGGGGGGGTCTGACTTCAGGTGCTGTTGGATCTAGATGCTCAAATAATGATTTTGGAACTCTATGACACCTTCCTGATTTGGGAGCCCTGCTTTCCTCCATGCAGGCCTCTTTCTCAAGCAGACTCTATTTATGGCAAGCTGCTATGCTAACCAAGAGCTTCACACATACATCTTATCTTCCCAGCAACTGTAAAGAACTGGTATGGACAGCACCTCCCTTGGGAAATGACCAACTAGCCCATTCTTACATCACACAGTTTGGGTGTGGTCAAGGCGTACTTACTTAGACCCTACTCAAACTCCAGAGATAAGCACAGAATCAGACATGTACATGAATACACAGCTGGACCTCTGGCCTCAAAACCAAACAAGACAGTCTGAAGGACAACCAGCCCCACTCGATAGTATTTGTAAAGGGAAAAATCAGGGGTTCTGATGTCAGGATCTGAGTTCCAGGACTGATACTCAGTCTTCCATATAAGCAGGTGTACTGAGTGATAAGAGACAGAGTTTACTTAACTCAGAGAGAGGAGTTGGTTAGCCCTTCCTACACATACTCACAGAGGAGGACTCCATTTCAGTCCTAGGCTAACAGGGTAAAGTGGGCAGTCCATGGACCCAAACCCAGACACATCTGGCCAAGGTAACAGTTTGCCATTATCTGTTTTTAAGCCTCTCTGAAGGCTTGTGGCACTTCCTACAGGAAATTCTCATAATACCCCCACCGGCATTTCTGATCTTGAAAGTATAGGACTCATTATCCTACCTAATCACTTAGCCTTTGTATCCTGCTCTATCCACTAGTGGGGTAAGATGGAATCCTCTGCTCCTTCATTTCCACTGTCCCTCCTCCTCAATTTCTCCTGATAGGAAGAGAGTCCTTTAGTGTGATAATACATCAGTTATCCCATGAGAGTTGATAAATATGAGCCATAAAGGTTTGATGTTTTTAGGTGCCTTGCTCTAAAAAGTGTGAGAATTCAAGGCAAATGGGTCTTATCAGGACAAATGAAAAGAGCAGGTGCAAAAGAAGGCTAGTGACTCTTGTTGGAAAAGGATGGAGGGATGGAGATCAAGATAAAGGGGATGTGCCCATGAAAGGCAAACTTAGCCTGTCTGAAAGATAATGCACATAAAACAGAAAGGAAATGTTGGCAGCAGCCTTTGGACTCTGAATCTCTTCCTGACTGGCTATGAGGAGCATTAAAGTCCGTTCTGTAATGAACTGAGCTTATTCACCTTTCCAGTCACTGTGGGTTAAAGAAACAGACACAGCACAGAGTGATGGTGAAGAGCACAGACTCTGGATTCAGACCACCTGGATTTGAATCTAGGATCCTATACTCTGTAAATAGGACACTTCGAGCATGTTACTTAACTTCTCCGAGCCTCAGTGCCCTTGTTGGCGAATAAAGATAATAATGGTATCTACCTCCCAAGGTTGGCATGAGAAGGAAATTAGTTAATATATGCATAAGCTATTCAAAACTGAACCTGGCTCATCATAAATACTGAATACATATTAGCTTTATATAGTCAGCAACCTGGACTCCCTTTCTTCAGGGAACCCCCTTGTTTGCATGTACATGGTTGATTGAGTGAATACTTCAGGACAACTGTTGAGTCTCTCTACAGATTCACAGGGGCAAAATGGGGGTACCCAAGAGGGGTGTGGCTGGCACCCAAGGAACTTTGATTTGTTCACAAACTGTTACTTGCTTTTACTGCACTTGATTTTGATGTAAAGAGTTTTTCTTCTGTTTGACAGTGTTGGAGCAAGCTCCTCCATTGGCTTACTCTGAAAATAAGAAAAGGCCTGCAGTGAAATTTTCTTGCCCTAGGCTGAAAAGACTTGGCACAGTCAATTACAAGGGTGAGCCAGGTTGGTCACAGGAGGACTGAAGTGACATCAGCCTTTGCTAACAACTGGAAAGCAGCATCACAGGCAGGCACTGGGGCCAGTAACAGGTGTTCCCAGAACCCCAGATGCAAAAGCTAGTTAGAACCCAGAAGGGTTATTACCCAGGTATCAGAGATGAGAGTAGAGATTGCACTACAGGCTGGCTCAAGCATGTTTAGGAATTCCTAAAGTGTGCTTGCAGCCATGGTAGCCAATCGTATCTTGTCAAGGTCTTTATATTCCTTAATCTTTATATTCTGGCATCCCCAATCTCCCTCCCTCCCCTTTCACCAATTACCCACTCAAGTCACTTTGCTCACTGCATGTACTCTATTCACACTCACCTCTAGAATTCCTTTTCCTTATCAACCCAATTCCTGCTCACTCCTCAAGATAACTGAATTTCAGTCCCTCTTTAAGGTTTGCTTTGACCACTTCCAAACCCTCTGATCTGATACTCATTACCTGATACAATCACATGGAATTCTACACTACCTTATGACACCTCTTCAACCAGGGCCTTGTAGGACAGTAAACATCCATTCGTTTTACCTGAATAACATCCTTCATTCCTTCTGCTGGTAGTAACACCTACCCAATTCTTCTCTGGGGGAATGAAAAAACCCCTTCCAAATTCTTGGTTCCTGTGGCTCAAAAGGCTCAGCTCCAGGGATGCACATGTGACTAAGGCCTGACCAATCAAGTATTCTATCCCCCTGGTCACAGTGATTGGTTCAGGGATGGGCACATGACCCAAACCAACCCTATGAGTTTTGGCTCCAGAAATTTTGCTGAAACCACTGAAAAAAAGAGGAGGAAGGACTCTCTTGCAAAAGACCAGCAGCCACCATAAAATGGAGAGAAGCCTCCTGAAAATTTGACCACTTAAGAAAAAAGCAGAGCTGATAAAAGCAGGGAATAAGGTGTCTAAGGACATGATCTGGATATCTGGATACAGCTATATCTAAACCTAAACATCTCCTAGACATTTCACTTATATGAGACAATAAAATCCCATCATTCATTCATTCAGGCATTAATTCTTTCAACAAATATTAATAGAAGGCCTACTGTGTGCCAGGCACTGCTCTAGACACTAGAATGCATGAGATGTTTTTTGTTTTTTGTTTTTTTACTTAATACAATATAAACTAGATTTCTTTGCTTGCAACTGAAATCACCCTGGTCAATGAAGTCTTCACGTTGCTTCAGTCATACAATGTTATATAACCTCCTTCATGTGAATGCCTCTTTTTCCCAAATAGATCATATATTCACTGAGAATAGAGACCACACATCATATTTCTCTGTATTACCAACTGTGTTATGTACAGTAAATAATTAGCAAATTAGTTAAGTCAATAAAGAAAGGCTACTTTTACTGGGAACTACCACAGGTGGTATTGATTCAAAGAGCACAGTTCAGAAGAAATGTCTAAGGAGATTTGCCAATGAGCTCTGGTTAGACCCTGGCAGCCAAAAGATATCTGTGCTCCATGAGCACACACATGGCATGATTATGGGAACAATATTAATCCACAAAAAAGGAATATATCAGAGGATTGACTTACAATGTCAGAACATATGCCAGTGCCTATCTCTGCTCCTAGTCCAAATTCCTGGAAATGATCCAAGAAAAGATGTTGTTAAAAATATAAATAACAATGAAAATCAGGAAAAGGTACACAATGGACCATAAGTTCTGAACAGAAGAAGAGCTGAAAACATGTGCAAGAGAGGACTGGCTGTGAAGATGGCAGTGGTTCTGGGGGAAGTCCAAATTCAGAATAGCAAGCAATGGGTAGTGAACGGTAAAATAACTGGAGAACTGAGTTTAGAGCAACTGAATGGTCAACTTAGCCATGACATTGTTTGGCCATGGGGGAGTAGGCAGCAACTACCTTATCCTACAGAATAAAGCAGTGACTATGGACACAAAGGAGAAAGGCACAAGACAATGTCACAAGCATCTTGCAACTCCTAGGAAAGGAAACTTTCAAACCACAAGAAAAGCTACCAGCTCACTCTAACTGGCAGCCTACCCACTCCCTTCTAGTAGCTGAATATAATCAAAATCATCAAGAGGTAAATATCGAATGTCTCAAATATGACAAGTGGGAGGAACAAGAATCCCCAAATATATGGCAAAATCTAATCTAATGGTCCTTTCTCTATTCACCTCTTTTTAAAAGATCTATTTAATTTAGAGATAGAGCCCACGGGGGAGAGGGACAGGGAGAAAGGGAGGGAACCTCAAGCCGACTCTCCACTGAGCACAGGGTCCAATGTGGGGCTTGATCTCATGACCCTGAGATCATGACCTGAGCCGAAATCAAAAGTCCAATACCTAACTGACTGAGCCACCCAGGCGCCCCTGTTCTCCTCTTATTTAATCTCTCAACAACCTTTAATAAAAATGACCACTCCCTTCCTGCAATACCTGCTTTCCTTGGCTGTCATGACACCACACTCTAGTGGTCTATCCTTTTACATCCTTATTATCTCTACTCAGTCTTCTGTGTGTTTTCTAGAGCTGCCATAACAAAACATCGCAAACTGAGTGGCTTAACAGAAGTTTATCATTTCACAGCTCTGGAAGCCAGAAGCCTGAGATCAAGCTGCAGGCAGGTCCATGCTCCCTCTGAAGGCTCTAGGAAAGAATCTCACCTAGTTTGCGGTAGTTCTTTGGCTTGTGATAGCATAACTCCTATCTTCACATGGAGTTCTCCCTATGTGCATGTGTCTATTTCCAAATTTCCCCTTTTTATAAGGACACAAATCATATTGAATTAGGTATCCTACACCAGTATGGCCTCATCTTAACTAAATTATATTTGCAATTACCACATTTCCAAATAAGTTCAAATTCTGAGGTACTGGGGTTTAACACTTCAATATATGAACGAGGGGGCACGATTCAACCTATAACAACCGCTCCTCTACTGTCTGCTCAATGACAGGGTAGTGTTCTTGGGGCATGGGCCTTCCTTCTCTTCCCTTCTATATCTGTGCTCTTTCCCTATATGTTTTCATCAAATCTGAGGGCTGACGATTTCCAGATTTATATCTCGACTTCTGACCTCTTCCTTGAGGTATACTCAACTGTCCATTTGACTCTTACATATCTAATAGAGACCTCAAAATTATGGCATCCAAAACAGAATAATTTTCACCACTACTCCATTCCAACCAACAGGACCTCACTAGATCTCCCCACACCAAAAATTGTAGTGCCATCAACCAAGTTGCTCAAACAAAAAACTGAGGATCCTCCCTTTCTCTTAAGCTCCATAACCAAGATATGACAAGTCCTAAGAGCTCTGCATTCAAAATACATATTATGTACCCATTTCTCTCCATCTCTGTTGTCACACCCAAGTCCAAGCCATTACCAACCTTTTGCCAAAAGTAAATCCACAGGCCCTATCTGGCCACTCTTCTTTTCTCTTAACCCCCTCCAACCACCCAGTGTGATTTTGATAAAGTATACATTCGATCATGTCACTCAATAGTTTTATTTTTATTTTTTTTAAAGATTTTATTTATTTATTTGACACAGAGAGAGAGATTACAAGCAGGCAGAGAGGCAGGCAGAGAGACAGAGAGAGGAGGAAGCAGGCTCCCTGCTGAGCAGAGAGCCCGATGTGGGCCTCGATCCCAGGACTCCGAGATCATGACCTGAGCCGAAAGCAGAGGCTTTAACCCACTGAGCCATCCAGGCACCCATCACTCAATAGTTTTAAATCCCTAAATGCCAATTTTTAGAATCAATTACATACTCCTTACCATGGCCCACAAGGCTCTTTGAACATTATCTGGCCCCTGCCTACCTTTATCCTTACTCTGAACCCTTCCCTCCTCTTGCTCATTATGTTCCAGCCACACTGGTCTCCTTTCAGTTTATAGAACACTACACGCTATTTCCCACCTCCAGGTCTTTCCATACTCTTGCTATTTCCCTTTCCAGGAAGGCTCTTCCATAGATTCTGCACATATATGGATCTTTCTCATGCTTGAGACTCCAGCTCAAATATCAAACCTTAGAATCTCTTCCCTGATCAAACTTCCTAAAGTAACCCCTGCCTAGTTACCATCTGTTTTATCACCCTATTTATTTTATCTCTAGTATTTATAACAATCTGAAATTATCCTGCTTATTTATATGTGTACTAGTGTATTATTTGTCTTCTTCTCCAATCTCCACTAGAATGTAAGCTCCTTAAGGGCAGGAATCAAGTCTATCCTTTACCACTGTGTTTTCAGTCCTTAATACTTCACCTGAAACATAATTAACTTCTATATATGTATTTAATGGATGGGTGCATGAATAACAGGCCCTAGAAACCCTCTTACTCAAATCCCTGTATGCTGAGTGTTCTCTTAGCACACTATTTCCAGGAGTCTATACGGGAGAGAATTCTTTTTCCTAGAGACAGAGATATCCTCACTTTCTTGCAGCAATGCTTTGTTTGCATTGCATTTTCTTTGCACTGCCTTCATCATAAAGTCCAAACTCCTTCCAACCTGTCTATACAACTTCATCTTCCACCACCTCCTTCCCCCATAGTAAGTTCATTGCCCACTCAACTTCATATCATTACATGAAAACACCACTCTTGCTTATAATGTTACCTCTCTTTGAAATGTCTTTCTTTCCCCTCCTGCTGAACATACTTCAAGATTTCCTCTATGAAGCTTTTCGTGGTAGCCAGAGAGGCTATTACTCTGTCATGTCAGAGGCCTTCATACGTGCCTCTATCACATTGATTCTAATATATGACAACCCAACACCTCGACATAGTGAGACTTACAAATAACAAAGATAAAATCCTGAAAGCAGCTTGGAACAACCGGTTCTTAACCTACAGACACATAAGGCTGGAAGCAGACCTGTCCACAGAGATATGGCAGTTTAGAAAGGACTGGCATGATATATTCAACATGCTAAATATGAAAGATACGCAGCCAAGAATGCTTTATCTGGTGAGGCTATTGTTCTCCAAGACAAACAAAAATTAAAGGAATTCGTGAACACTAAACCAGCCCTACAAGAAATGTGAACGGGGACCCTTTGAACAGAGAGAGAGACCAAAAGTAACAACGACCAGAAAGGAACAGAAAAAATCCACAGGAAGAGTGACTTTACAGATAATACAATGGCAATAATTTCATATCTTTATTATTACTATGAATGTAAATGGACTAAACGCTCCAATCAAAGACAAAGGGTATCAGAATGGATAACAAACAACACCCATCAATATGCACTCCAGATTGAAAGTGAGGGGTTGGAAAACCATTTATCATGCTAATGTACATTAAAAGAAAGCTGAAGTAGCCATCCTTGTATCAGACAAACTAGGTTTTCTTTTTATTCTATTTTTTTAGAGATTTTATTTATTTATTTGAGAGAGAGAGAAAACACTATTAGGGAGGGGCAGAGGGATAAGCAGACTTCTGCTGAGCAGGGAGCCCAATGCGGGGCTCAATCCCAGAACCCTGTATCATGACCTGAGCTAAAGGCAGAAGCTTAACAGACTGAACCACCCAGGCGCCCCAGATAAACTAGATTTTAAGCCAAAGACTGTAATAAGAGATGAAGAAGGACACTATATCTAATACATGACAATTCTATGACCGATTTTCCCCTTTTACTCTTAATACTTTGAGTAAAAGGATTATGTCTTATACTTCTCCCACTAGTACCTAGCATGGGGCCTCATAGATATACAGAAAAAAAATTGTTTACTAAATATTCATATATAGTTGAAATTTTTTCATTATTGTACTGCTCAATGGAGTGAAAGAAACTGGAACATTTTAAAAGTTGTTACTCTGTCAGCTATTTGACCATCATTAACTAACCAATGGGAGAGGTGATTTTTAATTTGTGAAAAGGAAAACTATTCAACTAGTTATGGCTTGGTTAATAAATCAGATTTGAAAATACTGTGTCTAAAATAGGCCCACCAATATACAGACTCAACCTTTTCATGTCCACTTTTCAATTTTTAAAGAAATGAATAAAAATTTCAGGGCACTAAAAAAATGAGAGGTAACTGGCATTACTAGGAAATTCTCTAGCTTGGATTAAAAAAAAAACTTAGCATAGGCATAGATAGCACTTCTTAGATCTATTTAATGTATAGTTAATGTTTACTTTTGTGGTAACCTTACTTTTGGCCAATGGGATTTAAAGCAAGTTATAACCCCTGTGGTTGCTGGCCAAGGGGTTTGTGGATCAGCACCATGGACAGAGAAATGGTGTGTAAAAGGTCACTCTAAAACAGCTTGTACAATGACAGCTGTGATATCAGATGTGTGAACACTCCTCTGGGGCTCATTTGAAGACTGTGGCCCTGGATGTGGGTCAACTCAGAGGACAGAATCTTAAGAAAATAACCCCTCCTCCAAGATGTCTCCAAGTAGTATGATCTGCTTCATACTTTGGATATATTGACCTATATTGATTCGCTATTTTTTCCACAATCTTATCTTTTGCTCTCAAGTCACCAACATTTTCACTCCAAAGTTAATGTAAACACCTAATTAGAAAACAGGGACAACATCTGTTCTTTTTACCCATCCAGCATCTATGACCTTTTTTTCTTTGTAAACCACCTTTCAAAAAAATAACTGTTTTTCAAATTTGGTATTAAGGAATTCTTGATGCTAATAGGAAGCATCTGATGGTATTAAAGTTATGTTTAAACCAAGAGTCCTTGTCTTTTAGCAATAAGTTACAAATGAATAATGTGATGTCTGGGATTTGCTTCAAAATATCTAGGATTGGTAGAGACATAGGGAGGACAAAATTGGCCACGAGTTGCTAATTGTTAAAACTTGAAGATGAGAACATGAGCGTTAATTCTACTTTTTTATATTTGATGGGGCACCTGGGTGACTCAATTGGTTAAGCCTCAGACTTTTGATCTCAGCTCAGATCTTCTTTATCTCATGGTAGTGAATTCAAGTTTCACACTAGGCTACACACTAAGCATGGAGCCTACTTAAAAAAAAATACTGGTGTGTGTTACTGAGAGGCCACCAAACAAAAACAAAAACAAAACACAACACAACAAACTACTCCTAAAGATCTTATGATCCTACATCTGTGAGATAATGAACAGCCTCAGTGTCCTCTGCTCCAAGAGGAATATGAGGAGGTTAGGCTATAACTTTCCCATGCAGATGAGATTTTGTACTTTGGAAGTCCATGTGATGGAATAGGAAGGTCAGATGTCTACGGATGATCACTTTCTTGAGGAGCGAGATGTTTCAGGAAAGCAGTTTCTAAGAAATGAAACTTTTCATGCACCACCCCTGACAAGAAGCAGCTGGGGCGGCCGAAAATTGCAGGACCCGAGGCTGAGTGTGGGAGGTGGTTGTGATGGTGGGCCCAAGGTCAATACACTGAAGTTCTAAGTCAGAACAAAAACAAAACAAAAAACACGTTTAAATATAAAATGGGCTAGATAAGTAGAGGGAACCAAGATACAATGCCAAGTGCATTAGGATGGAGGAGCTAAAATATGAAGAGTGTAGAGAGGTACAAAAGGAAGGCACACCTGAATATTTTGGGGGGAAGGGCATTAAGGACTTTTCATTACAACAGCCATGTCAAAAGCAAATAAGGAGCCAAAAGAGAGGGTGGGTGATAAAATGAGAAAAGGAATGTAAAAGTGCTTCAAAATCTGTGAAACTGCACACATGGTAAGAACTACTCAGAGGCTATGGGCAGCAGATGAGGTCAAGTGCTTACTCTGTGAAGCACTGTTCTAAACAGCCAGCACATGTGGCTTAAAAAAAAAGTCCTGCTTCATTGAACGAACATTCTGGTGGAGGAAACAAATAAATACATTTGTTAAGTGTGTGAATTCCACCTGGCTGTTTCATTTAGGCAGAAATGTGGCCTCCAGCTTGCTGCAGTCCCCACCATTTCCTACTGTCTTATACTCTGCCTACTTGACTCATTTATGTTACCTGCCTGAGCTCTTCAGGCCTGTGAGTTTGTGACCTGTGCTCTCTGATGTCCCTGAGCTGCTTGTGATGCTTGCCTCCCTTAAAACCACCAAATGGCCCAGTCAGCATATAAAAGACCCTTTTCTTATCTAAATCTGAATCCTGAGTTTCCATTAACCTGAAGTTACCTTGGGTGGTTACATCACCTCACTGAGATCTCCATGTTCCCAACCGTAAGGTGGAGGCAACTGTATCTGCTTTATAGGACTTCTGTGAGGACTAGACATTGCCTAACCAGCTTACTCCTCCTTGGTATCTCATCCTTAGTAATACTTCTTAAAGAAACCTACCCAGACTTCCTGACTAGGTCATATCCCTCTAATATACCTCTAATATACATAGATCCTTCCACCACGTTCCTCTTCTGGGTAGTACCTTTTGCAGTTACAATTGTACCTTAGCTTATTTGATTATTTGATTAATGCCTGCATCTCCCAGCAGACTTGAAGTGCAACAGTGGCATGGATCCTGCTTTTGCTCACCCCCTTCATCATGCCTAGCACAAAATAGATGCTCAAAAAAATAAAAAAAAATATATATATAAAGTAAATTAAACTATGCAAAGGCAACCCCTGGCATACACTGGACGCCCCATAGATTCTCTCTGCCCCTCCCTCACCTAATGCCTGTCACATAAACAATACTCCTAGCTTCTGGGCTGCTAGAATTTGTAGACTGAGTTTTAACTAAGCCTTCTGCTGAGAAAGGAAAGTCCCTAAGCTTTCTTTTCTAATAGGCCACCTACTCCTAGAACGGGGATTTTTGTTTTGCTCACTGATGTATGCTAAGTGCCTAAAACACTGCCTGGCACCTCATCAATAAAGGGATGGGTGGGCGGGCTGTTTCACATAAGTTGGGAGGCGAGGACAGCACCTCTTGGCAACCATAGTGGCGGGTGGGGAGGGAGGGGCGGGGACTCTCGGCCAAGACCCCCTTGGTTCACGTTCAGCTATATCAACTACCTCAGAGCTAGGGCAGTAGGACCCCCAGACGACGGGGCGTCCCCGAGCCCGCCCTGGAATATGAGATGGAGCCAAGCACAAGTGCTCCCGCGGAGGAGGGTGGGGAACAGCTGGAGCGCCCTCACGCCGCCTCTGGGGATCTGGATGGGGCTGCCCCAGGTGCTTCCACACTGGGAGACAGACGCGGCGCCGCCGCGCCGCCCCTGGAGGACGGGACGGGGCCACCCAGATGCTCCCGCAGCGGGGGACAGATGGAGCGCCCCCGCGCCGCCCTTGGGGGCCCGCGTGGTACCGCCCCAGAAGCTCCCCCACAGCGGGGAACCAACAGGGCACCCGCGCGCCGTCCCAGGTGCTCTCCCCTGGGGGACGGATGGGGCGGCCCCGCAGCGCTCCTAGAGGACGGGACGGGGTCGCTGAGGTGCTCCCGCAGGGGGACACCGGGGCCGGAGCCCCTCAGCGAGGGCAGTAGTCCGCGACGGTCGCCGCTCTCAGGGGATGCCGCCGACACGTGGAGCCCTCTGCGACAGACCCCTCCGCCAAGCAAAGGAGTCCCCGCTCCCTCTCCCTTTTCCGCTGCAGAAAGGCCTTTGCGCCGCCTCCCCAATAGTGTCCTTCACCTCAGAGACGTCTCCCCGCCTCCCAGACTTCACGGCTGAGGGAAGCCTCCCACTGTCCTTTGCCACACTGTTCCATCTTCTCCCGCAAAATGTCTGCTCGGCCTCCAACTGTGTCCCTCCGCCCCGCGAAGCTTCTCCGCACCCCTCCTCTTTCCTAAAGTCCCTCAGGGGCGAGTCGCTGCGCTGCGCGCTCTCGCGAGAGTCCACCACGCAGCTCTCTCCCCCAGCCCCTCGCCCGCGAGGAATCCTCCCCGGACCCCGCGGCGCGCGGTCGCGGGCGGCGCATGCGTGGCCACGGCTCCCAGCGCCCCCCGCGCAGTTCGCGGGCGGAG